>JAVRKA010000134.1:600000-762786 GCA_034508555.1 Venustoraphidia nigricollis | reverse complement strand
GTTTTAAAACAATATCTTGTGTGTTTTTCACTACTATTTGTTTCATTTTATTTATTTTTTTATTTTTTTTTTTTGCATGGGGGTAAAGTATTAAAATTAAAATAAAATTTTCAATTTATCCCCGATTTAAGTCCTTTAAAAACAAATAAAGAAAGAAAGAAAAAAATACAGTCCGTCTTATTATAAATGTGCATAATTGTTCATATTGTACAAGTTCGGTAAATTTGTTCCATATGCAATTTTTGCTATTGTTGTTTGTGTGTTCCTCTTTTTCGGCTTATTTATGCTCGTTGACGGTTAAAAAATTGCACTTTTTTAAATAAGAATTAGTGTCGATCGCCGTATGAAAATGCATCTGGAATCTGAACGTCGAACAATTCGGCGAGCGAGCGCGTGTGTCGGAGTCGAACGGATGAATGTTTTTTTTCAATTATTAATTCGAGACAGCGAGCAGAGCCGACTGTGCAGTCGTTGACTACGATGTTCTGTGATATTGGCGTTAGTTATTTTCGATCAATATTCATCAAGATGCGTCGGTGAAAATTGTCAAAGTTCAGTGTAAACTCTGCCGAGATTACACTATCGGGAAAGAGGTGCTTTTTCGGCGGCATTAAATCGCATAGAAAATAAACGAGTCGTTTTAGACTTGTGCACGCATTTAAGAAATATTCGTCGAGACTGTTGTCGACGCTCGAATCGACGCCGTATCGATTGTACGTCGTCATAAAGTCGATTCGCTTAGCGCGAACGTCGACATCAAACACAACGTGACAATCTCTTCTGAACGCTGAACGTTCTCTGCACGGTCGTATTGCTTGCACGACTATCGGCGACTGTAAGCGTGCGTTCATTCATTCGTTTCGACTGTGTGCTCTGTACGCTGAGTACTCACAGCAATTCGAGATTTTGTACGTTGCTTTTCGTCATTAACGTTTGTTGTAATAATTAATATTTTGGTAATATAATACCGGATATATTTTCGACATGACTGACACGGCCACAGCACCGGCGTCCGGCGCCGTTGAAAAGACCACTCCCGTCAAGAAGAGTGCGGCGAAAAAAACGGGAGCAGCGCGAAACAAACCGACTCATCCTCCCACGTCGGAGATGGTCAACAATGCCATTAAGAATTTGAAAGAACGCGGCGGTTCGTCACTGCAAGCCATCAAAAAATACACCGCTGCCAATTACAAAGTCGACTCGGAAAAACTTGCGCCGTTCATAAAGAAATATCTTAAAGCCGCCGTCACGAACGGATCTTTAGTGCAGACAAAAGGCAAAGGCGCATCCGGTTCGTTCAAATTGGCTTCGGCAGGCAAACAGGGCTCGTCCGATTCGGCGGCTGCTCCGAAGAAGGCTAAACGTCCGGCGAAAGAAAAGAAAGTCGCCGCCACCAAAGCGACAGGCGCCGCTGCCAAAAAAGCAGCTGCCGCTAAAAAACAGTCGGCCGTGAAAAGTGCGAAGAAATCTGCAGCTTCGCCTAAAAAATCGACGACCGCAGCGCCGAAATCAAAACCGTCGACGCCGTCCAAGGCCAAGAAAGCGACCAAAGGTCCTACCAAGAAGCCCAAAGCTCCGAAACCGAAAAAGGCTTCTGCGAAAGTTGCCAAATCTCCTAAGAAGACAGCGGCAAAAAAGAAGTGAATCGTTCGCTGATTATTATCCATTCTGTTATTATTACTGCGTTCCGTACGCATTGATAATCGCCGGCGGGCGTGCAGTTGTAGTATCGCCACAACGACGCCATAAAAAATGGCCCTTTTCAGGGCCAACAATTCGTTTAAGAATGAGTTCGTGGCGACTTTGGAAGTTTTGACAATACCTACGTATAATATTAATTATTATTATTGCCTTCACAATTTCGTACACACAGATAAATTTTGTAAAAAGTATAAGGAGGTGCGGAGGGTGGGGGGGGGGAGGATAAGAATTTGATCTTACGTAAGTTTTCGCGTTTAAAATCTATACTTTCGCGCTAAGAAACACACTGCTGTTCTCAGACTCCAGTATTGAATCCTATAGAATTCGTATGGTCTGAGTACAACTTACATTATCTTAAGACATTCGTTCATTTCTATTGTCTGGCTGACTGGCGATATTTCTCGATTACTTGAATTTTTAAAAATAATTGTAATTTCAGTATCATTTATTTATTATCAAATTGTCTTTTATTAGTGTATTTGCCATATGGCAACATAAACTATTGGCGTCGGTCGGATGGCGGGACCTGGGGGTCGGACCAAAATATCTCGACGTGTCATAACCTCCTAAACACTTTGGCACCATTTTTAAAAATGTATATATTGTGACATTATGCCCATATGTCACAAGAATATATAGTGTAACCTTAATAGTTAATTAAATAAAAAGTTAATAATTTAATTATACCTGAACAGTTATAGGCAGCTGTGATTCGGTATTGCATTTTCTGATATCCGTGGCTACTACGATATCATGCCTCACTTAGCAACGAACAATAAAGCCTGACATTGTTGTGTAATGAATATGTTTGCTAGGTGACGGTTTCGTGAAAATAATAAACAATAATAAAATAACAAACCTCTCTGTTCCGCGGTATTTGAAGGATATAGACGTATCTGTTTTTGTTCCGTAGTCTAAGTCGGTATCTTGTGAATTATTGTTTGATTGTCCGTTCTGTCCGTTTATAGTATTTAAGTTTGCTACGTTAGTAATTATTAAAATAGTATTATATTAGTTAAGTAAAATCTCTCTGTTCCGGTATTTGAAGGATATAGACGTATCCGTTTTTTGTTCCGTAGTCTAAGTCGGTATCTTGTGAATTTTTGTTTGATTGTCCGTTTATAGTACTTAAGTTTGCTCCGTTAGTAACTATTAAAATAGTACTATATTAGTAAATAGGTCATTTGTGATTTTCTGCGTACACGATATTATTGAAGTTGTGAATTATTGTCCGATTGTCCGTTCTGCCTGTTTATAGTATTTAAGTTTGCTCCGTTAGTAATTAACACGTTTAAATATAACTAAGTATTAACACGATTGTTTTCTTTTTTTTTTTTGTTTTAAGGGTCTGTGTTGATCGGACGCCCATAGGCGGATATCAAATTATCTGTCAAATAAACTAAACGGGCCCAGCAACTTAAGAACAGATATCCTCCTGCGACGCCGACAACACGGATTCGACTGTTGTCTTTTTCTTTTCTTTTCAAGACAGTGTTGTAACAAGTGGGAGTCCGTCTACACAAGAGAACATCAAAATATATATATATATATATAAACATTTTTAAAAATGGTGCCAAAGTGTGTATATATATATACGTATATATATATATAAATATACGTATATATATATATATATATATATATATATATATATGTACGTGCGGGCAATAACTTTCGAAAGAGTTAATTGATTTCAACTAAATTTGGCCCACGTGTTGAAATCCATCACCGCAAGATGCCTATTTAAAATGGGCCTAAACGGGCCATTTTAAGGGTAGTTTTTAGGGGTTGCAAAATGTTTTTGGGCCCCAAAATACCGAAAAAATCCTCCGAATGGTTTCAAAATTGAAATTTAACCCTCTGGCAGTAATTAAAAAGTGTCCCTAAAATTTTAATAAAATCGGCCGGACAGAACCGGATTTACAAGTTTAGATGTTTAAAAAAAAAAATAGAAAGAAATAGTGCTCTACATATATTTCGAACGTATTCCGATAAGAAAAATTGGTGGCTCTGAAAAGAGCCGGTTTCTCCCCGTTTCTACTGTGTGCGTGTCTGTGATGTTTTACAGAAATGCGATCGAGTTTTGTATATCATTCTGTTGACAGAACCTTAGGCGCGTTCACCTCGTATACGGCGTGCCAACTGGATGTCTTTCGGCATGATAGTGACGCGTTTGGCGTGAATAGCGCACAGGTTCGTGTCCTCGAACAGACCGACGAGATAGGCTTCGCTGGCTTCCTGAAGCGCCATTACGGCCGAACTCTGGAAACGCAGATCGGTCTTGAAGTCCTGGGCGATTTCACGAACCAAGCGCTGGAACGGCAGTTTGCGGATTAACAATTCGGTACTTTTTTGATAGCGACGAATTTCGCGAAGGGCCACCGTACCCGGACGATAACGATGAGGTTTCTTCACACCACCAGTTGCCGGTGCACTTTTACGCGCAGCTTTCGTGGCGAGCTGTTTGCGCGGCGCTTTGCCACCGGTCGATTTACGGGCAGTCTGCTTGGTACGGGCCATTTTGTTTTGAAATGATACAAGAAAATAAATTGACGAGGAGCAAAGAACAAATTCTTACTCACAATCAGCGCGAATCGAACTAAACTCGAACGGCAAATGATTTTCGTTTCGGCCGTTACGGACTATTTATAAACTGGCCGTGTGACGTTTTGAACGGAACGTGCCGTCATTGGTCGAGTTCTGTCTGTTTGACGGCCCGCCCATAAGAAGACTGTCGACGCGCTCACAGTATAAATACCGTCTGAAATCGAAAACTAACGAACAGTTTCCTGTTGGAATTCAAACGGTCAACGTCGTATTGAATATTTTTTTTCTCGACTATTATTTCGAATTGATCAAAGATGACAGGTCGCGGTAAAGGAGGTAAGGGTTTGGGAAAAGGTGGCGCCAAACGTCATCGTAAAGTGTTGCGCGATAACATCCAGGGCATCACGAAACCCGCTATCCGTCGTCTAGCACGTCGCGGTGGCGTCAAGCGTATATCAGGTCTCATCTACGAGGAGACTCGAGGTGTTCTCAAAGTCTTTTTGGAAAACGTCATCCGTGACGCTGTCACCTACACCGAACACGCCAAGAGGAAAACGGTCACTGCCATGGACGTCGTATACGCATTGAAACGTCAAGGTCGTACCCTTTACGGTTTTGGCGGTTAAATCCACGGACCACGTTAATGGCCATTACGCAATTAAACCATGAAGTTTAAATATACGATCATGCGCGCTCGTCTCGTTTAAAGACAACAACAACAACAACAACCGGCTCTTTTCAGAGCCACCAATTTCTTATCGAATATGTTCGTGACAATGCTATGAGCTATTAAAAATAATACCAACGTATCAAATACATTGTTTTATATTTATTGTATAATTA
The DNA here is from genome assembly GCA_034508555.1 of Venustoraphidia nigricollis. Taxonomy (NCBI): domain Eukaryota; kingdom Metazoa; phylum Arthropoda; class Insecta; order Raphidioptera; family Raphidiidae; genus Venustoraphidia; species Venustoraphidia nigricollis. The sequence goes on along the minus strand of JAVRKA010000134.1, from coordinate 757,695 downwards.
ACTATATTATCGACGTAACTGAATGTAGTCTTGAAAACAATTAATTATAATTTTTTAGTTGGTAGTCAAATTACGTAATTTTTTTCATGTAAGTATTTTATTTGGCACAATGAAAATAATTTGCAGAATAAGTTGAACGTTTATTTGTAAACATCGGTTACTTTTATTAAAAGCCCTATATTATGTTCTTACAATGCACGTGCGACTTGTAGACATATTATATAGGTGCGCGGGTGGTATGGGCTCAACGCGCACGTTTGATCTAGTCAAACATTAAAAGACACTCGCTATTACACTATAAAAAAAATATACATAATAATATAACAAATATCCAGTCTTGTTCATTTTGTTGACGCCACTGTGCGTATAGAATTTGGTTTTATTTATTTTCAATAGATGGCAATTGTGTCATGGGAAGATTTCAATATTTTTATTCTCACGATTGCAGGTTTGATTGAATAGTTGCTGTTTAACTTTGCGATGAATCAGTTCGTTTGATTTAGTAGTGAGTAGTAGGGATGTGACATAGTCTCAAAAAAATCGATTATTAAAAAAAAGAAAATAATCGATTTATAGTTAATCGATTTATTAGGAAAAAATAATCGATTTTTATAAAAATCGATTTTTTTCATTTTATAAAAAAAATAAATAAAAAAAATAAAACCATACCATATTTTCATAAATTTTTATTGTACTTTCAGTATTTTACCACGCATTTTCAGGCAAAGAATTTAAAAAAAGAAGCTTTGGTAGACGTTTACCAAGTATACGACTTCTGGATTTACGTACTATGTTACCTGCCTTCGAAAATAATCTTTCGGCTGGAGCAGACGACGCAGGTATTAACAAATATTTCAAAGCCAACGACGATAGCTTTGGGAAAGCTCCCGTATAAGCTTTCCACGCTTCAAGCGGATCACTTTTTAGATCAGACAGCGGTGCTGCTATATATAAGTCCAATTCTGATGATGACCCCGTGTTCTCATTTGAGTTTGTTGTTTCAAAAAGTCTCTGGTGGCTTCTCCATATGTCACCATCATCATCATCATCACTTGAAGCTGAATTATTCTCAGTAATCGGCATGATGGCGTTGTTGCTAGCTCTGCTTTCGATATTCGTTTGCAAATTTCTCTTAATAAAAGTGGTTGTGTTTGCCAATGCGGTTGAATCATCTAAATGTATTTTTTTAAACCGAGGGTCTAGAAACGTTGCCATTGAAAATAAATGAACTCTTTGAATCTGACCAAACCTTTTTTTTAGTTCTCTTAACAAGGAGTTTTTTAGCTGTAACGTTAAATCATGTCCGGGAGATAATGTTTTTAAAAACTCAGTAAGACATTTAATCAACGGAATTGCTTTGCTGGCACTGACATAATTCTGACTACTCATTTCTTCTGTCACTTTTTCAAAGGGTTTAAGAATTTTAGCTATTTCTTTAAGTATAATCATTTCATTTGCTTGTACCATTGAAGGGGAATTTGGATACTTTAATAAAATAGACCCAACGATTCCACTCATTTCAATAAAACGCTGTATCATATGTAACTGTGAATTCCAGCGGGTGGAAACATCACCTATCAATTTTTTTATTTTGCCTTCAGACAAATCTTCCCTTTGGTAGCGTCTTAACTCTTCAGCACCAACACTGCTTTGATGAAACCAGGTTACTATTTTGCGAGTTTTCTCTAAGAAAACTTTCAATTCAGTTTCAGTCATACAGTTTTCTACCACTAAATTTAAGGTGTGGGCCATACATCTTACATGTCTTGCTCTTCCGTAAAATGTTTCGATAGCCTTTATTATATTGGCACCGTTGTCTGATGTAATCGATACAATTTTTTCGATTGGTATTTGCCAATCTGTGCAAATTTTGTTTAACATTACGGTTATATAATCGGCGGTGTGATTCTCTGAAAGCGGTTCGCAAGCGATGTCAAAAGAAAATATTTTAAAATTTTCGATGAAATGTATTGTGACTCCTAAAAAGCTTCTCATTTGTAGATCGGTCCATGCGTCAACAGTTAAACTTACATGATTTATAGATTGCAGTTGCTTTAATACAATAGCTTTTTTTTCTTCATATTTACTGTCAATGAGATATGTTATAGTTTTGCGACAGGGAACGTTATACAACGGAGCAATTAATTTCATTAGTTTTTTAAAACCTCTTCCTTCAACCATACAATAAGGAAGGCTATCACGACACACCATTTCCATTATAGCTTCTGTAATTTGTTTAGCCTTTGCACCGTCAGATCTGTACTCTAAAACCTTAGAAAAAGAACTCACTATTTCACCTCGATTGGAGTGTTTCTTCGGTGTAGAAGTTACTATAGAAGAATTTTGAGTGGAAGTAGAGGGAAGAGATTGATCACTGTTGCAAGAGCTTAGTTGTGACTGATCTGACTCCTCAACAAATTTATCCTACAACAATAAGATAACTGATAAGTATTAATTTAATATATATTATACCGTATACGAGATAGAACTAGTTGTGAGTCGATCACCACCTCGTTCTCATAGAATTGTAAAGAAATAACAAAGTTACTGAAGATATCGTGTGTTGGTGTGTGTGTGTGTGTATATAAACAAATCGACCGATTGAATTGATTGAAAGGGTTTATCAAGACTTAGATCTGATTAGATTTTGAGCTAAATCGGTTCAGTGATTCTTGAGATATTCATAAAAATGTTTTAGGTGAAAAAATGTAAATGGATTCTAGACGTTAAAATACGAAGCTTAATTTTTTTCGTAAAATGTGAATTTCGAGAAAAAGATATTTTCAAAAAAAAATATTGCCACGAAAATATTTTTTTATTTGCGTAGTCAATATGTCTATGGTTTTAGTCGGCGTTAAGTAGATAACAAACAAATGAGATGGCCATGTTTTTAACTTATTTTATGTAACGTATGTAACACATAGCGGGAAGTTTTACGGTTGGTCTACAACAGAATTTTTGTTTATGTATATTTCTTAGTTTTGTTAGTGTACTGTCTACGGCGTAGCGTAATACCAAGAAGTAAATTTTTTATCATATTTCGTATCTTACCTGTTTAGCTGAAGTTGAAAGAATAGCCGTATGTTTTCTCTCCATGTGCTGCTTCAAATTTGTCGTATTGCTGCATGTTTTTAACACTTTTGGGCAATATTTGCATTTGGCATTACCATCCCTACTATTTATTTCGAAATACTGACGCCAAGTACTTCTTGTTTTTTTAGATTCCATTTTTATTATCAATATAAATTTGAAAATATATTTATGGTTAAATTAGCCGGAAGAATAAAACAAACAACTGAATTGAGAGAAACAATAATAAGTAGGTTATTCACAAATCACTAAGTTCACTAACTATAATATAAGTATAGTAGAGGTACCTATAAAGTATAAACTTATAAAGTATAAAATATGAACGAAGCAAGAAGCGTCCCTATCTTTCCTGTGAGCGTGAAATGCCAGTGTAACCTGTAACAACTTGCAACACGCACACACACACACACACACACACACACAAAGAGACTAGAAAGCAAAGTCAATTGTCAAATAATGCACGTGTGACGTATATTGTCATTTTCGTTGTCCGCTTACTCCCTCCATTCAATTCACTCACATTCCTTGAGAATCGTGTTAGCAAAATAAATCGATTAAAATGATAAAAATCGATTATTAATCGATTATAAGAAATTAAAAAATCGATTTTTATTAATCGATTTTTACAAAAGAATAATCGATTTTTTTTTTAATCGATTATTTTTTCACAAGCCTAGTGAGTAGCATTTCGATATTAGTTTGAATAAGTAACGCATGGACATTCGGTCAATGCAGTTTTGTTTAATTATTGGGCATTGATGGTCGATCAATGCAATTTGTTTATTACACTGATATTGGTTCAGTGAAGTATATTGATAATTTTGTTCAATTCAGTTTTTGATTTAAAAGTCGCAATTGATATTTGTTCAATCCAGTATTGTTTGAAAAGTGTTCAGTTTTCCTTTACTTTCCATTCCCTTAAACTGAAATTCATCAACAGCAAGGAAGCATCAACATATTGGTAAGTCGATTTTATCACTAACTGAATATTAGCTATTAAAAAATACAGTCCACTTAAAGTTTAGAATACCGGCAAAGACATTTTGGTCCTAACCGGTTATCAAACATTTTGGTCATTCGGACACAACACATTTTAAACCAAATTTTGTTAAAATAGTTTGTTAAAAGAAAACACAAGTTGTCTTCTGAACTTGATAAATAAAAAAAAAAAAACTATTGTCCGTCGGTCGTGGCATAGGAAAGGTTACGGTAGCCTGGCATGAAGGATGGGGGGCGGAATGTCGGTCCAGAGTGGCTGAAATAGAGCTACGTGGTTTTATGAACGCCCTCTTACGTGGTGATACATAGGTTAATAATTTATTAGTTTCTAAATAAAACCGTTTAATTTAGAAGTTATTTTTTTTTTTTTTGTTTTCTTTATCTATTTTTATTTCCTGGTTTTTAGTTTGATTTTTGGCTTACGTATCGTTGCGCAAACTCCTCAGAATCAGTTATAGTTATCATAGTATTGTATTGTCATCGAAACTCCGCACACGTGTGCAAAATTTTAACTCATTCGTCTAATGGGAAGTAGGTAAAATTATATTATCGAATTATGCGCAATATTGTGATAGATGTATATATAATATAATGTTACCGTTTTTTATCGATCAATAATTATAGACACTATTCTTTTCTATTTGATTCAAAAATTAAATTATTAAATAATCTGTCGGCTCATAAGCAAAACGAACTTATCTACAAAATGTTTGGTGGTCCTGAAAAGGACCGGTTTTTTTTTTTTTAAAGTTGAAATGCCGTCGTCGTCGTCGTTGCAGTCATTGTGTTACGTTGGACTTAAGCTTTCTTTTCAGTTTTCTTTGGCAATAGGACGGCCTGAATGTTCGGCAATACACCGCCTTGGGCGATGGTGACGCCGGAAAGCAACTTGTTCAGTTCTTCGTCGTTTCGGATTGCCAGCTGCAAATGACGCGGAATGATACGCGTCTTTTTATTGTCGCGAGCCGCATTGCCGGCCAATTCAAGAACTTCGGCGGCGAGATATTCCATCACGGCGGCCAAATATACAGGAGCTCCGGCACCGACACGCTCGGCATAATTGCCTTTGCGCAGCAGACGATGGATACGTCCGACCGGGAACTGTAGTCCGGCTCTACTTGAACGGGACTTTGCCTTTCCCTTCACTTTGCCACCTTTGCCACGGCCTGACATGTTTTTTCTTTAGCTGTTTATTTATTTCTTTATAAAATAATACGAAAAGCACTCGAACACAGTGCGTAGTACTTGGCGAGAAGTTACGAGTCGAATGAGCCGGCACCAGCCGTTTCAGGGTTTATATGCATCGAGAGTCTCTAACGCAGCGACCAATCACAGACGAAACAGCTGCCGTTAGAGTGCCTGTACAGACTATATATACAAAGTCCACAGTGTGCTGCACATTCGACAGAAGTCTTTCGACCGTTGAGCCGTAAGCACGTGTCATTTGTATTCAGATAATAGTACAGAGTTGTATTTCATCAATAATGCCGCCTAAAACTAGTGGTAAAGCCGCCAAAAAAGCTGGCAAAGCGCAAAAGAACATCTCAAAAAGCGACAAGAAGAAGAAGCGCAAAAGGAAGGAAAGCTACGCCATTTACATTTACAAAGTTTTGAAACAAGTTCATCCCGACACCGGTATTTCGAGCAAAGCCATGAGCATCATGAACAGTTTTGTCAACGATATTTTCGAACGAATTGCCGCCGAAGCATCGCGATTGGCGCATTACAACAAACGTTCAACAATCACCAGCCGGGAAATTCAAACTGCCGTTCGTCTGCTTTTACCGGGTGAACTTGCCAAGCACGCCGTCAGCGAAGGCACAAAGGCCGTCACCAAATATACCAGTTCAAAATAGAAGATCAATTAATAACGTAACCTATTTGTGTCACAGAAGAAGAAGAAGCATCCTGCAATACTATTAGTGTTGTCTAAACAAAACCGGTTCTTTTCAGAACCACCAATTATTTTCAAAAATAAGTTCAAAGGCGTTATGGCAAAAAAATTTACCTATATATTTTATATTGTTTTGATCTCTGCGTTTCTCTTATTTCTTTTTTAATGTAATATAACCTATATAATATGTACATAATATTCGATACCTACTTACAATACAGTTCACGCGATTGAGATGAATTAATATAATACGGGTACTTACTATAAAATCATTATCATTTGTATTATTTCTTCGATTATAATATTATTATGATAGTATACAAATACGTGTCTATAATATATGTATTTGATTTCAGCGCTTAACGATCGGCAACGGCCATACCATGTTGAAAACACCGGTTCTCGTCCGATCACCGAAGTTAAGCAACATCGGGCGCGGTCAGTACTTGGATGGGTGACCGCTTGGGAACACCGCGTGCCGTTGTCGTCCGCACTCTTTTTGTTTTTAGTTTTTTTTTTTTCTTTTTTTGTATTTATTTATTCATTTGATTTTTTAAGTCTCGTACGACAATGTTGTTTTATCTTTCCGTTGATACTCACAAAATGATGTATTCGCTTCGTATTGTTGTGCTCTACAATGTTATTATAGAATATATTATAGCAGGGGTGGCCAACTTTTCTGTATATAAGATCTACTTTTTATCTTAAAAGTGTGACGCGATCGACTTGTTGTCATAGGCGTAGTCTAAGGGGGAAGAAGGGGTGTGAAATTAATACTATGTTTCAGGGGCGTAGCTACCGCCGTAAGCAAAAATTAATAAAAACTTCCCAATTTTTTTTTTATTTCAGAAATGACAAAAGTCAAATAAAGCAATTTCTTTTTTTCCCGCGTAAAGCGTGCGTTCAAAAGTTGGCAACACCCTACATCGGTTATCGCGGGCTGCGGGATTTCCCCGCTTAAGTCATTTACTTCAACGGGGGAAGGGCCCCCAAACAAAATTTTATACGGGACCCCGCCAAGGCACGCTACGCTTCTGCTATGTTTACACACTGTGTTTCAGTATAAGGTGTATTCCAGCTAGGTATGGGTAGACAAGTAAAATATATATGTTTAAAAATTAAAACTATTTTTTAAATCACTTAAGTTTTCGAGATATAGGCTCATGAAGAAAATGAATTTCCAGACCCAACTTTTGATAGAAGCATTCCGTACATGCGGTCCTTAAAAAAAACGATTTTCCGACACTTTTTTGAGATAGATTTTTACTAACGTAAAATTATAGCGACTGATGTGACGGAGAGAGAGAGAGAGATAAATGCGAACCTTTCGTGATTTTAATAAAAGTTTATTTCTTTTTAAGGCATGTTTTTCGATCGGCTGATAGTAACTCATACGGGTACTACATAAATATGTAGGTACTGTTAAATCATTATCATTGATTGTATTATTTCTTTGGTTATAAAATATATTATGATAGTACAAAGAGGTGTCTGCATATTGTGTATTTGATTTCAGCGCTCAACGATCGGCAACGGCCATACCATGTTGAAAACACCGGTTCTCGTCCGATCACCGAAGTTAAGCAACATCGGGCGCGGTCAGTACTTGGATGGGTGACCGCTTGGGAACACCGCGTGCCGTTGTCATCGCAATCTTTTTGTTTGTAGTTTTTTTATTTATTTGATTGTTTGCAAGTCTCTTACGCCAATATTATAATATCAAAAAATAATACATTCGCTTCGTATTTTTGTGCTCTACAATATTATTATATACCTAGGTGGTGTGGTTTTCTTTATATAGGACCTAATGTCACGTTTTTATCCGGAAGCATATTATAGAATTATAGCGACTTATGTGACAGAGTGAGAGAAAGAAAAAAAAAAAGTCGTCGAGGTGGATAGTGGTAGTCTAGGTCTCACAATGAGTGCAACCCTTGAGATCTACACGATCAACTTTCCATTATGATTAAAAAATAAATCTTAAATAATAATTAATATGTATTTGATTAATAAGATTAAGTTATATAAATTGTGTTTGGTGAAATGATAAAAATCCTGTTGTTGTTAAACTCTAAATACATAATATATATCTGATATTTGAAAGTATCGATTGCCACTAGAACAATCTAGACGCAATGAATCCGTTTCAACAAATCAGTATACCTTTTTGCTGTTTCTTTGTTTATACAGGGGAAGAAGAAAAAAATAATAATAATAACAGCTGATCGATTTTGAAAAAAAAAAAAAACGTATATACACTCTATAGTTTTTAAATACTTATCCTTTTATTTTAGTTTCAGATTAAGTTTACACGACAATGGATAGCTCAAATAATAGCCATATGAAATTTAGTTTAATGAAAATTTCAAAATACGAACTACTTCACTATACTAATAACAATGGTTTACCGTATGTGGTTAGGCAGTTGAGTAATCCCCGAAAAGCGGGACTGGGTCTGTCTTGCGCGTGACATTTAATTTTGGGCTAAAGATCGTGACGTCTGGCAAGGCTGAGAGACGCCTACACGCACGCATACTCAATTTCAAAAATACTTAGTGTAAAAAATCGAAATACTGTAGTGAGTCAGCGACATTGAAACATAAAAATATGTAAAAAACAATTATATCTATTTTCGGATCTATTCGAATGTAGCTTCCCAATATATTGGACAAAAAAAAAAAAAAAAAAAAACTTTCAGCATAACATGTAAATAATATATTTATGGTTAGCGGATACTTGGACATAAATAATAAAAAAATAAAAAACATGTAAATAATTTTTGTTGTGATTCAGTGTGGTACTTATAAAATGTTGTGTTGTTCTGTGTAATAAAATTATGCGATTTAGAATCAGACACATAATAAATATACAATAAATTGTGTCTTTTATGTTGAAAAACACAAATAATTAATAAATTTATATATGACTTCTTCGGGTGTCAATACAATAATGTAATTAATGTAATAACAGGTGAGAATTTTGATTCGAAAGAAAAATATACTGTTGTGTTGTTTTAAAACAATATCTTGTGTGTTTTTCACTACTATTTGTTTCATTTTATTTATTTTTTTATTTTTTTTTTTTTGCATGGGGGTAAAGTATTAAAATTAAAATAAAATTTTCAATTTATCCCCGATTTAAGTCCTTTAAAAACAAATAAAGAAAGAAAGAAAAAATTACAGTCCGTCTTATTATAAATGTGCATAATTGTTCATATTGTACAAGTTCGGTAAATTTGTTCCATATGCAATTTTTGCTATTGTTGTTTGTGTGTTCCTCTTTTTCGGCTTATTTATGCTCGTTGACGGTTAAAAAATTGCACTTTTTTAAATAAGAATTAGTGTCGATCGCCGTATGAAAATGCATCTGGAATCTGAACGTCGAACAATTCGGCGAGCGAGCGCGTGTGTCGGAGTCGAACGGATGAATGTTTTTTTTCAATTATTAATTCGAGACAGCGAGCAGAGCCGACTGTGCAGTCGTTGACTACGATGTTCTGTGATATTGGCGTTAGTTATTTTCGATCAATATTCATTAAGATGCGTCGGTGAAAATTGTCAAAGTTCAGTGTAAACTCTGCCGAGATTACACTATCGGGAAAGAGGTGCTTTTTCGGCGGCATTAAATCGCATAGAAAATAAACGAGTCGTTTTAGACTTGTGCACGCATTTAAGAAATATTCGTCGAGACTGTTGTCGACGCTCGAATCGACGCCGTATCGATTGTACGTCGTCATAAAGTCGATTCGCTTAGCGCGAACGTCGACATCAAACACAACGTGACAATCTCTTCTGAACGCTGAACGTTCTCTGCACGGTCGTAGCGCTTGCACGACTATCGGCGACTGTAAGCGTGCGTTCATTCATTCGTTTCGACTGTGTGCTCTGTACGCTGAGTACTCACAGCAATTCGAGATTTTGTACGTTGCTTTTCGTCATTAACGTTTGTTGTAATAATTAATATTTTGGTAATATAATACCGGATATATTTTCGACATGACTGACACGGCCACAGCACCGGCGTCCGGCGCCGTTGAAAAGACCACTCCCGTCAAGAAGAGTGCGGCGAAAAAAACGGGAGCAGCGCGAAACAAACCGACTCATCCTCCCACGTCGGAGATGGTCAACAATGCCATTAAGAATTTGAAAGAACGCGGCGGTTCGTCACTGCAAGCCATCAAAAAATACACCGCTGCCAATTACAAAGTCGACTCGGAAAAACTTGCGCCGTTCATAAAGAAATATCTTAAAGCCGCCGTCACGAACGGATCTTTAGTGCAGACAAAAGGCAAAGGCGCATCCGGTTCGTTCAAATTGGCTTCGGCAGGCAAACAGGGCTCGTCCGATTCGGCGGCTGCTCCGAAGAAGGCTAAACGTCCGGCGAAAGAAAAGAAAGTCGCCGCCACCAAAGCGACAGGCGCCGCTGCCAAAAAAGCAGCTGCCGCTAAAAAACAGTCGGCCGTGAAAAGTGCGAAGAAATCTGCAGCTTCGCCTAAAAAATCGACGACCGCAGCGCCGAAATCAAAACCGTCGACGCCGTCCAAGGCCAAGAAAGCGACCAAAGGTCCTACCAAGAAGCCCAAAGCTCCGAAACCGAAAAAGGCTTCTGCGAAAGTTGCCAAATCTCCTAAGAAGACAGCGGCAAAAAAGAAGTGAATCGTTCGCTGATTATTATCCATTCTGTTATTATTACTGCGTTCCGTACGCATTGATAATCGCCGGCGGGCGTGCAGTTGTAGTATCGCCACAACGACGCCATAAAAAATGGCCCTTTTCAGGGCCAACAATTCGTTTAAGAATGAGTTAGTGGCGACTTTGGAAGTTTTGACAATACCTACGTATAATATTAATTATTATTATTGCCTTCACAATTTCGTACACACAGATAAATTTTGTAAAAAGTATAAGGGGTGCGGTGGGGTGGGGGGGGGGAGGATAAGAATTTGATCTTACGTAAGTTTTCGCGTTTAAAATCTATACTTTCGCGCTAAGAAACACACTGCTGTTCTCAGACTCCAGTATTGAATCCTATAGAATTCGTATGGTCTGAGTACAACTTACATTATCTTAAGACATTCGTTCATTTCTATTGTCTGGCTGACTGGCGATATTTCTCGATTACTTGAATTTTTAAAAATAATTGTAATTTCAGTATCATTTATTTATTATCAAATTGTCTTTTATTAGTGTATTTGCCATATGGCAACATAAACTATTGGCGTCGGTCGGATGGCGGGACCTGGGGGTCGGACCAAAATATCTCGACGTGTCATAACCTCCTAAACACTTTGGCACCATTTTTAAAAATGTATATATTGTGACATTATGCCCATATGTCACAAGAATATATAGTGTAACCTTAATAGTTAATTAAATAAAAAGTTAATAATTTAATTATACCTGAACAGTTATAGGCAGCTGTGATTCGGTATTGCATTTTCTGATATCCGTGGCTACTACGATATCATGCCTCACTTAGCAACGAACAATAAAGCCTGACATTGTTGTGTAATGAATATGTTTGCTAGGTGACGGTTTCGTGAAAATAATAAACAATAATAAAATAACAAACCTCTCTGTTCCGCGGTATTTGAAGGATATAGACGTATCTGTTTTTGTTCCGTAGTCTAAGTCGGTATCTTGTGAATTATTGTTTGATTGTCCGTTCTGTCCGTTTATAGTATTTAAGTTTGCTACGTTAGTAATTATTAAAATAGTATTATATTAGTTAAGTAAAATCTCTCTGTTCCGGTATTTGAAGGATATAGACGTATCCGTTTTTTGTTCCGTAGTCTAAGTCGGTATCTTGTGAATTTTTGTTTGATTGTCCGTTTATAGTACTTAAGTTTGCTCCGTTAGTAACTATTAAAATAGTACTATATTAGTAAATAGGTCATTTGTGATTTTCTGCGTACACGATATTATTGAAGTTGTGAATTATTGTCCGATTGTCCGTTCTGCCTGTTTATAGTATTTAAGTTTGCTCCGTTAGTAATTAACACGTTTAAATATAACTAAGTATTAACACGATTGTTTTCTTTTTTTTTTTTTGTTTTAAGGGTCTGTGTTGATCGGACGCCCATAGGCGGATATCAAATTATCTGTCAAATAAACTAAACGGGCCCAGCAACTTAAGAACAGATATCCTCCTGCGACGCCGACAACACGGATTCGACTGTTGTCTTTTTCTTTTCTTTTCAAGACAGTGTTGTAACAAGTGGGAGTCCGTCTACACAAGAGAACATCAAAATATATATATATATATATAAACATTTTTAAAAATGGTGCCAAAGTGTGTATATATATATATATATATATATATATATATATATATATATATATATATACGTATATATATATATATATATATATGTACGTGCGGGCAATAACTTTCGAAAGAGTTAATTGATTTCAACTAAATTTGGCCCACGTGTTGAAATCCATCACCGCAAGATGCCTATTTAAAATGGGCCTAAACGGGCCATTTTAAGGGTAGTTTTTAGGGGTTGCAAAATGTTTTTGGGCCCCAAAATACCGAAAAAATCCTCCGAATGGTTTCAAAATTGAAATTTAACCCTCTGGCAGTAATTAAAAAGTGTCCCTAAAATTTTAATAAAATCGGCCGGACAGAACCGGATTTACAAGTTTAGATGTTTAAAAAAAAAAATAGAAAGAAATAGTGCTCTACATATATTTCGAACGTATTCCGATAAGAAAAATTGGTGGCTCTGAAAAGAGCCGGTTTCTCCCCGTTTCTACTGTGTGCGTGTCTGTGATGTTTTACAGAAATGCGATCGAGTTTTGTATATCATTCTGTTGACAGAACCTTAGGCGCGTTCACCTCGTATACGGCGTGCCAACTGGATGTCTTTCGGCATGATAGTGACGCGTTTGGCGTGAATAGCGCACAGGTTCGTGTCCTCGAACAGACCGACGAGATAGGCTTCGCTGGCTTCCTGAAGCGCCATTACGGCCGAACTCTGGAAACGCAGATCGGTCTTGAAGTCCTGGGCGATTTCACGAACCAAGCGCTGGAACGGCAGTTTGCGGATTAACAATTCGGTACTTTTTTGATAGCGACGAATTTCGCGAAGGGCCACCGTACCCGGACGATAACGATGAGGTTTCTTCACACCACCAGTTGCCGGTGCACTTTTACGCGCAGCTTTCGTGGCGAGCTGTTTGCGCGGCGCTTTGCCACCGGTCGATTTACGGGCAGTCTGCTTGGTACGGGCCATTTTGTTTTGAAATGATACAAGAAAATAAATTGACGAGGAGCAAAGAACAAATTCTTACTCACAATCAGCGCGAATCGAACTAAACTCGAACGGCAAATGATTTTCGTTTCGGCCGTTACGGACTATTTATAAACTGGCCGTGTGACGTTTTGAACGGAACGTGCCGTCATTGGTCGAGTTCTGTCTGTTTGACGGCCCGCCCATAAGAAGACTGTCGACGCGCTCACAGTATAAATACCGTCTGAAATCGAAAACTAACGAACAGTTTCCTGTTGGAATTCAAACGGTCAACGTCGTATTGAATATTTTTTTTCTCGACTATTATTTCGAATTGATCAAAGATGACAGGTCGCGGTAAAGGAGGTAAGGGTTTGGGAAAAGGTGGCGCCAAACGTCATCGTAAAGTGTTGCGCGATAACATCCAGGGCATCACGAAACCCGCTATCCGTCGTCTAGCACGTCGCGGTGGCGTCAAGCGTATATCAGGTCTCATCTACGAGGAGACTCGAGGTGTTCTCAAAGTCTTTTTGGAAAACGTCATCCGTGACGCTGTCACCTACACCGAACACGCCAAGAGGAAAACGGTCACTGCCATGGACGTCGTATACGCATTGAAACGTCAAGGTCGTACCCTTTACGGTTTTGGCGGTTAAATCCACGGACCACGTTAATGGCCATTACGCAATTAAACCATGAAGTTTAAATATACGATCATGCGCGCTCGTCTCGTTTAAAGACAACAACAACAACCGGCTCTTTTCAGAGCCACCAATTTCTTATCGAATATGTTCGTGACAATGCTATGAGCTATTAAAAATAATACCAACGTATCAAATACATTTTTTTATATTTATTGTATAATTAACTATATTATCGACGTAACTGAATGTCGTCTTGAAAACAATTAATTATAATTTTTTAGTTGGTAGTCAAATTACGTAATTTTTTTCATGTAAGTATTTTATTTGGCACAATGAAAATAATTTGCAGAATAAGTTGAACGTTTATTTGTAAACATCGGTTACTTTTATTAAAAGCCCTATATTATGTTCTTACAATGCACGTGCGACTTGTAGACATATTATATAGGTGCGCGGGTGGTATGGGCTCAACGCGCACGTTTGATCTAGTCAAACATTAAAAGACACTCGCTATTACACTATAAAAAAAATATACATAATAATATAACAAATATCCAGTCTTGTTCATTTTGTTGACGCCACTGTGCGTATAGAATTTGGTTTTATTTATTTTCAATAGATGGCAATTGTGTCATGGGAAGATTTCAATATTTTTATTCTCACGATTGCAGGTTTGATTGAATAGTTGCTGTTTAACTTTGCGATGAATCAGTTCGTTTGATTTAGTAGTGAGTAGCATTTCGATATTAGTTTGAATAAGTAACGCATGGACATTCGGTCAATGCAGTTTTGTTTAATTATTGGGCATTGATGGTCGATCAATGCAATTTGTTTATTACACTGATATTGGTTCAGTGAAGTATATTGATAATTTTGTTCAATTCAGTTTTTGATTTAAAAGTCGCAATTGATATTTGTTCAATCCAGTATTGTTTGAAAAGTGTTCAGTTTTCCTTTACTTTCCATTCCCTTAAACTGAAATTCATCAACAGCAAGGAAGCATCAACATATTGGTAAGTCGATTTTATCACTAACTGAATATTAGCTATTAAAAAATACAGTCCACTTAAAGTTTAGAATACCGGCAAAGACATTTTGGTCCTAACCGGTTATCAAACATTTTGGTCATTCGGACACAACACATTTTAAACCAAATTTTGTTAAAATAGTTTGTTAAAAGAAAACACAAGTTGTCTTCTGAACTTGATAAATAAAAAAAAAAAAACTATTGTCCGTCGGTCGTGGCATAGGAAAGGTTACGGTAGCCTGGCATGAAGGATGGGGGGCGGAATGTCGGTCCAGAGTGGCTGAAATAGAGCTACGTGGTTTTATGAACGCCCTCTTACGTGGTGATACATAGGTTAATAATTTATTAGTTTCTAAATAAAACCGTTTAATTTAGAAGTTATTTTTTTTTTTTTTGTTTTCTTTATCTATTTTTATTTCCTGGTTTTTAGTTTGATTTTTGGCTTACGTATCGTTGCGCAAACTCCTCAGAATCAGTTATAGTTATCATAGTATTGTATTGTCATCGAAACTCCGCACACGTGTGCAAAATTTTAACTCATTCGTCTAATGGGAAGTAGGTAAAATTATATTATCGAATTATGCGCAATATTGTGATAGATGTATATATAATATAATGTTACCGTTTTTTATCGATCAATAATTATAGACACTATTCTTTTCTATTTGATTCAAAAATTAAATTATTAAATAATCTGTCGGCTCATAAGCAAAACGAACTTATCTACAAAATGTTTGGTGGTCCTGAAAAGGACCGGTTTTTTTTTTTTTAAAGTTGAAATGCCGTCGTCGTCGTCGTTGCAGTCATTGTGTTACGTTGGACTTAAGCTTTCTTTTCAGTTTTCTTTGGCAATAGGACGGCCTGAATGTTCGGCAATACACCGCCTTGGGCGATGGTGACGCCGGAAAGCAACTTGTTCAGTTCTTCGTCGTTTCGGATTGCCAGCTGCAAATGACGCGGAATGATACGCGTCTTTTTATTGTCGCGAGCCGCATTGCCGGCCAATTCAAGAACTTCGGCGGCGAGATATTCCATCACGGCGGCCAAATATACAGGAGCTCCGGCACCGACACGCTCGGCATAATTGCCTTTGCGCAGCAGACGATGGATACGTCCGACCGGGAACTGTAGTCCGGCTCTACTTGAACGGGACTTTGCCTTTCCCTTCACTTTGCCACCTTTGCCACGGCCTGACATGTTTTTTCTTTAGCTGTTTATTTATTTCTTTATAAAATAATACGAAAAGCACTCGAACACAGTGCGTAGTACTTGGCGAGAAGTTACGAGTCGAATGAGCCGGCACCAGCCGTTTCAGGGTTTATATGCATCGAGAGTCTCTAACGCAGCGACCAATCACAGACGAAACAGCTGCCGTTAGAGTGCCTGTACAGACTATATATACAAAGTCCACAGTGTGCTGCACATTCGACAGAAGTCTTTCGACCGTTGAGCCGTAAGCACGTGTCATTTGTATTCAGATAATAGTACAGAGTTGTATTTCATCAATAATGCCGCCTAAAACTAGTGGTAAAGCCGCCAAAAAAGCTGGCAAAGCGCAAAAGAACATCTCAAAAAGCGACAAGAAGAAGAAGCGCAAAAGGAAGGAAAGCTACGCCATTTACATTTACAAAGTTTTGAAACAAGTTCATCCCGACACCGGTATTTCGAGCAAAGCCATGAGCATCATGAACAGTTTTGTCAACGATATTTTCGAACGAATTGCCGCCGAAGCATCGCGATTGGCGCATTACAACAAACGTTCAACAATCACCAGCCGGGAAATTCAAACTGCCGTTCGTCTGCTTTTACCGGGTGAACTTGCCAAGCACGCCGTCAGCGAAGGCACAAAGGCCGTCACCAAATATACCAGTTCAAAATAGAAGATCAATTAATAACGTAACCTATTTGTGTCACAGAAGAAGAAGAAGCATCCTGCAATACTATTAGTGTTGTCTAAACAAAACCGGTTCTTTTCAGAACCACCAATTATTTTCAAAAATAAGTTCAAAGGCGTTATGGCAAAAAAATTTACCTATATATTTTATATTGTTTTGATCTCTGCGTTTCTCTTATTTCTTTTTTAATGTAATATAACCTATATAATATGTATAATATTCGATACCTACTTACAATACAGTTCACGCGATTGAGATGAATTAATATAATACGGGTACTTACTATAAAATCATTATCATTTGTATTATTTCTTCGATTATAATATTATTATGATAGTATACAAATACGTGTCTATAATATATGTATTTGATTTCAGCGCTTAACGATCGGCAACGGCCATACCATGTTGAAAACACCGGTTCTCGTCCGATCACCGAAGTTAAGCAACATCGGGCGCGGTCAGTACTTGGATGGGTGACCGCTTGGGAACACCGCGTGCCGTTGTCGTCCGCACTCTTTTTGTTTTTAGTTTTTTTTTTTTCTTTTTTTGTATTTATTTATTCATTTGATTTTTTAAGTCTCGTACGACAATGTTGTTTTATCTTTCCGTTGATACTCACAAAATGATGTATTCGCTTCGTATTGTTGTGCTCTACAATGTTATTATAGAATATATTATAGCAGGGGTGGCCAACTTTTCTGTATATAAGATCTACTTTTTATCTTAAAAGTGTGACGCGATCGACTTGTTGTCATAGGCGTAGTCTAAGGGGGAAGAAGGGGTGTGAAATTAATACTATGTTTCAGGGGCGTAGCTACCGCCGTAAGCAAAAATTAATAAAAACTTCCCAATTTTTTTTTTATTTCAGAAATGACAAAAGTCAAATAAAGCAATTTCTTTTTTTCCCGCGTAAAGCGTGCGTTCAAAAGTTGGCAACACCCTACATCGGTTATCGCGGGCTGCGGGATTTCCCCGCTTAAGTCATTTACTTCAACGGGGGAAGGGCCCCCAAACAAAATTTTATACGGGACCCCGCCAAGGCACGCTACGCTTCTGCTATGTTTACACACTGTGTTTCAGTATAAGGTGTATTCCAGCTAGGTATGGGTAGACAAGTAAAATATATATGTTTAAAAATTAAAACTATTTTTTAAATCACTTAAGTTTTCGAGATATAGGCTCATGAAGAAAATGAATTTCCAGACCCAACTTTTGATAGAAGCATTCCGTACATGCGGTCCTTAAAAAAAACGATTTTCCGACACTTTTTTGAGATAGATTTTTACTAACGTAAAATTATAGCGACTGATGTGACGGAGAGAGAGAGAGAGATAAATGCGAACCTTTCGTGATTTTAATAAAAGTTTATTTCTTTTTAAGGCATGTTTTTCGATCGGCTGATAGTAACTCATACGGGTACTACATAAATATGTAGGTACTGTTAAATCATTATCATTGATTGTATTATTTCTTTGGTTATAAAATATATTATGATAGTACAAAGAGGTGTCTGCATATTGTGTATTTGATTTCAGCGCTCAACGATCGGCAACGGCCATACCATGTTGAAAACACCGGTTCTCGTCCGATCACCGAAGTTAAGCAACATCGGGCGCGGTCAGTACTTGGATGGGTGACCGCTTGGGAACACCGCGTGCCGTTGTCATCGCAATCTTTTTGTTTGTAGTTTTTTTATTTATTTGATTGTTTGCAAGTCTCTTACGCCAATATTATAATATCAAAAAATAATACATTCGCTTCGTATTTTTGTGCTCTACAATATTATTATATACCTAGGTGGTGTGGTTTTCTTTATATAGGACCTAATGTCACGTTTTTATCCGGAAGCATATTATAGAATTATAGCGACTTATGTGACAGAGTGAGAGAAAGAAAAAAAAAAAGTCGTCGAGGTGGATAGTGGTAGTCTAGGTCTCACAATGAGTGCAACCCTTGAGATCTACACGATCAACTTTCCATTATGATTAAAAAATAAATCTTAAATAATAATTAATATGTATTTGATTAATAAGATTAAGTTATATAAATTGTGTTTGGTGAAATGATAAAAATCCTGTTGTTGTTAAACTCTAAATACATAATATATATCTGATATTTGAAAGTATCGATTGCCACTAGAACAATCTAGACGCAATGAATCCGTTTCAACAAATCAGTATACCTTTTTGCTGTTTCTTTGTTTATACAGGGGAAGAAGAAAAAAATAATAATAATAACAGCTGATCGATTTTGAAAAAAAAAAAAAACGTATATACACTCTATAGTTTTTAAATACTTATCCTTTTATTTTAGTTTCAGATTAAGTTTACACGACAATGGATAGCTCAAATAATAGCCATATGAAATTTAGTTTAATGAAAATTTCAAAATACGAACTACTTCACTATACTAATAACAATGGTTTACCGTATGTGGTTAGGCAGTTGAGTAATCCCCGAAAAGCGGGACTGGGTCTGTCTTGCGCGTGACATTTAATTTTGGGCTAAAGATCGTGACGTCTGGCAAGGCTGAGAGACGCCTACACGCACGCATACTCAATTTCAAAAATACTTAGTGTAAAAAATCGAAATACTGTAGTGAGTCAGCGACATTGAACAATAAAAATATGTAAAAAACAATTATATCTATTTTCGGATCTATTCGAATGTAGCTTCCCAATATATTGGACAAAAAAAAAAAAAAAAAAAAACTTTCAGCATAACATGTAAATAATATATTTATGGTTAGCGGATACTTGGACATAAATAATAAAAAAAACCCAGGTCGCAGTGCCAAAACCCTGCCGACAATATAGTGTATTTGCTTGTATAGGGCCGTGTGGTTTTATACTTTTATTATGTAAAATTAAGTTTGTTTTTGGGCAAAATAAAAAATTTAGCCCCTTAATACACCCCTTAAAATAATATTTATTTCTTAATTGTAATATTATTATCAATCTAACGTCTACAGCAAATTAAATACACCCTTCAATAAATAAGTCACTATCTGCAAACTAGTGTTTTCAAAAAATTTGTAAATCCGGTCCTGTCGGGCCGATTTTATTAAAATTGTGGGGAAACTTTTTAATCACTACCAAAGGGTTAAATTTCAATTTTGAAACGATTCGGAGAATTTTTTCGATATTTTGGGGCCCAAAAACATTTTTCAACCCCTAAAAACTACCCTTAAAATAGCCCGATTAGGCCCATTTTAAATAGGCTTCTTGCGGTGATGGATTTCAACACGTGGGCCAAATTTCGTTAAAATCAATTAACTCCTTCGAAAGTTATTGCCCGCACACATATATATATATATATATACGTATATATATATATAAATATATATATATATATATATATACATATATATATAAACATTTTTAAAAATGGTGCCAAAGTGTTTAGGAGGTTATGAAACGTCGAGAAATTTTGGTCCGACCCCTAGGTCCCGCCATCCGACCGACGCCAATAGTGTATGTTGCCATATGGCAAATACACTAAAAAATAAAAAACATGTAAATAATTTTTGTTGTGATTCAGTGTGGTACTTATAAAATGTTGTGTTGTTCTGTGTAATAAAATTATGCGATTTAGAATCAGACACATAATAAATATACAATAAATTGTGTCTTTTATGTTGAAAAACACAAATAATTAATAAATTTATATAATATGACTTCTTCGGGTGTCAATACAATAATGTAATTAATGTAATAACAGGTGAGAATTTTGATTCGAAAGAAAAATATACTGTTGTGTTGTTTTAAAACAATATCTTTTGTGTTTTTCACTACTATTTGTTTCATTTTATTTATTTATTTTTTTTTTTTTGCATGGGGGTAAAGTATTAAAATTAAAATAAAATTTTCAATTTATCCCCGATTTAAGTCCTTTAAAAACAAATAAAGAAAGAAAGAAAAAATTACAGTCCGTCTTATTATAAATGTGCATAATTGTTCATATTGTACAAGTTCGGTAAATTTGTTCCATATGCAATTTTTGCTATTGTTGTTTGTGTGTTCCTCTTTTTCGGCTTATTTATGCTCGTTGACGGTTAAAAAATTGCACTTTTTTAAATAAGAATTAGTGTCGATCGCCGTATGAAAATGCATCTGGAATCTGAACGTCGAACAATTCGGCGAGCGAGCGCGTGTGTCGGAGTCGAACGGATGAATGTTTTTTTTCCATTATTAATTCGAGACAGCGAGCAGAGCCGACTGTGCAGTCGTTGACTACGATGTTCTGTGATATTGGCGTTAGTTATTTTCGATCAATATTCATTAAGATGCGTCGGTGAAAATTGTCAAAGTTCAGTGTAAACTCTGCCGAGATTACACTATCGGGAAAGAGGTGCTTTTTCGGCGGCATTAAATCGCATAGAAAATAAACGAGTCGTTTTAGACTTGTGCACGCATTTAAGAAATATTCGTCGAGACTGTTGTCGACGCTCGAATCGACGCCGTATCGATTGTACGTCGTCATAAAGTCGATTCGCTTAGCGCGAACGTCGACATCAAACACAACGTGACAATCTCTTCTGAACGCTGAACGTTCTCTGCACGGTCGTAGCGCTTGCACGACTATCGGCGACTGTAAGCGTGCGTTCATTCATTCGTTTCGACTGTGTGCTCTGTACGCTGAGTACTCACAGCAATTCGAGATTTTGTACGTTGCTTTTCGTCATTAACGTTTGTTGTAATAATTAATATTTTGGTAATATAATACCGGATATATTTTCGACATGACTGACACGGCCACAGCACCGGCGTCCGGCGCCGTTGAAAAGACCACTCCCGTCAAGAAGAGTGCGGCGAAAAAAACGGGAGCAGCGCGAAACAAACCGACTCACCCTCTCACATCGGAGATGGTCAACAATGCCATTAAGAATAGTGCCAGTATTTAGTATTTAATATATTATACTGTTAGCAGTGTTAGGAACTGCAGTATGAGTTTTTTTTTTTTTATTATTGGACACTAGTTTCGGCAGAGCGCACAAGTTGAGCTATGATTATGCAAGGTTAGTGGAGTACTGACTGGGCGTAAGAGACCATAAAAGTGGTCACGTCTGTGATTGGTTGAATTGATTGCTCAAGTCATTCAACACCCTTGGCTTGATTTTTCAATTATAATGAAAGTTTGGCAGTTAAGAAAAATGTCTCAAAGCCTACACAACCCCCGCCCTCTCTCCTGTCTCGCCAAGTCACACTTTCGACAATGTTAACGCCCAGCCTACAGTATTCTACTAACCTCGATGACACTAGACATGCATTCGTCCTTGTCTACTTCTTTTGTTCGCTGACATGAATAATTGTTATCAACAAGAAGACAATAAGCTGAAGTTGGCAATAATCAATGATCATCATAGAAATACTCGAAGCTCCACATACTTGGATTTGCGTTAAACGTATTTCATCCAATCCCAGTCAGTCAAGAAGTTCAGACTCCTCTCTAACTTTCTTGCTTACTATACTCGGAATAAGCATCCATGAAAACAACGCGACAGTTAAGACACCACATGAGCTGTCCTAAATTGACTCAATTGATGAAAAGTATTTTGTGGACTCAAAAACGCATTTTTAGTGATCACTTAAAAAAATCGTTTGTCAGTTTGTTGTTTGGGATAAATAATATTTCCAGTCTAATATCTCAAAAACTAAATCAGAAACAGTACAAATACATACAAAGCACATTTTCCAGAAAAAAAAAGGTTTTAAGATTGTTTTCATAAAAAACAAATAATCAAATTCATTGAAATAGTTTTATTCATTACAATAAAAATACGGACTGAATACGTTATAATAAATAAAAATACTTCTAAGATAATATATATCAATAAATTACTTTCTTTTCAAAAAACGAATGTAAATATGACAGAGTATAAATATTGTTAATTATTTCTTTTTATTTGAATGTCACAATGTTCGCTCAATCTGGCGATAAGGCAAATATTCTGATGGTTAACGTTTGTATTCATAAACTAACAGCTCATTATTGAATTGTTCATTGCAATATTTATACATATAATAGGTGTGTTCCGTATATTAGTGTAGTGTAGATAATTCGGTAAAATTTGCACTGAAAAGTGTACGTTAGTTTTTCCAAAAGTATTAATTTGATCCAGAAATGTTCAAATTGAGAAACCTACCATGCGATGTACACTACACTACATTCCCATGCTCAAGAGTTGGAAAATGCAACAGTGACAAAAGTTTTATACTGAAACACGATACCAAACACACCAACAATACTTAAATACAAAGTTTTTATTGCAAATGCACAGGCCAATTATAATTCGAATGATTGCAAATGAAAAAAAAAATATTACTGAAATATTTAATATCACAAATAGTATTTATTATTAGCTCTAAAATTACTGTTAAGTATAGGATCTGTAGATTAAAGGCGATTTCTGCCAATCTTTTGCAAGTTGACATTTGACGCTTGCGACATCTGGTGGCAGAAAATGAGAGTATAGCAAAATGTGATTGGCACGTCCCTATGTCAAATTTTATACAATTACATGTGCATCTCTAAGTTTGCAGTACAGTGGTACCTCGACATACGAGTGCCCCAACATACGAGTTTTTCGAGATACGAGCCGGCGAGCGAGTGATTTTTTGCTTTGAATTACGAGCGAAATCCGAGATACGAGTTCGGTTTAGCAGGTCTTAGGAATGTGGGAGAGAGTTTCACAGTTCGTGGAAAAGAAACACCCAGAAAAAGTTGCAACAGGTCGTGCATCTGATCTTTTTAATGACACTTACCTAACTCATTTCCGGAACATTCTGAGATGGAGGAAGAAACAAACCTCCTTGGACATGTTTTTTTCTAAACGGCCTACAGATGAAAGCGAGAAAAATGTAGCGAAAAAGGCAAAGACCAGTGAGGATATCTAATTTATTTCTTTACATTCTCTTTTTTGTTTTTGTACAATAAATATTTGTCATTTATAAATACGTTCTTATTATTCAAAACCACGTAACAAAAATAACTGGGGTGACATTTTGGGGGTTGGAACGGATTAACGGTAGTTCAATTGTTTTGTATGGGGAAATTTGCTTCGAGATACGAGTAATTCAAGATACGAGCAAGGTTGCGGAACGAATTAAACTCGTATGTCGAGGTACCACTGTACTTAATTTTGCGAATCTCTTATCTTGCTTGATACATCCATGAAAATTAATTAGATTAAATAGCAGCACACCTGATTTAGGGTCTTATATTCAAAAATACGAGCAGTACCAAGTAACTTTTACAGTACGGACTGCAAGTCATTCTATATAATCACGGTAAAAGCTTCACACCATTGCGTTATCTTAAGCGACATTTCGCAAGAAGACGTGACAGAAAGAAGCTGTCCCCGTGACAACTGCTTGCATTTCTTATCAGAACATTGCTCCATCTGTCACTACTTTAAAATGTTAATTTAAGTGAAGGCGGATGTTCGCTAACTTTTAGTTTTAAATCTAGATTTGACGCTGAAAACCAGCACAAGTCAATTGCACTGTGTTTTGTTTAAAAGACAAAATATACCCTGTCTATGAACAAAATTAGGCAGAAATGAAAACTTTTTACACGGGTCAATTTGCTTTTTTCGACCTGTATAATATTTTCACTGTAAAAATTTACACAAAAAACGCCTTAGTTACGGACTAAAATTTTAGAAATGAAATAACATACCTCTAAAAATTTACTTGAAACGTTACGGATACTTAAAAGAGAATTCACTGATAGTTTTCTGATCGCATACTTCATAAACTTATATAAAAGACAAAGATAAATGTAAGTATGCTAATGTAGGAATATTTCATCTCAAAAGAAACATCGTTAAATGAACAAGATAGCTAAACTGAAGACAAAAAAAAAATTTTATATAAATGTATAGTAAAGAAATGTATTTATGTATAACAAAAGATTGTCGAGAAAATTTTACACTGGCTAAAAAGCAACCGTTTTCAAACTGACATTCACGAATCAAAAAAGGGGTCTGTGTTTAGAAGGATTCTTCAGATAATGACTTTAAAATTACTGTTAATGTCAAAAATCAGCAACCGAATATTACATTTTTGGGAAGACTGGAATGTTAACGTTAAATCTGCGTTCACCATCTACTAAAAATGGTTATTTAAATTTTATATAACCCTTTCGAAATTTTAAGTACAAAAAATTATATATATAATCAGTTAATTACAAGGAAGCAGAGCAGTCTTACATGTATGTTACATAACTTTTGGACATTAACAGTGCCAGAATGTTGTGGAAACTGTCTTATGAGCCTCTATCAGTTGGCAGACACTTCTTTGGGTACGGAGGACGCGATTGAATCTGTTGAATTATTGGCCGCATCTATACACTTCCACAAACCGTACGTTTTCCCTACTGTTGTTTGCCACAGGCGTAATGTTCCATCTTCACTGCCTGAAGCATATAACTCCCCATCTGGTGAAAAACGAACGCAGTGAACTGGTCCGAAATGTCCTTTAAATGATTCTGTAATCATAATAATAATTATGTATCAATGCATTTCACCATAAAATTATAAGAACAATCAATTTTAATACTTATTAAAGATGTAATTCAGGCCATTTTTTAAAGATTTTCCACTAGGTGGCCAAACGAAAGATACCCCCCCCCCTTCCGTACATAATTGAGTTGAAAAACATTATAGGAAACACGTTATTTTTACAACAATATATACGCGTAAATCTGAGTGTTTTTTTTTCTAAATAATTGCTTATAGTCCCGGAAAAGATATAATAAATAACCTTTTTTCTGCCGGAAAATCCATTAGTTTGATGGAGTTTTTTGTCTATGGTCGTAAATCTAATTTGCATGTGCGATTATTAGGTAAGCGATTGATTTGAATATTCGCGCTCTTAATGCGCGGGAATGAATCATCTAATTTATGTTTATGCGAGATCCGGAAATTGTGAAAGTGTTCTCGGTTTGTTTTGTTTTTAATTATTATTTTATTATTAAATTAATCTATAAAGAAATTGTTACTGCTAAATGACCGTGGCTCATCACAATATTAACGTTAAAAATTTTTTGAATATAAATCTCAGTCGATTTTTGAACATACATTTTTGAATAACTTTTGTGACCAGATCGTGGTTACTATGTGGCCACGGCAGATCACTACATGGCCATTTGGCCGCCTGAGTACTTATTTAAAAAATGGCCTGAGATGTATAGTCATGTTTTGGCAACAAGACTCTTGACGTCTTAGATCGGCCGTATACAGACACCATGGACTGTACGACGAATTACAAATCTCCAAAGAAAATATTCCACTGACATACATACGGCCACTCGAGCGGTACGATCGAACCGTGGCCAAGCAGTTGCCACATATATACTGACTGCTTGTGAGCATAGTTATCTTTTTAATCCCCGACGCAAAAAGAGGGGTGTTATAAGTTAGACCGCTATGTGTGTGTGTGTCTGTTTGTGGCACCGTAGCTCTTAAACGGGTGAACCGATTCGGATACGGTTTTTTTATCTGAAAACAGGTTTTCTAGCAGTGGTTCTTTGACATGTTTTATCAAAATCGGTTCAGCCGTTTCGAGATCATCAGTTCTTTTCATAGCTGCGGTAGGGATCTTAGACGCAGAACGGGTATTTATTTTGTAACTAAGTTTAAAAATTTTAAAATAAAAATTAAATTAAAAATTTAAAAAACTCGACACAAAAAAAACCTATAAAAAGTTGAAAAATAAAATTTCTGGGCCTGGTCCTTTAACTTTAATATTTAAATACTTAATTAGTAATAATTTGTGAACCAAGCGTCTTTGCGTCGGGGGACTGTTAAATAAATAAAATAAAAAACAGAATACAAATAAAAAGTAAATAGGTAATGATTATATTTAGCGGTCCCCCTATGCGACGATGCTTGAATCACAAGATATTACTAATTAAGCATTTAAATATTAAAGTTAAAAGACCAGGCCCAGAAATTTTATTTTTTAACTTTATATAGATTGACTGTTTTTTTCTTTTTTGTCCTTGGTAATTAATATAAAAATGATTTGTCGGGAAAATAAAATAGTTTGAACATCAACCGTAAAAATATTTTTTAAAAACGGAATTATTACACACTTTTTAATGAACAATTGTTTAACTCAAATTTATATTTACATGTGTATTTTAACTTTTATATCTACTTGATTAAAACATTTAATAGTTATAAAGCTTGAAAAAGTCCCAAGCAAGGGGCGAAACGTCGCTATAAATAACAAATAAGTGTTTACTTAAAAAGTCCTTTTTCCCGACAAATAATTTTTATATAGATTTTTTTTGTCGAGTTTTTCTTTAAAATTTTTAATTTAATTTTTTCAGTATCACAGATCTTGTCGATTCATTAAAAACTGAACAAGCTATTCGTGTACAGCCGGCCTTATAAAGCAAATGTCTCTATTGTAAATAAAAAATAAAACGGCTTACCTATTTCTGTCCCTGTAGCATAGTCAAACTTATACATTTTTAAATCATCTCCGCCACACACAAAAATAGACTTGTCTGGATGCAAACTGGCAGAATTCACTGTCGTTGGAACAGTATATTTCCTGATAATGTGTAACGTGTTCGAATCCAAGAAACTGACCGTATTACTGTTTGTTACCGTTATTACCGATCCATCCCGAGACACTTCCATACTGGAAGGTGTTGTTGGGAAATCCAGCTTTTGTACTTCCTAGATAAAAAAGAAATAATAATTATCAATAACATTTGCATAGCGTTTTCTGAAAAATAGCCACTTCACATACCTGTCCCGAAGTTCTATTCCAAACCCTAAGTGTTTTATCATCTGCACAAGTCACTAAATGTGTATCATTACGGAAAAATGTCACATGTCGAATACCAGATGTATGACCAGAAAATATAGCCGGACCTGTAAAAACAAAATGCATTTTGTGACTGAAATAACAATACAAATAAAGTATATATTCAAATTCGTAGATGCTTTTGTCATTCATCTATTGAGTAAATTGATGCGAATACTTGGCAGATGGAGTCTTCAACATCTTTTGGTTAACTACTGGTAACATAGCTACAAGATGAAGATTGCTTTCTACACAGGCATCTTTTAGAGAATTTTAGAAACGTTGATGGGAACTTGGATATCCATTAACTTGTATGGCACTGATTCTTATTTATCTATTGCTACCCTTTACTTGATAGTTACCCGTTACTATGCGATAATTATCGGCGACCCAAAATATTAATAACTTTCCAAAATAATTCGATGCACCTTCAATATGTACTCATCTTCAGTTGTAGCTTATTTTCAGAGTTCCGTACACAAAACGAACCCTTACAGGATTACTCTCATGTCTGTCCGTCTGTTACAGCTTTTTTTCTCCAAATATACTGGACGAAAAAAGTTGAAATTCGGTACGTATACAGAGTTAGATTACCCAATTACGGACATATAACGTTAATAAACGTATTTTGATTTTGGGGATTAAATGTATCAAATGAAAAGACTCATTATGAGAAATTCAACTATATTTTTTTTATAATTTCAAAATGCGTAGTTTAAAGGATATTAAAGAAAATGTGCGAAAATCGAGATTTCCTCTCCCGTATCTCCGAAACTACTGAGCCCAAAATTTTGAAAAAGTAGGGAATATAGGGGCCTCACTCATAGTTTACACGAAAACTTAAACGAAAATCCTAAATCTTAAAGTTCTCACAAAAAACGGAATGGTATGGAAGCCTCTCCATGCGAGTTCAGTTCGTACTTGACTGGTTTTTGTTACTGAAGTTACGTTAGCAAATAATAGTATAATACTTTACTTACTCTCTGTCGTAGTGCTATCAATGGGTAAGTTAGGTAGCGTAATTTATTATTAAGAGTACATATTGGTACTTACAGAGTATCGGGGAATTCATTGGGCATTGCCTAATTACAGCGGGTACTTCAGTTGTCAGTATCCCTGGAACCTAATTTAGTTGTGTTTTATGCGAGTTAAGAAATTTCCCATATTACCGTACTCTAAGAGCTGCGACAAAATGACACATAAAAGCTCGCCTCGACTGACTCGACAATTTTGTATATAGGTACGTAAAAGAAATATTACTCACTAGCTTCAGGTTTGTTAAGATCGAAAATACGGACAATCTTTTCATTGCTAGCGGTAGCAAGTAAGTTACTGTCTGTAGAGAAATCGACACTCTTAACGATGTGATTATGCTGAAAGGAATGCACTTCTTCACCGCTGACTGCATCCCACACCTTTCCTGTGAAGTCTGCTGCCCCAGTGGCAGCACGTGTGGCGTCTGCATTGAGTGCCACGCCCCACACTGCGCCCTTGTGTCCCTCGAACGTGCCTATCCAGTCTCCGGTATCGCCTTGACGCAACATCGGCTTGCCATCTAAGTATTAAATATTTTGCATTTAGATTCATTTTTTAAAATATCACTGCACAAGAAAGAATATTTTTCATTGAAGTAATATGGCTCCTAATGGTTCATTCGGATGGCTGTTTTTAGTAGCTTCCCGTTTGTAAAGATAACTTCTCTTAAACAATCTTAAATTTAATCTATTAAAATGTGTTTATTTGTTATACTATTGATTTCGAAACCTTGTAAGTGTCACATAACTTAGAACAACAAATCTGAATACAATATTTTGTTATGCAAATATTGTTAATTTTAAATTTAATTAATTTACATTTAATTATAAATATTCCTTTACAATTGTCAGCATTTTTAAAAAGTTGTTGGATTAATCTTATAACAGGACAATGTTTTTTCAAAATCGAAATTGGTTTGAGTTATTAAATTGATTTAAATTTTTCATAATAAAATATATTTTTATAGGTCAAGTGTACAAATCAGGTAGCAATTCGTGACGAACCTTGATAAGGAAATAGGAATTGTGAGACGAGGAAATGTTCTTGAATTCAAGGTGCTCAACATAATTCTTTAAAAATTTAAATGTTGTCAAGGGACAGACGACAAAACCCTCAAGCGTTTGCTGAATCGTAATAGGTATAAGGTTTTGAAAAATCAGGCCAAGGTAAATACCTTGAAACATGTGTACGTAGTGTACAAGTTAACCTCTACGTTTTTAAAATTAAAGATTAATACTAACCTTTACATGCCGAAATTAAAAAATATCCACTCGGAGTGACCGAACTGAAGTCCAAATGCACAACTGGCCTAGTGTGTCCACTGCAGGTTAACGGAGTTTGCCTCAAATTTGCCATTTTTTAAAATAACACGCAAAATTTTTAAGACAACCTTTCGCACAGACTTCTGTTAACAACTGACAGCCAGTACATTAGGTTTGTTCTGTCGATCCAATCAACTTACCAAACAGCATTTGCGTTTCGATTTCGGTCTTTCACGGTACTGATCGTCAATTCGGGCGGTTGCTGTGGGGAATTGAATTTGATACATAGCGCGCTTTATGTGCCTCTCTTTACACAATGCCATGCCATTGGAAATAACGATTGCTTGTTTGTAATAATTATTATAATATACTTATTCTGGTTTTATATCTGACAGTGAACAGGAAGTTGAAAATGCCTACTGAATAAAAATCACTGTAAGCAACCTTGTGCAGAAAACGAAATCAAAAAAATTTGAAAAACGGTTGACCCTGCAAGCCATCCCTGAACTTCCCGCTGTTTCCGATCTATTGAGATGTGGCTTACCCCTACGGTGCTTGTTAAAAGCTATTTTAAAAAATTCCAGCCAATTGGGCGACATGATTATTCCAACTTCATACATATTGACATTTGAATTATAATAAAATAAAATTTCTGTTAACGGTTTACGGTTATGGTATTTTATATTAAAAATTAATCAAAGCATGCTTGTCAGCTACCTAACTAATTTCTTTTTGACAGATCTTCAGAACAAAAGAACATCTGATTGTTTTTTATTATCAAAATATTTCCGAAACTGAAACTATAAACCGTTATAAATTTCTGACAAAGATTTGGAAAGATATATTGAAAAAAACACTTTTTTGGAAATATTTTGTCAACGATATCTCTTGAACGAATCAACCGATCGAGATGCTGTTTACGGCAATCGAAGCAGTTTTTCAAGCACAAAAATAATCTATTACAAAAAAATCAATCTAACGAAAATTTGAGAAGATATTTTGAAAAACCATTTTTTTCTAAATTTTTCTTCAACGATATCTTTTGAACGAATGCAGTGATCGAGATACCGTTTGCGGCAATCGACGCAGTTTTTCAAGCACAAAAAAATAACTTATTACCAAAAAATCAATCAAACAAAATTTTGAGAAGTTATTTTGAAAAAACTTTTTTTTCAGAATTTTTCTCCGACGATATCTGTCGAACGGATTAACCGATTTTGATGCGGTTTGCGGCGATTGACGTTATTTTATGTGGAATAGAGCTGATTAGATTTTGGAATTAATCGGTACGGTAGTTTCGAAAATATTTCAAAATATTTAAAAAAAACTGCTTTCCAAAAAGCTTTATTTTTGAGATTTCTCAAAATCTACCTGGCCGAATTAGTTCCAATTTTCAGGAAATCTAAGTTCACCAAGTTCCTTTCAGATGCCGCAATCCGCGTTTCGATAACACATAATAATAATAATAATAATAATAAATTTATTGCACAAAAGAATACATAGTACATATGTGACGTCGCAATGGTACAATTTAAAAATATCAATTTAATAATTATAATTTAAAAATTCAGTTACGTCATAAAGACAATGACTATTTAAGAGTATTTTGACAGATCTCTTGAACTGGTTAAGGGGCTGCTTTTTTATAGCCTCAGGCAGTTTATTAAATAATTTGAAGCACAAATAATTAAAACTATTTTGTGTAGCACTATATTTGAGCAACGGTAAACATAAGAATTCTTTATTTCTTGTATCATGCGAATGCCCGTCAGAATGTTTATGAACCTTATCAATATTTTCTTTGGCATATATATCAAATTGCTATATATGTATAGGCATGGTACTGTCATTATTTTCAAATCAGAGAAGATATGTCTGCAATGGGTCCGATGTGACACTTTGGTAATCACTCGAAGAGTCATTTTCTGCAGAACAAAAACGCGTTTAGCTGAAGGCGAACCTCCCCAGACTAAAATTCCATACTGGATTCGAGAATATATTAGACCAAAATATGCAGTTCGAGAAGCCACTATAGAAGAAGTTTCTGCAACCCGTCTAATGGCAAAAATTGCGGAAGATAACTGATTACATAAATTTTTAATACGATTGTCCCTTTTAAGACAGGGGTTTAGAATAAATCCTAAGAATTTAACAGTATTGTTCGCGTCATAATTTGTTAGTTTGAAATTTATGCTTTCAGTTTTATCTACATTTAAAGTTAATTTGTTGGCGGTAAACCAGTATTGTCGGTCGATAGTAAGGTAGTCTCATCTGCAAAAAGATATGTAGTGTGAGGATTCATAGTAAAAGACAAATCGTTTATGTAAATAATAAAGAGAATAGGTCCCAAAATGGAACCTTGTGGAACACCGTGCTTAATATTTTCCATATCCGAAAGGACATTATTTACTTTAACACATTGCAACCGATTGGTAAAATATGATCTAAAAAGATTTAATGCCAATCCTCGGATACCGTAATGTTCTAGTTTAGCCAGTAATACTTCATGTGATACGCAGTCAAAAGCCTTGGACAGGTCACAAAAAATTCCATTAACAGTAAAACTATTTTCCCAAGCGTGGTGAATGAAGTTTGTTACAGCGGCCATTGCAGAAGTAGTGGACCTACCTTCTCTGAAACCAAACTGAGCCTCTGAAAATAAATTTGATTTATAGAAATAAGACAGCAGCCTATCCTTGATTATTATTTCAAATATTTTAGAAAAAACAGGTAAGATGGAAATTGGCCTGTAATTGTTGACGTCAGATGTTTTACCTTTTTTAAAGACCGGAACAACTTTAGCAATTTTCTAATTGTCAGACACACACACAGTATTACGGACATCATTTTAAAAATCGTCAGAATAGCTTCCTAGGATCTCAAAACGTCGAGATCTGACAAAAACTCAAATGTCGAAAATCGGGGTGAAACCAATAACTTCCCAATTTTTGAAAATTTTCAATTTTCTTAGCGGGAAGTTAAAAACTTAATTAAAAAACTACTAAGGAACAAACCTAACTTTACAAACACAACACGACAATTGTAAATTTTAATAATTCTTTTAATGTTCTACGTTTCATCAAATAAAGAATTAATTATTTCAAATTAAATATTAAATCAAATTATTTATTAAGTTAAAAAAGAAATACTTGTTCGACAGTCTTTTGAACACACTACCCGAACAGGGCGGGGGTGGATTTTATATAAAAGAATTTAACCGGGCACAATACATCTACTATACCACGCGGACGAACTCGCAGGCAAACCGCTAGTTCGATTATAATAATCGTTGATAAGTGTGCAAAGTTTTAGTTTAATCTGACGTTTTGAAGTGGGTGAATTTCACGTTCCAAGATTCCGTTACAAACAAATACGTGAAGCTAATAAAAGCAAGTTAAAAAAAACCCGGGTCGTAGTGCCAAACTCTGCCGACAATATAATGTATTTGCTAATACAGACAGCGGGGCTTTATTATTGCGAACTGGAGTTGATTTTTGGGCAAAATAAAAAACTTTAATCCTTAATACACCCCTTAAAAGAACATTTTTTTCTTAATTGCAATTATTATCAATCGAATCTCTATACCAAATCAAATACACATTTTAGTAAATAACTCACTATCTGCAAACTAGTGTTTTCATAAAATTTGTAAATCCGGTCCTGTCGGGCCGATTTTATTATAATGTTAACAGCATCTTTTAATCTTTACTAAAACGTTAAATTTCAATTTTGAAACGATTCTGAAATTTTTTTCGGTATTTTTGGCCAAAAAACTTTTTTCAACCCCTAAAAACTACCTTTTAAATGGCCCGATTGGGCCCATTTTAAATAGGGTTCTTGCGGACATGTGGACAAAATTTCGTTAAAATCAATTAACTCTTTCGAAAGTTACAGCCCGCACGTATATTTTTGCGCATACATTCAGCGTAACAAAAATACCACGTGGGCTCAAGCAGAATACTTGAACCTTTATTCAGAAAGGCGACAGCCTTATTCAATAACTTTTAGGAACTTAAATAGAAGTTTAAAGGTATACGGTTCATTTTCAAAGAAAAAAGGCAACATTCAACACTGTGAAGAAGAATTAGTTTTAGCAAACTTTGAAATTAATGGAGAAAAGTCAACCAAACAACTTGAAAATGAAGTCGGTGTAAATGAATCGACAGAAGTTACTAGAATTTAAAACAATAGAGGTATCATTCATATAAACATTGCGAATAAATTTGATTTTATATCGTTTTTTTTTTAATATTCCGAATCTACCATCCGCAGAAATTTCTATCTAAGTTCCTAACAGTTTTTTAATTAGGCTGTTGTCTCTCTGGATAAAGGTTCAAGTATTCTGCAAATTGTCTGGTTGACTTTTCTCCATTAATTTCAAAGTTTGCTAAAACTAATTCTTCTTCACAGTGTTGAATGTTGCCTTTTTTCTTTGAAAATGAACCGTATACCTTTAAACTTCTATTTAAGTTCCTAAAAGTTATTGAATAAAGCTGTCGCCTTTCTGGATAAAGGTTCAAGTATTCTGCTTGAGCCCACGTGGTATTTTTGTTACGCTGAATGTATGCGGAAAAATAGCCTGTTTCTCCAAATTTGAGAATGCTTGAGCCATCTTAGAGAGTAAATTTATTTATTTATTTATTATTACATTTTCTTTTATTACAAACATATACATATTATTTATATTATTTGATAGAAATACTCCTACCCAACTTGGCAGTAGCCAGTGCTAGGGTAGTGTGTTTTTTTTTTTTTTTTTTTTTTTTTTTTTTTTTTTTTTTTCCGGACGTGTATATGCCCGTAATAATAGATATATATATATATATACATTCATACAACTTTATATAGACCATACAGATTTTGCAGATTATCCTGATTATACAGGATTAAACAGGATTATACGAGGATATTACACATATCGTTCATTCTATCTTCACCTATTGTTATAAGCCATTCAGAAACTTTTTTTTTGAACTTTTTTGCATTTTTAAAATTCTTTATATATCTGCAGGTAACTTGTTATACAACCTGGGAGCAAGGAAAACCATGTGTTTTTGTCCAAAAGCTTTTGACATTTTAGGGACGGTACTAGGGTTGTTGGCTTGTGTTCTGGTTGAATAGGGATGTGATGCTGGATTTAAGGTAACGCGTTTATGGAATATAGATAGAATTGTTGCCATGTATATTTGCTGTATATTTAATATGTTGAGTTGCTGGAACAATTCTTTGGATGAAGATAATGGAGGTTTACGCATTAGTATTCGGAGGAGTAGCTTCTGTACATTAACCAATGGGGTTAATGTGGTTCTATAAGCACCACCCCAGGCAGCAATACCATAGCTAAGTAACGATTGGCAAAGTGCGAAGTATACGGTTTTTAGCTGCGGTATTGTTAAAAAGTCTCTTAAGATTATGAAAATGTATGCGAGTTTACGCAGTCGCTTCGTTAGGTCAACTATGTGATGTGTCCATTTTAAGTTGTAGTCCATTGTAAGTCCTAAATATTTTATTTTTTCAGTTCTGTCAATAGTTTTACAAGTACAGATTGTCTGTTCATGTCTACAGGTGTGTAAAGTAATTGTTGTCTTTTGGCTGCCCAGAAATTGTTGGACTAAAAGTTAGGTATTTGGTTTTTGTAACGTTGAGTGTCAGTAGGTTGTTATTAAGCCACGTGTGTACTCTATTGACACTTTCTTGTGCCTTAGCTATAGCCTCGTCCCAGGTTTCGCCAGAAAAATAGAGCACCGTGTCGTCAGCAAATGACACCAAGGTGCCATTGATTTCCATGTTGCACAGATCGTTTATATATATTAAAAAGAGAATAGGACCAAGAACTGTGCCTTGTGGAACTCCGAATTTAATAAATCGCTTATCAATACATACTCCATTCACTACCGAAACCTGAGACCTACCCGTGAGGTAACTTATGAACCATTTAAGAACTATTCCTCGAATACCAATATTAAATAATTTCTGTATAAGGATTTTGTATTTCTAATCGGTTAAGTTGTTTGGGCTCTACGCCGGTGACAAAAAAGCGTGACTGTTACAGCCTAAGCGCGCCTTAAAATGCAACACACCTATAAACAGAATTGACTAATCACATTCTGCAAATGATTAACCATGTGAAAAAATATAATTTATTTACAGACTTACAAAAAATAACTATATATTTATATTTCTAAAAAAAGAAATAATATGTATGTGAAAAAGTAAAATTATAACAATACATAATAATAACGAAAGTTAAAATAAAAGATAAACAATTTGATTATAACCACTGAAAGTCGCGTTCGTCTTCTGCCCAATCTGTATTAATTGGACTTGTATCCAAGAAATATTCATCTTCTTGTCCTTCGAAAGGTTCTCTGATGTTAAATTGAGGACTTGGAGTTGCTCTTTCACAAAGTTCAGTTCTACTAAGTAATTCATCGAGTTCACGCATCCTCGACTCATACTCATTTTCGGATATAAGAGATTCAGAACTGCTCGGAGCTTTATAAGTAATTTCAGTTCTTTGTACTATTTGTTGTGGTATCCTTGACGAACCAGCCAATCGATCAGAAGACATAGAAACATCTGAAATGTTAGGTAAACTTTCTTCGTCTATATTTGAAATATATTCTGTATATAGTGGTGGCGTTCTGTCAACAGAAGTTAACATATACTGCTGAGCCCACGGTTCTTTAAACTTTGGAGAATGTCGCGGGCTCGCCGATTTCCTGGGAGTCTGAGAAGACTCTTTAGACATTTGAAAATGTGAGAAAGAAAATCTAGGCGTACCGACCAAGAGATCGGAAGACATATCAGAAACATCAGAAATATAGGGTACACTTTCTTCCCGTATATCTGGAATATATTCTGTATATCGTGGTGGTACTCTATCCATATTAGTTGCTAGATACTGCCGAGCCCACGGTTCTCTAAGCTTGGATGAACGGTGGGGAGTTGCTGATTTTTTGGGAGTCGTGAGTGGTAGACCCGCTGCTTCTGGAGATGATTTAATATCCGATCTTTCCATATCCACTTTTAATTTTCTCCTTAATGCTCTTGGTGAATGTAATGGTGAAACGAATTGCATAGGTGGAGGAATGTTTTCAATGTCATATAACACTGCATTATCATCTTCATACACAGTTTCCTTTGGTGGAAGAAGTTTAATTGGCGATTCTTCAAGGAAATTTATTTCGTCTATTTCTTTTACAAGTCTTCGAGGTCTACGTTGTGTTTTGGGTGCCCGAGGTGTTAGATTTCGATAAGAAGGCGGTGTTCTTTGTGGAGTTTCCTTTCTTAGGGACACATTTTCTTGAAATATTCTTTCAGATCTTATTTTACGTGCGGATTTTGGAGTTTCTTCAGGAATTAAAGGTGAACTAGAAAGTTTAAGAGGCGTTCGTAGACTATCATGAATAGGAGAAAGAGATGGCTTGTATTTCGAACGTCTGTGTACAGTGAGCTTGGCCGGTCTTGGAGAATCGGTGCGCCGGTCTAACATTGGCACTCTTTCCAGATCATCACTCGTTATTAATGAAAACATCCTTTCATCTGGATCTTCATAATCAAACGGTATGAAAGATGGTGGTGAGCTAGGGGATCGAATATGTTTATGCGGTGAAAAATGACGTGGAGTATATTCTACAGGCAAACTATCAGAAGATTCAAAAGACGAAAATTTTGGTGGCTGAATATTTTCAATAAATTCTTCAGTTATAGAATATGGTTCATACTTCGGTGGAGTTTCATTGTATCCTTCGAAAGATCCTAAGCTTGTAGAGTTGATGAGTCCTAAATCTCCTCCTATCTCTGATAATTCAGATGCTTCTAAAAGATCTAAACTAAAGTCACCTAAGCTACTTCCATGTGAAATTTCATATAAAATTTCTGCTGCTGTTTTCTCCGAAAGTTCTTTTTTTCTTTTCGGTGATACTTTTATTTGTTGTGAGTCATGTTTCATGGCTGTAGTTCTCCGCGGAAGGTCCAATTCTATTTTCTTAAAGTTTATTGGACGAGGCAGCGGTTTAAGAGGAGTTTGAAGACCTGGTGGTATTTGTGAAACTGTAAGTAGATCTTCTTTGGAATCAGGCTCTGCATCTAGACTGTCTAAAAGCGCCGAAGCTCTTGGACTGGCCCTAGAGGTAGACGGTAATGGATCTGCTACGATTGCTCGAGAAGTAGATTCCTTTATAACAGTTCTTTCAACAGTTCCCGGTTTTGTAACTGTTTTGTAAGTCACTTTTCGTTTGATTTTAGGTGACGGTAATCTTTTAGTAGGTTTGGGTTCAGGAATATTGAAGTCAATGCGTCTTCCCTTTTTTACCTCTCGGAATTCTTTGACAGGAGTCCTTTTTGGTGTAGAAAATGGATCTGGAGGGAGTTTTGGAGGTGTTTTATATAGTTCGATTACCGGTGATTTATACGGCATAAAATAATCCGGAAGTATTTCGTTTGCAGATTCGGGAGTACCATGTAAACGTGGTTTATGAGGTCTTAAACTTGGCGTAGTTACCGAAATATCTTTTATTGGGGATAACACTTTTTCGTAATGCAAACGCTTTCGTAATGTTGGGCCAGTAGGTCTTGGAGAGTCCGCCCTTCTGTCAAACATCGGTGCTGTCAAAGAACCCATTGATGTCTGAAAAATATCATCAATATCGTCTTCCTTTTCTATATATGAGAATGGTGTGAAACTAGGTGGTGTTACATTTTTTGATATTTCATCTGCAATTTGCTCTGAAGAGTCGTACGTAAAAGGTGTGAACTTTGGTGGTGTGAACTCTCCAATTCTCTTTTTACTAGTAATAGACAGATCAGAAAAATCTGATTCAATAATTCCAAGGCTGTCATCTGAAATGTCTCCCAATGATTCATAATCTAATGGTGAATATTTAGGAGGCGTGTATTCTCCTATTTTTCTTTTCGTCGAACTAAAAATGTCTATGTCTGACATATCATCTTGATCAAGTAGTCCGAGACTTTCGTCAGAAATATTCTCTGTACTTTTAATAGATGTTTCTATTGTTCTACCGTCAGCCAATTTTTCTACCTGTTTACTTTCAGTGCGGCGCATCTGAGCTTTTGGTGATCGTAGAGGTGAAACAAATTGACGATTTGGGATTCTTGGCAAAGGTTTTATTGGACTCGGTAACCCAAAAGCAATAGGGTCGTTTCCCCAAGGCATTGCGGATGAAATAATTGGTGGCGGCGTAGTTGACAGAACATCTGGTGTTGCGGGTGTCGGTTCTGGCTGATCAAAATTAATTCTTCTTACTACACGAACTGAGCGTCTCCTTGATACGTCTCCAGTTTTAGTAGTCGGACTGACATCTGGATTTGGTTGATCCAAATCTAATTTTCTCCTGACACGTCTCCGTACAGAGCCTCTACTGGGCGTATACCTTTCGCCTCTTGGTTGAAGTCGCGGCGATATAAATTGCTCCGGAGGTGGGTGCGTGTCTGATATAATTCTGTCACTTTTAACAATTTTAGCAGACTCTGGTATTCCAGGAAAATACGACATTTGCTCTCCTAAGCGAGGAGGAGTGCTAATAATATCTTTTATTGGAGACAGTTGGTTTTGATAACGTATTCTCCTAAAAGTTTCACCAGTTGGTCGAGGAGAATCGAGCCTTCTATCAAACATTGGTACTCTTTTTGGACTCAAGGATGTCATAAATATGTCATCCTCTTCTTCATCTCCGAAATATGAGAACGGTGTAAAACTAGGTGGTGTTACATTTTCTGATATTTCATCTGCAATTTGCTCTGAAGAGTCGTACGTAAATGGTGTGAACTTTGGTGGTGTGAACTCTCCTATTCTCTTTTCACTAGTAATAGACAGATCAGAAAAATCTGATTCAATAATTCCAAGGCTGTCATCTGAAATGTCTTCAAATGATTCATAATCTAATGGTGAATATTTAGGAGGCGTGTATTCTCCTATTTTTCTTTTCGTCGAACTAAAAATGTCTATGTCTGACATATCATCTTGATCAAGTAGTCCGAGACTTTCGTCAGAAATATTCTCTGTACTTTTAATAGATGTTTCTATTGTTCTACCGTCAGCCAATTTTTCTACCTGTTTACTTTCAGTGCGGCGCATATGAGCTTTTGGTGATCGTAGAGGTGAAACAAATTGACGATTTGGGATTCTTGGCAAAGGTTTTATTGGACTCGGTAACCCAAAAGCAATAGGGTCGTTTCCCCAAGGCATTGCGGATGAAATAATTGGTGGCGGCGTAGTTGACAGAACATCTGGTGTTGCGGGTGTCGGTTCTGGCTGATCAAAATTAATTCTTCTTACTACACGAACTGAGCGTCTCCTTGATACGTCTCCAGTTTTAGTAGTCGGACTGACATCTGGATTTGGTTGATCCAAATCTAATTTTCTCCTGACACGTCTCCGTACAGAGCCTCTACTGGGCGTATACCTTTCGCCTCTTGGTTGAAGTCGCGGCGATATAAATTGCTCCGGAGGTGGGTGCGTGTCTGATATAATTCTGTCACTTTTAACAATTTTAGCAGACTCTGGTATTCCAGGAAAATACGACATTTGCTCTCCTAAGCGAGGAGGAGTGCTAATAATATCTTTTATTGGAGACAGTTGGTTTTGATAACGTATTCTCCTAAAAGTTTCACCAGTTGGTCGAGGAGAATCGAGCCTTCTATCAAACATTGGTACTCTTTTTGGACTCAAGGATGTCATAAATATGTCATCCTCTTCTTCATCTCCGAAATATGAGAACGGTGTAAAACTAGGTGGTGTTACATTTTCTGATATTTCATCTGCAATTTGCTCTGAAGAGTCGTACGTAAATGGTGTGAACTTTGGTGGTGTGAACTCTCCTATTCTCTTTTCACTAGTAATAGACAGATCAGAAAAATCTGATTCAATAATTCCAAGGCTGTCATCTGAAATGTCTTCAAATGATTCATAATCTAATGGTGAATATTTAGGAGGCGTGTATTCTCCTATTTTTCTTTTCGTCGAACTAAAAATGTCTATGTCTGACATATCATCTTGATCAAGTAGTCCGAGACTTTCGTCAGAAATATTCTCTGTACTTTTAATAGATGTTTCTATTGTTCTACCGTCAGCCAATTTTTCTACCTGTTTACTTTCAGTGCGGCGCATCTGAGCTTTTGGTGATCGTAGAGGTGAAACAAATTGACGATTTGGGATTCTTGGCAAAGGTTTTATTGGACTCGGTAACCCAAAAGCAATAGGGTCGTTTCCCCAAGGCATTGCGGATGAAATAATTGGTGGCGGCGTAGTTGACAGAACATCTGGTGTTGCGGGTGTCGGTTCTGGCTGATCAAAATTAATTCTTCTTACTACACGAACTGAGCGTCTCCTTGATACGTCTCCAGTTTTAGTAGTCGGACTGACATCTGGATTTG
The DNA here is from genome assembly GCA_034508555.1 of Venustoraphidia nigricollis. Lineage (NCBI taxonomy): Eukaryota > Metazoa > Arthropoda > Insecta > Raphidioptera > Raphidiidae > Venustoraphidia > Venustoraphidia nigricollis. The sequence goes on along the minus strand of JAVRKA010000134.1, from coordinate 716,394 downwards.
GTTGATCCAAATCTAATTTTCTCCTGACACGTCTCCGTACAGAGCCTCTACTGGGCGTATACATTTCGCCTCTTGGTTGAAGTCGCGGCGATATAAATTGCTCCGGAGTTGGGTGCGTGTCTGATATAATTCTGTCACTTTTAACGAGCTTAGCAGACTCTGGTACTTTAGGAAAATACTGCATTTGGGCTCCTAAGCGTGGAGGAGTGCTAATAACGTCTTTTATTGGAGATAATTTGTTTTGATAGCGTACTCTTCTTCTTAAAGTTTGATCAGTTGGCCTAGGAGAATCAGGTCTTCTATCGAATGTCGTGGTAACTGAAAATTCTACCGGCATTTCAATATTATCGATGTATTCATCGGATTCTTCATAACTAAAAGCTTCGAATTTGGGTGGTGTTATATCACCAACTAATCTATCTGTTACTGATATCTCTGGTGATTCATAATCAAACGGTATAAATGGTGGCGGAGATAACATAGTGTCAGAATACATTTTTTGTGGCAATGTATCGATACTTGAACTGCTTGATAGTATGGATGAAAATTCTGGACAGGTCATATCATTTATATAACTTTTAGTAGAACTGAAAGAAAGATTTTCAATATCAGTAGGTTCACCATATCGAAATGGTTTGAACTTTGGCGGAGTTTGGACATTGTCTTGAAAATCAAAAGGACCCGGCAAATCAGGCATTTCAAATGGTTCACTTATAGCAGACAATCTAGATGAATCCAGTATTTGCAAACTTTCATTCGTATCATACACATCTTCGATTATACTCTTATCCACTTTCACCTCTCCAGGAAATTCTTCTTTTATATTCGTTTCTGAATGCAATGCACGAGGTGAACTGTACTCAACATATCGTTTCACTTCTCGTCGAGGTCGAATTGGTGATGGAAGCTCCTTTGGAATTTCTTCATCTAATAAAGCAGGCATCCGTGGCGGTGAAACCATATTATTTTGTGCATTTTTCACTCTCATTTTTTCTCTATACTCAATTGCCCTTCTTACCGGCGATGAAAGAGTATCTGTTGCATATCGAATAGGAGATACTGGCAAACGATGTGATATGACCATATTAGAAAGTTGTGGGGATGGTGCACCAAAATCAGGCGCCACAGTTGACGAGTCTAAAAATGAAGGTGCTCCTTCATCAAAATCAAATAGTTCATCGTCTAAACTCCTGGCTATTTGCGAAAAACGTTTCCTTTTTTTTGCAAGTCGTTCATCTTCTCCAGGAAAGAACACTGAAAATGAAGACTTTTATATTAATATTATGTTACTTTACCAAACTTAAGGAATTTATTTTTTACATCACTATTATTACTTTTTTTTTCTTGTAAATATCTTTTCTTTATAAATTTTAAGAGTAATCAGTAAACAATCTCTAAATAAAAATAGCCGTGTTGATTACCATTTTACATTTCGATTTGTCTACCTGTTTTATCAGCAAAGAATTTTGGACCAGATTGCCACTCCTTTTCTTGCATGCCATCTAATCCGAATTCTTCTGGTTGATAAACACGAGCTCTTGATCGTATTCTAGAATCTCTGCTGAATGGAGGAGGTGTTGGAGGAATATCATGACGTCTTACAGCTTGTCCTAAATAAAAATATAGTGAAAATGTGAATTTAATGGAAATCTTTATCAGAACTGCCAGTACAAGAAATGTATATATAATACGCAACCTTCGAAATTAATATATCTACGTGATTTTCCAGGGACCTAACGAACACACCGCTCAACAGATTTTGTATCCCGGTGGGCTATAACAATTTTGCTGAGGCCCCTATACTTAATATCGAAATAAAATTTCAAACTTAAGGTTTTTAGAGGGTTCCTCAGGCATTTTTTCCATTCTCTTCATACTTTTTTAAACAAGGGTAATTTATTTTAGCCAAAATAAGAAATTGCAATTCTGCTCATATTTTATAAATCAGTTTATTATTAATGATCCTACAAATATACGTTATTCATTTGCTTCGTAAAAATTCAGAAAATGTAGTTTACTGACAAACAAAAATTCGCTGGCGATGCAGCTCAGCAAGAAAGTTAATGCGGTGGACTTGTACTTAGGGGCGTAGCTTCTGTTGTAGCAGTTGTGGCAATGATACGAGGGCCTCCGAGCTAGAGGGGTCCCAACACGCGTAAGAAAAAAACCGTAAAAGGTTATCCACATATTACATTATAAAAATTAAAGAAAAAATTAAGTTAATACCTACTTGATTTAAAAATTCACAAGTTTACTTTATCAGCACTGAAATAAATAATCGTTCATACTTTTATGTCCTAATGATAAAAATCTAGCTCTAAAGAATGTATAATTAAACACTCTGCATTATTCCGTCTTACAAAAGTACCCGATAGGCTTGTCAAAATGCTCAAATAATCCCGGAAATTCACACTAAGCTATTATTTTTTTACAAAAAAAAAATCATTTCAACCTTCTGCTTTAGTAGATTCATCGATAAATGTGCGTCAAAATAAAAAGTGTTTAATTTTGATAACGCAAAGAAAAAAACTGGGTCGCTGTGCGACAACCCTGTCGACAATATAGTGTATTTGCTAATACAGACAGTGTGACTTTATTATATGAATTTGTTTGTTTTTGGAGAAAATAAAAAACTCAATCCCTTAATATACCCCTTAAATAGTATATTTCGCCTCTGTTTTATTATATTCATTATCTGCACAAGATTATATACCTACAGTCAAAATTTTCATAAAATTTATAAGTCCGGTCCTGTTGAGCCGATTTTATTAAAATTTTAGGAATACCTTTTAATTGGTACTAAAAGGTTACATTTCAATTTTAAATCTATTCCCAGAATATTTTCGATGGTTGTGGGCTCCAAAACAATTTTATACGTGCCATATATGGCAAATATACTAAAAAGATAGTAAAAATGACTTATTTTGTTGCTGAGAATCTATTAGGTTATGAGTGACTCAAGCTGCGGCATATAATATTTTTAACTGTTTTCTGTCACTTACTCCAATTTTTTACGAAAGACCTGCGTCCTCTTCCATCTCTTGCTGTAAATGGGGGAATGCATCGTCGAGTTTCACCATACCAATATTCATCCGGTAAGCGTCTGTTATAATGAAGTAAAAATGTGTAGTTTGAAAATAAAAAAATAAATTATATTTAATTATAAATAATTGAAAACATTATGTTTTCGAATGGAAATATATTAATGAGACAGTGTAAAAAAAATATTAGTATCTTTTAAATACCGTAAAATTTTCTCTCATTAATTAATGAAATAATACATACTCCGCATCTGGAAATCTAGTATCAGGTCCACCAGCATATTTTGCAATTGATGGATCATCCAGCCATTCGAAATCTTCTTGTTCAAATCTAGCATCTCTAGCGAAATATAAAGATATATATATATAAGTATTGATTTCAGGTTTCTAACTTCAAGAATTTAATTTTATATGTAAAGTGAGTATCTAATCAAATACAAAACTTGAGTAACTGTGGTTGGCAATAGGGTTGTTTATACCTATAATAGAAGAGAATAGAATAAATTCTTTATTCTTTAAGTAATGGCTGTTCTACTTAACCATCTTGAATTTTTGGGTATTACTATAAACAATATTTTACATTGTATTTATAATGTCTATGCTCGCAACAGAAAAATAATATAAATAAAAATGAATATATTAGATTATGCATATTTATTATTTATCAAAATAACAGGCAAAAAAATAAAAATAAATAAATAAATAAACATTTAAATTGATTTACTGTTTCGACAAAAATTCTATTCTGAGTTTTACTTTGAAATTTTTGTATGAGAGTTTTTAAAGCAGTGCTTTGAGCATTGAATTGTGGTATTTTATAGCATTTTAAACAAAAGAACCCTGATATATTGAGCTATAACAATATGATAAATTTAATTGATTATTTCTGTTTTGCAATGATGTTCTATTTTTATTTTTCAAATAAGTATACGAAGGACTAGCAAAGTTAAGAATTTTAAATGTAGTACAGCTCAAGTGCAATGTGCGTCTGGTTTCCATTTTGAGCCAACCGATTTCTTTCATTTTATATGAGACACGGTTGCTTTTACGAATATTCACCGCGAAACGAAAGCAGGCATTTTGCATTTTTAGTAATTTTTGTTTATCCTCTTGAGAAATTCTACAACCATTAACGACATCGCAGTACTTAAATCGAGATAAAATTAAAAACTCGCACAAAAGAATTTTATTTTTAAGGGAAGTAAAATTTATAAGCATACAACTATTTGAGTTCACTATAGGCATTTTTCAATATCGACTGTAAATAAGGTTTTAAAGATAAATTGTCTTTAAGTGTTAGTCCTAATTTTTTTTCTTTTTTCATTACTGGCAGAATAATGGCGTTTAGTGAGATTTTAATGTGATTATAATTTTATTTAATACACTAGATTTTGCAAGCACCAAAACCGAACTCTTGGCAGCATTTATTGATAAACCGTGACAAGTCGCTACGTCTACTTAGGTTTGTTAGATCACTGTTTTATTAATGTTGCATTCTCATCAAGGTGCTCAACTAGAAATGACTTATATAACTGTGTGTCGTTCGCATATAGATGACAAGAACAGTGTTTTATCGGCTCAGAAAAATTAGCGGTAATATGGGACCTTGTGGAACCTTCCGTGAAATATGAGTGCAGTCTGAAAGACGACTGCCGCTTTGACCGTACTGAGATATGTTTGACAAGTAGTGTATTATTAAATTTACTGCAGAGAGGTTAAATCCAAAATATAGTAATTTAGAACATAACAGATCGTATATTTTTGTGTCGAAGGCTTTTGAGTAGTCAATAAGACGTTGTTACTTCTCCCTTATCCATAGCACATAAAATATCATCTGTTATATTTATCAGGGCAGTTGATGTGCTGTGCTCTTTTCTAAAATCCGAATGATATTTAGATATGATGTCAGAAAAATATTTAATTGTTTGTTTAAAATTATTTCAATTATTTTTGAAAAAGTGCAAAGTAAGTAGGTCTAAAGTCTTTGACTACTCGTTGATTAAATAACTCGATAATAACTCGATATTGATATTTTCCAAATATTAGAAAATTTACTCTCTAGGATAGGCGAATTAACTATATTAGTTATAACTGGTACAATAATCAAATTATTAAATCCCCTGAACTCTACAAACGTATTCACTATAATTACTGAAAACTTTTGCGGAGCTATGGGATTTTAATATTTTTTTATTATAAACAATTACTAAGTATATAGTACTAAAAACATTACCTGCGAAAAATTTTAGAGTGTACCACAATCTCCACACTTCAAATAATAAGAGTTACGTAAACAAGTAATTCAAAATAATAACAACAATGACGATTTTTCTTTGTAGATATTCGCTAACATCTAAATATAGCTAGATAGAATAAAACTGTAGTCTGAGATCAAAATTCATAAAGTGACTCATCATTATAGTACCGTTCACTTAATGGAGCAGCAAAGCAATGAAACAATATAACGCTCACCCGTTCCATGTATAAAATCAATCCCACCTATAAATGTTGACCATTTGTTGGTTTCTTTTTGAAATTACTATTAAAAGTTAAAAGCGCAACGTTTGATTTTTTTGAACGATTGTTGTTTAATTAGAGAGACTAGCGGTTTTCCCGCGACTTCATCTGCGTGGTATAGATGATATATTGTACCCAGCTAACTTCTTTTATATAAAATTCACTTCCATCCTGTTCGGCTAGTGTGTTCAAAAGACCGCCGAATATGCATTTCTTTATTTTCTAAGAAGAGTATTTTTTCCCGAGTCCCAATTTCTGAGATATAGTATATTCTTTAAAAAGGTTTCCTCCCTCTTTTTATCCCTTTAAGGGATATTTTTGGTATAAAATGTAGCCAAAGTCACTCGTGACATAGCTTTTTATTTGTCTGAGAAGTGCCATGACAATCGGTTTAACCGTTTCGAAGTTAACCTGGACAGACAGACAGACTGTTAAATTTTATTTCTAAATACGTGCAGATTAGATCTTTCGATTATTTATAGAAAGCAATTTCATTCAAAAGCGTCGCGGCTGGGTTGGCAGTAGTCAATCCACTTAACGAACTATTTTGCAATACATTTTCGATTGTTTGACCCGTCAGGTACTTATCGGCAATTCTTGGTGGACTGGCGAGTTAATTTTGATATACCTATTATGTATGTATGTCATTGATATTTAGGAAAAAAATTGGTTGCTTGATTATTTTGTAACTTAAACCAAATATAACCAATTAAGTTTATGTTAATATAATATATTTTTTATAGAATTTTCTTTACGTTTTATCATTACAATAGTTGTGTTTATTACAATTGTTTCAAATATCAATGTTGGTAAATGCTTCGTAATATGACTATTTTGTGTAATTTCGATTACTTTATGTCAAATTTTTCGCATACATACGGGTGACAAAAATATTCTAGTTGCTATTTTATAAAAAATTAACGATGTTTTTATTCATGATACGAGCAAAAATAAATTACCTTTCTTCCCGGGATAGCGAACTTATTGAAGATACTCTAGAAAAGAAAACTTATATCACAAAAAAGCGCATTAATTTAAATGGAAGAGTAGGAAAAGCGTTCTAAAATTTTGTTTGTCATGCAGAGCTATAGTAGGTAAAAGAGTTTTGCGCCCCAGAAATTCCACAGTAGCTATGAGCGCCGTTTACTTAACCCTTATGTTAATATCCAACTTTACTGACGTTGTTTAGCACCCAGGGTGCCCGGGTACCCATTTAATTTTTTAATATTTTAGTGAACGAAAGTGTTTTTAAATTTATTTATTTTTTAATATAAATTGCTATTGAGTATCTAAAGTAAGTTTAAGAAGAAAAAATGCTGAAGAAATGTAAATGATATCAGAAACTAGTAGAGGCCTTAGCGTCTCCGTACCGAGGAAGTGGAAGAAATATCTGCATGGATAATTTTTTTACAACTATACCCATTGCACAGCTCTTGCTATCGTGGAATATAACCATTGTTGGCATAATAAAAAGAAATAACCCATATATCCCCAATATCATGACAGCAAATAAATCACGAGCGCAATGCTCGGCAGTTTTTGGTTTTCATGAGTGACGGTATGTGCATACGTATCAAAAAAAATAAAGCGGTAATTCTGATATCGACAATGCATTCGGATATGGCTGTGAGTAACGATGCAAAAAAGAAACCTGATATCAATTATTACAATAAATATAAAACTGGCGTGGACACTATGGACCAAATGTTCAGTTCAGGACATACTCAAGTCAGCGACGATGTTCAAGAAGGCCAATGGCAATGTTCTTCAATGTGTTGGACGTCACTCTACTCGGGGCATATATAATTCATTATGAAAATAATAAAATGATTGCGAAGAAAACAACGAAACGACGTCACTTTATGCGCAAACTATGTGAAGAACTTGCCAAACGCATGACGCATGATGAATCCTCGAGTGATGCGCAATTATACAACTAAAATTGCCATTGAAAGTAGCATAGGTCATCAAGTAGCAGCTATCACAGAAGATCCTGGTCCATTATTTGAGCGGGACAGAACGGGAACAAGAAAAGTCACAGGATCCTGTCATATGTGTTATAAACGAACTATAAAAAGACGACAAAAAACGCCCAAGAGCTGCAGCGAATGTCAATTGCCGGTTTGTGATGAACATTCAACAAATATTATAAAATGTTATTTATAAAGAAAAAGTGTTATGCTTCGCAATTTTTACCATACAGTTTACTTTACATGCGTCAACAAAAATAATTTTAAATGTATTTTGTACAAATACTGTTGTGGGTACCCGGGTGCGAATGCAGCGATGGCTGAATTTTAAGCTAATAAAATAAAAAGTAAAAACAAAATATAAATAACTTGGACTCACGATTTGCTTGCTTTTGAGCTAAGTAACGACGATACGGGAGACCAAAATGATATTTTCATTTTTTTCCGGTTTTTTTCATGCAAAAACAACATGGTGTGTACCCGGGTATTAACATAAGGGTTAAATTTGGTGCCAACACAACGGCGTATCGCCCTCACTTGATTAGAGTCCTAGACAGCACTACATTTTATTATTTTATAAACTAGCTTTCTAGCCCATCTATTGATTTGGCATTGGCATCTCACAGCTGCCTTTAAATAAGTGCCTATTGCAGGTCATTCGCTTCACTCGTTTATTCAAGTTAAAATGGGATCACTCTCACTTTGCTCATCCTGCGTGGTTAAGGCAGAATCCTATTCGTTAGAGCTCATTCGTTTGAGTTAAAACGGAACCTCTCTCGTGTCTCTAGTTCGATATATAGCATATAAATTATAGATATAAAAAAATAGAGAATAATAAGTACCTAGGCTTTTAAACAGTGAAATTATTTTCAAATCGGCTCAGTAGTTTTTGAGATTAGTACGGACAAACATTCGATAAACAAATAGACTAAGATCCCAGAGCGATTAGACACTATCTATTTTTAAATGGAAGAAACCTTAGGCTCTGAGTAGTGTCTCATGTACTTAGAACGTCTGCGTACTTACAGAATCTGTGACTGACGTATAGGTGCGGGTGAGAAAGGTGAGTAAAAATAAGAAACACTTCACTTAAATTTGTATGGCTGATTTTTATATATATTTTGTGAAATATAACTCTAAAGTAGTATTTAATATTGCCAGAGACTTTCCGCTAAATAAAGAGCTAAATAAAAGAGTTACATGAAAATTAAAAATTTCAAACATGTACGTTTTTCATATACTTATTATTTAATAGACATGTTTTTTACTCAAGCTTGTAACATGTAGTGAATTATATTGAATCAATGTTGTAGCCATTAAACTGTTTCGTTTTAACGTTTGCTTTTTATTTGTCAAATTATTGTTTATCAAAACATTTAAATATAAAAGTCCTTATACGTTTTTAAGATTTTTATGAGTTGATACACCTGAGAATTATTTTACAACAATGTGTAAAAGAGAAACGATTTTTAGAGAAAGAAACTTGCCTAATAAGCACACCATGTAAAATTTCCAGCATGGTATAGGTGTAGATTAAAGAGATGACATACCTTGATCTAGTTGACGACCTTCTACTACTATTGGTACTTGTATCTGTTAGATTAGAAAACGGAGCCCTTAAATAAAAAAAGTAAATAAATATAATTTCGATCTTAAAAAACATAGAGGCAATTAATGATAATGAAAAGCCAGTGCAAGGGCTGTTAAAATTTCAATAAAATCAGTCCGATAGGACAGGACTTGTAAATTTTATGAAAACACTAGTTTGCAGATAGGCATTTACTTATTGAAAGGTGTATTTAACTTGGCGGAATTGTTGGATTGACAATAATATTGCGTTTAAGAAAAAAAAAATATTTAAAGGGGTTGATTTTTTCATTTTGTCTAGAAACAAATTTAAGTAAATATAATAAATCATTGCCTATATTAGCAAATACGCTATATTGTCTGCAGAATTTGGCACTGCGATCCGAGTTTTCTTTAATGTATTATAAACATAATAGTACCAACTACCAATTTATTGTAACGTGTTTAATATTTAACGGGAAGTTTTAAGGTTGGCCCACAGGTGAACCGCTTCCCACATTTTTTATTTGTTTGGTTCTTATTCAAGTTTTACCGAAATGGAAAAATAAACAAATTGCATCGTATGGAGCGAATTTGTGGAATAAGAAAAATTATAATAGATTATTATGTATCTAGAACGCCAGCAAGTTTTACCAGTCACTTTAATCATAATATTATTACGTTTGAGATAGTATACGTACCCCCTATAAAATAACTGATTCTCACATTAATTTTCAGAAAATTTTCTACATTTGACTTTTGAGCAAAGTTTACTTCTAATAATAGGCTGTGTTGTGGTCTCATACGGCTGCACACGGTTTACTATAGAAATTGGAAATGGTAGCCCGACTACGTTTCTTTTACTTCATGCAACTTTACAAGTCTAGTGTTAAATGTGTCATTTCACAACCACTATACAGTTTCTTTACAGGGAAGTGGTCAAAAAATAATATTTCTATTGTAAATTTTATATTGACTTTATTTTTTTTTTGTCCTTGGTAATTAATATAAAAATGATTTTTCTGGAAAAAGGACTTTATTTATAAGTAAAACACTTAATATTTTATTTTCAGCGACGTTTCGTTTCTTGTTTGGAACTTTATCAAGCTTTAATAACTATTAAATGTTATGATTAAGTAGATATAAAAAAGATAATATAAATTATAATAATATAAATTTGAGTTTAACAATTATTAATACAAAGTTTATAATAATAAAACGAAATTATTATAAACTTTGTATTAATAATTGTTAAACTCAAATTTATATTCACATGTATACAGGGTGTCTCACCGAACGTTGGCTAAGATGGGTAACTTTGTTATTAGTGGAGATAGAAAGTCAGTTAAATGGGAAAAGTAGTGCAGAAAATTGGGCTCATTAACATCTCGTCGAAAAAACAATTGAATTTTGACACCCTATGAATTTATTCAGAAAATAGTGAAAATTGCCATTTATGAAAACTGGCCATAACTTTTTTATTTATGAAGATATTTGAAAATTTCATTAACCATTTTTTGATAACTTTTTAAGGTCTTTTCAGTGGCGTAGGTTTAATTTTTTTATTTCCACCACATAATGAGATATTGACATGAACTTTGGTTTTTCTTATGGACGGCATTTTTGATTTTCAAATATTTGAATTCTACTTATTTTTCTGAATAATTTGATATAGCATATCCTATATCTAAACCAATCAGAAGCTACAAAACTGACAAAAATAGCTTTTTGGCGTTATCAAAGTGTGCCGTGTAAAACGAAATTTGTTGAAACAAATACATATCGACAGGTTAACAATCTGTCGAGCGATCGCTACAGTTTTGCTAATTCATTTTGTTTGATTTACTCTCTAAGATGGCTCAAGCATTCTCAAATTTGGAGAAACAGGCTATTTTTGCGCATACATTGAGCGTAACAAAAATACCACGTGGGCTCAAGCACAATACTTGAACCTTTATCCAGAAAGGCGACAGCCTTATTCAATAACTTTTAGGAACTTTTCTCCATTAATTTTAACGTTTGCTAAACCTAATTCTTCTTCACAGTGTTGAATTTGGCCTTTTTTCTTTGAAAATGAACCGTATACCTTTAAATTTCTATTTAAGTTCCTAAAAGTCATTGAATAAGGCCGTCGCCTTTTTGGATAAAGGTTCAAGTATTGTGCTTGAGCCCACGTGGTATTTTTGTTACGCTCAATGTATGCGCAAAAATAGCCTGTTTCTCCAAATTTGAGAATGCTTGAGCCATCTTAGAGAGTAAATCAAACAAAATGAATTAGCAAAACTGTAGCGATCGGTCGACAGATTGTTAACCTGTCGATATGTATTTGTTTCAACAAATTTCGTTTTACACGGCACACTTTGATAACGCCAAAAAGCTATTTTTGTCAGTTTTGTAGCTTCTGATTAGTTTAGATATAGGATATGCTATATCAAAATATTCAGAAAAATAAGTAGAATTCGAATATCTGAAAATCAAAAATGCCGTCCATAAGAAAAACCAAAGTTTATGTCAATATCTCATTATGTAGTGGAAATAAAAAAAATAAACCTACGCCACTGAGAAGACCTTAAAAAGTTATCAAAAAATGGTTAATGAAATTTTCAGAAATCTTCATAAATAAAAAAGTTATGCCCAGTTTTCATAAATGGCAATTTTCACTATTTTCTGAATAAATTCATAGGGTGTCAAAATTCAATTGTTTTTTCGACGGGATGTTAATGAGCCCAATTTTCTGCACTACTTTGCCCATTTAACTGACTTTCTATCTCCACTAATAACAAAGTTACCCATGCTAGCCAACGTTCGGTGAGACACCCTGTATATTATCTTTTATATCTACTTAATCATAACATTTAATAGTTATTAAAGATTGATAAAGTTCCAAACAAGGAACGAAACGTCGCTGAAAATAAAATATTAAGTGTTTTACTTATAAATAAAGTCCTTTTTCCGAAAAATCATTTTTATTTGTAAATTTTATATATTTTGTAAAAAAAATTTGTTGGTTCTGCAAATGTTATATAACAATATATTGAAAATATAACTGCCATGGAAAATGTATTTCTATTTTGGATTGATGAATTTAGGTTTATCATTTTACTTACGAAATGTCGAATATATTATCTACATCATCAGGTTGAAATTTCTGACTCATCCAAATGAAATCTTGTGCTTCATCGAAAGAGCGAGGAAGTTTACATTTCGATTTTCGACATGTTGTTGGTGGAGTAATCGACATTTTGGTTTCCTTGAAGGTGACCTTTGGGGTGCCTGAAGTGACTTTTAGTTGTGAGCATGGTCTAGTTGGTGTCGAAGGTGGTACAATGGCCGCAGAAGCTTCAGCTAGAACAAAGATTTCCAAACTTATTTTGCCTACTGTTCCCTTTTTAAAAAAATATTCAACGCCCCTCTCCAATAGAAATCTACCTTTTCAAACCAACAAGCATACAGATGCAATGGAAAAGAACTACTGTGAAAATTACCGAACGGGGCCCCGCGAGACAAGATCGCAATACGGTAGAGCCGAAGGCTTCACTACTGCTAAACTACTGCTAAACATAAGTTTCTGATATTGCGTGAAAGTTTTGTGTTGCTGATTAATTATAAATTTGCAGTCAAAATTTATATATATATATATATATAGATTCGTCGATTCACCATATAATTTTATAAATTGGTATTTTTTTTAAGGATCAAATGCGACAAGTGCAGCAAATAATAAAAATCTAAGGCATAAGTACTTGCTGAATGAAGAGTGACCACTTTGATCCTCTGTATTACATCCATTCAATGTAATATTTTTCTGTGATTATAAACCTCAACGTAATCATTTGAGATATGATTAGGATCTTGTTTTTGAGGGTCCGAAAATGAGTTAAAATTACATTAATTTATCTGCCATTCTTTGCGTTCTTTTATGTATCTATATTTCTACCAGCTATTACATGATTCATTACGTAAATTACCTGTTGCCAAAGGAGATAAATTAATAAAATTTGAACCCCATGTTGGACGTTCTCGTTCTTCTTTCTCCGCTTTGCACTTGACATATGATTGTTCACTATAATTCCAACAAATGACAAAATATTAATTGCTCCTCACAAGTCAAAAAGTCAACTCAAACCTCAATTCTTTCATCATTTCTAGGGTAGGGAAAATGACAATTTTAATTTTATTTTAGTAATTGAGATTTTTATAAAAATAGAAAAAAATTGTTAAGAAAATAATATTTACAAGTGAATGTACTTAAGCTTTAGTAGCTAAAATAACAAAAAAAAAAACAGTTTTTCAAAAAAAAACTTGAACACAAGAGTCGAAATAATATTTAAGACATACCCGTATTTCTTTCTTAAATCTGTTACATACGTTCCAGACATCCCTTCCATCCATTCGAAACTTACAGCGTCAGGATCTTTCATTTTGGGAGACATTAAACTTGGTATTGCGCCTAAAAAATAAGTGCATTTTCTATTCTAGGCTAATAACAATATTTGGATATTAAGCTTTACAGATATATTTACATTTAGGTAAATCACTTTAAGCATTGTCATCGTGTATTATTATAATCTATTATAGATTTTTTTGTGATGTGATAAATTGACAAAAGATTCTTATCTATTAAATCAAACTGACCGATATAATGCGACCGGTTACTTTTTCGAAATATATTTTAACACGTGGCTTAAAACTTAAAAGTGTTGCATAAAAGTTAATATTTATATAGGTAATCATATTAATAAATTATAAGTCGGGAGCCTGCAACCGTATATGATCAACAATTTCGCCAAAGCTGATTTGTATTCTATAATTAATGATTAATTTATACATATAAATAAAATTGAAATGTTTGTTTGTCTGTCTGTTTGTTTGGCTGGGCTAATCTCCAAAACGGCTGAACCGATTTTGATGAGATTTTCATTTACCGGTAGAGAACTTTTCAAAGACTATTAGAGACTCCTTTTTAGCCCGGAAATATTTAAGGTTACTGTGTAAAAATTGAAAAAATATAAAAATAATCTGTTTGTTCGGGCTAATCTTCGAAACGGCTGAACCAATTGTGATGGCACTTCACAGACAGGTATAGGACTATATCAGCAGTGATCTATACTACATTTTATCCCAAAAATACGCCTTAAGGGGTTGAAGGGGGAAGCATTCATAAAGAATACATTGTATTTCTGAAATTCCTTAAGACTAAAACGTAGAAGTGGAAAAAATACTCTTATTAGAAAATAATTAAAAACATGTTCGACTGTATTTTAAACACACCTACCCGAACGGGGTGGGGGTGGATTTTATATAAAAGAACTGCGGGTGTAATCTATATTATCAAGTGAACAAAATCGCGGGTAAACCGCTTCACTATGATAATCTATATATTATATAGAAAATACATACTACAAAAATGTTCATTTAACCTATGCTGTAGCACAAATGTTTAACTTCGAAATTTTGTACATATTATAAACTTACCTGTCTCTATTGAAGGTGAAAATGTAACACCCGTAATTTCATTCTGTTCGTTATTCTCATCGTGCATTTGCGACGATTTTCGCGAACTGACTGATTGCTTGGGCGAAGATGTTTTTGGAGTTTTTGTGCGAGATGTCCATTGTTTAGATGAATTCTTTCCGGCCAAAGATAAAGTTCGGATAGATGCTGAATCTGTCACGATGGCCGATGATGGAACATTCCATAAAGAGTGCGGTTCGCCACTACTAACCATGCCTATTCAAATGGTGATATAAGTTACAGAAAGCATTAATTGTAAGAAAATCTGATTTGACAATGATCTTAGATTGTGTCCACTCATATTTCTCAATAAGAAAGGCATTATAAAATTTTAAATCGATCCTACTCGAAACGGTTTTTAGGGTTTTGTACCTCAAAAGGAAAGAACGAAACCCTTATAGGATCACTCGTGTGTCTGTCCGTCCTACTGTTTTAGCCAATTTGCTCCGAACTACTAGACCGATGGAGTTGAAATTTGGTACACATATGTAAGTCGGTGACCACAAGACGGACATGTAACGTAAATAAATGAATTTTAAACATGGGGGTCATTTTTGGGGAAAAAATTAGGAAATTAAAAAAAAAGTTAGGCAAACTGTATCGTGTGACATATCAAATGAAAGAGCTTGTCGTAAGGGTCTCAAATATATATATTTTTTATAATTTTAAAATAAATAATTTTAAAGTTATTTAAGAAAATAGATAAAAATCGACCATTGCTCCCTTCTTATCTTCTACTGGACCGGCCAAGTTGAAATTTGGTACACATATGTAAGTAGGTGACCCAAAAACTGATGTGTAACGTAAATAAATGAATTTTGAACATGAGGGTCATTTCTGGGGAAAAAATTAGGAAATTAAAAAAAAAAGTTTAGCAAACTATACCGTGTGACATATCAAATGAAAGTGGTTGTCGTAAGCGTCTCAAATATATTTTTTTTATAATTTTAAAATAAAAAGTTTTAAAGTTATTTAAGAAAATAGATGAACATTTGACCATCCCCCCCCCCTTATCACTGAAACTACTGGGCCTAAAATTTTGAAAAAAATAGGGAATGTCGGGTTTCACCCATAGCTTACAGGAAAACCTAAACGAAAATCTTAAGTCTTAAAGTACTCACGGAAAACGGAATAGTACGAAACCCTAATCTTGCGAGTTCGACTCGCACTTGACCAGTTTTTTTAACTGTGTACTATACATATATTTGAAAAATAGTATATTATACCACAAGGGCAGAAAGTTGAAATTCCTGCGCGACATGATGTCTGAGGCCAAGCATATAAAATAGAATTTATTTATCTCAGGCTATTGTATATTTCGTGCAGGGATTACTTAATTATTAATTATACTTCAACTCTATGTTATATTTTAGCTGTACTTATGGATAATAATTCATAATAAAAAAATGGAAATTAAAGAAATATTCACCTTTTGGAAAAAAATTGTTATCCGCACCGTGCCAGTTTTGCAGCGTTTGTTTGAAAGAAATTGCAAAGTATGCATGAATTCCAAACTTTGGAATTTCTTGAGATACAGCATATTCCTTTAAGTCGTGTGAATACTCAACCAAACAAGGTGGTAATAAATTCTGAACAGCTCCGTCACCAATTTCTTGATCTTGACTTAAATATTTCACCATTTCACTCATTAACTGTAATATAAATCAATAATATAATCAAATTTAATTGTTTTTTTTCAAAATTCTCTATTATTTTTTATCTTAAGTTTATTTAGTGTGTAATGTTTAAAGAAAACCTTGGTTCAAATAGAGTTTAACCGTAAATTGATGCAAGGAAAGTTTTGTCAGCAGTTGAAATTGCAATTGACTTTTTTTAACTTTTTATTACTGTCTCAAATTAGTTTAAAAAAACCCTTACCACTCGATAAATAGCGCGGCGCTTTGGCAAAATAATTTGTTCATTTTTGCATAAAAGTATAAAACTTAGTACGATGAACGGACATCGAGCATAAACTAAGGATCATTTTAAGAATCTGGATCACTTCAAAAATATACCCCGGAGTCCTCAAAATTGAATATGGACGCCAAAATTTAAAATTTCTCTGGTTATAATAGACTGATTTGATTGATATTCAGTTTATAGATGCTTCGAGATTAAAATTAACATTTTGATTCCACTAAAATCGAGATGGTAGCCAAAAATTCCAATTTTGTAAAAAAATCTTGGTGTAAAAATAATTAATGATTTTATTTTAGTGGCACACAACAGATAAATTTGAAATTTTAGCCACCATTATATTCGATTTCGGGAACACCTTGATAAATTTTGAAATGGTCCAATATCATGAAATGACTTTTAGATTATATCCTTTCATCATTCGTGCTTTTATATAAAAGTGACTAATTCGCTGTTTCTTCCAGCTAAGCCGCTGCACTAACAGAAACGAAAAAAAATCAGATGATGCGATATATTTTCATGCAGAATATAATCATTTTTATATTACGATAGGGACATATTATTTGATTGTGAATTATAATTTTGTGGAATAATATTTTTTATAGATTGAGACTTACTTTGTATTGTTCTGGAAATGGCTCCAATGCTTCATCTTGATTGGGAGATTTTGTGAATGGTGCAATGAGGCGTCTTTTTTGAAGGACAAATAATAATATTTTTAGGTAGTCTGTACGTAGTTTTTCGTCTCCAGATGATTCCCTTCTGAGTTTTTGAATCCATGCTGCTGCATTAACTCTTTCTAAACAAAGGAAAAATTATCAGTGTTTCACGTAGAATGTAAATAATCAAAGTTCCAATAATTGATAGATAACATCATCAAACAAAGATTAAATTTGTGTAAATAAACACATTTTGAAAGGAATTTTACTACCCTGGTATTTTATGAAAATATAAGATGTGTCAGAGGTAGTGGTGCCGCAAAAACTGGAACTAATGCGAAGTAATCGGTGAGCAAAGCGACGTTCACGCGAAGTCGCTGATAAAAGTTTGTGTACACAGAGAAATGCACTTACAAAAATAATAACTATTTTATATCAACTTTCATTATGAGCTTTTTGAACAGTTTTTTAGTAAAATCTGAGCATGTAACATAATATATTGTACAAAAATCTTGCTTTTTTATTATTCTTGTCTTGGTATTGCTGAAAAATGAGACAACAGTAGGGTATAAAAAGCAAAATAAGACAAGAGGCACTTTCGCAAGAACAAGATAAGATAAGAAGTATTTATGCGATAAACAAGACCGCCATTTTAAAATTTTTTATATGACGATTAGCTTTCATAAAAAGTTATGTTGAAGATTTCTGAGTATGGAAATGCTTCCTCAGCCAATTTAACATAGTTAATGATTTTATCTTAGCCTTCTAAGCAACTGAAGTATCTTTTCTGATAAGTTTTGCTTTCAGCTCATACTAGTTTCCGATGCAGTTATTGTGGACATATATGTACAAATTTTTGTCGAGAAAATAGAATCGTCTCATGCACCGAATTTTAATAATTCTGAACAGTACATATTAATTCTCATACATAAACAAATAATGTAAACTAACTTCTTCATTCTTATGTCATTTCTCTTAGTTGCAAACAGGAAATATATATTTTTTAAACAGTGAGCATAAACCGCCATATGATGACGTTGAAGACAGTCAAACCTTTATAGAAATAAACGTTGGTATATAAATTGTCTTCCTCGCTGTTCACTTTGAATTTTAAAAATCAAAGGGCGTAACACAGTAGATGTAGTCATCCAATCATAGGCTGAATATTATCTACGTTTGTCCGAAACCGTTAGTGAATTGACGAGGTATGCGCATTTGCTGATGGTTTCGGACCGTTGTAAGAACGAAGCTATTATCTATGTCATTTTGGTAGCCATAACGGCATTATTCTGTGTTAAAAAGTATACTGGAAAATGCACAATTATGGAAAAAAAATATTATAGAAAAAGCTTCCGAAAAATTCTTAAAGAAATGTTTCATAATTTATTTGTCATGTTGGTAAAATCCAATAAAAAAAATAAAAAGTGAGACGACCCCATTGTTTCTACCACCTACATATTACTTGTCTTTTTACTAAAGCTGCTAAAATTTAATCGTAAATATTATGCCAAATTGTTAAAAACGTTCGATATGGCACACACACGTTTTTAATCTCTTTCATATTTTTCTATACATCACAGTCTGTTTTATCGGTTTTTACATACTCATTACCATTAATTACTGTTTTTGACGGAATTTCCCGAATTTAGAGTACAAACGTCATCCGCATTAAATGAATATTGAACTATGAAACCAGACGGGTGATTGGAGCCATTGTACAAACAAAATTAATACAACATTTTGTTTTTTTACATTTTCCTTATTTCATGGGCTGTTTTGCAATTTGAGTACCAGACCGGCTCAGGATGCGACCATTCGGTGACCTTTGGTATGTCAGAGAATGGGGAGCCGCACATGGATCGACAGAGACAATATCGATTTGAAGCAATTTCAGTAGAATGGCTGCATTTTGTTGCGAGCTTTTTTGTCTAAAAGGTAGCAGCAACCATCTTTACCAATTCAGATTCAATCGCGTTCGTGTGAGGTCAAAGAACCTCAATGATTGCAAACCGATTGCACAGTAGTCGCATCTTGAACCGGCTTGAAACTCAGACTGCAAAACAGTCAGTCCGTGTGCGGAGAACCCGAGAGTCAAAAATATGCATGTCTTGCAGCAAGAGCAAGAAATGATTCAGCAAGAATTGAGCAAGACAGGACTGAATATTTTTTCCTGTCTTGTGCAATATACGACTTCTTACAGCAAGATAAGAAATTAGGTTCTATACATCATTTTAAAAGCATAATACTCGAAATAATGTTATCAGTATTTATAAATTTACAGGACAAATGGATTAAATATAATTGTACGTACGGCTGGCAGCTGGTAAACTGAGTACGAGTGGTTTTGCGAATTTTAAATAGAACTCAAATTCATTTTCTGGTTCCTGCGATGAAGGCATTTCAGTCTTCTAATTTTTGTTGTATAATTTCTTTAGAATAATTATTCATCTTTAAAATTTTCAACAGAAATTTCGTTTCAATTTCCTCATGTCAGTGTCAAAAACGTCAAATTTCGTCATAGCTTTGTAAAAGATTAACTTGTTTTTAACATATTTACTAGTACGTTGTCAATGAGTTTTAAGTTATAGAGGTTGCGGACATGTAGGGAATTTAAGGTAATATTTGCATGGATATAATGTCCTATTATGTGTCCGGATATCTGTGTTTCTAGACCCTCCAGAAGACCCCAGTAGACTTAGGAAGTTGAAATTTGGCACACATAATATAAGACAAGGAACAGGTTTCAACGGAGCCGGATTTTCCATTTTCTCCCCGAGGATCGAAATAGGGCGTTTTAAAAAAAAAAACTTCATAGAACAGAACAGGCCATGAACGGGTGTTTACTCTGGTTACGGATAACAAATATTCTGATATCAATTGTCAAATAAGTTTTATAATAATAATTAATAGTATAGCAGTAAAAAAATGTGAATTAAATGGAACATTGAAAATATGAATATTGCAATTTAGTACAAGCGTAGTACTTCTGTATGCAAAATATGAAAACATAATTCTGGCGTCTAAAATCGGTTCTCGAGGTCACAGTGTTCGATTTTGTTGATATTGCCAGGAAAAATTTGCTTATAATATTTTTTCACAAATTCACAGTTCACACCTCAGGTTTGAGAAAGTTGCTGTTGCAGAAACTTTGAAACAATTGGAATATTTCTTCTATAACGTAAATATCCACTAAGAAGGGAATATTCAAAATGTGTTTTTATAGATTGGGCGCTCATAAAACAGCATTAGTAATATTTTATGACCACCCAAAGGTTTTCACATAGACTTACTTGATTTATGGGTTTTCATTTTACACAAAGTTGAAAATTATTGTGAACAAAATTATTTTCTACTTTTTAGTGCAAAAGAAAACCATTGTTTTTAAAATATTTTTTTCAAATTTATTTTATATTAACTTTTTAGTCTTAAATATGTTTTTATTCAAATAATGTACGTTTTTTATTATTTTTATAACTTATATCACTAATAACTAATTCATGTTTGTTTTTGGCATGTATAGGTAATCTTAAAAAAAAAACTTCGGAGAAGTAAAAATTGGTTCTGTGCTAAATTCGAAGACTTGCGGTGACTCGCTCTCAAGATTACGACTTAAACAAAAAAAAATACAGAATTTCGAGGCAGGCAAGAAACTCAAATCAAGCCTGGAAATTCTGTGCCTAAGATGTAGAAAAAAAATTAGTTCCGAGGCAGACAAGGAATTGAAATCCAACCTCGAAATTCTGTGCTCATAAACCTTCAAGAGCAAGAGCAAAAAAAAAAATGCACAGATGGCGTTTTTTTAGTGGTAGCTTGACAAATAAATATGGAGCTGGGCACACGACATCTGTGCATTTTTTTTGCTCTTGCTCTTGAAGGTTTATGAGCACAGAATTTCGAGGTTGGATTTCAATTCCTTGTCTGCCTCGGAACTAATTTTTTTTCTACATCTTAGGCACAGAATTTCCAGGCTTGATTTGAATTTCTTGCCTGCCTCGAAATTCTGTATTTTTTTTTTGTTTAAGTCGTAATCTTGAGAGCGAGTCACCGCAAGTCTTCGAATTTAGCACACAACCAATTTTTACTTGTCCGAAGTTTTTTTTTTAAGATTTCACGTCTTTTTCCAAAGTCTAAGGCTTTTTTTTTATTTTTCCTCCAAAATAAAAATATGTGCGTTCTTAGAAGAGGCCATTTCGGATAAACTTTATAGTTTAAATTCAAATTTGTCATGGAAATGATATAAATAAACAGGTAACATACATATTTTGTTTTTCTTGAAAATTTGTGAAAATAACTCAGAAAATTGTTATAAATCATATAAATATAATAAGAATAAATATAATAAAATGCCAAGAAAAAAGAATGTTTTGACCACAAAGGAAAAACTGGCAGTGGTAAATTGTTGGAAGAAATTTAAAAAAACAAAAAGATAGGGTGAAGAATTTATGGCTTAAGGCTCTTTCAAAATTTAACAGTGAGATGTGGCAAAATTGTATCAAGCATTGTGAGAAAACTGTTAAGAGTAACTGGGAAAAAACATGGGCACTTGTAGCGTGAATGACATTCCTCAATTGATAATTTCATTAAGTGAATTTGATTCTGATTCAGACGTTATCAGCTTGTTTGAGTCAGAATGAGATCCACCTTATGAAGTTACAACAAAGTATGAGAGATAATGTGGTACAGTGAAACCTGGTTAAGTGGGACCTGGATTAATGAGAAACCTCTATTATTGAGAGTTGCAATGAGGTCCCGGTTCTTTTTCATTAAATTACCTCTGTTAATGGGACTTTTTGAACCTGGTTAAATGAGATTTGAATTCTAAGACTTTTCCGATGTTTACCTCTATAATTGAGACTCTGTAGCTCAATTACCTGTATAAGTGAGACAAATTAATCAGGTATTAACACGTTTTGACATGTTTGTTTACATACATTTCGCGTCGTCTTCCGCGCATGCTTTGTTTGCCAGTACTATCTCAGGTTTTGACCTAAAAACAAGGGAATAAAAGTGTACAAAATGCCCAAACGTAAATATAAAACGTTATCAGTATCTGAAAAATTACAACTTCTATCAAATTATGATTGTGGAAAGTCGCGTGATGAACTGTGTAGGGAGAATAACATACCAAAGTCAACCCTGTGTAGAATTATTAAAACCAACGAGAAAATTCGGTCTCAGAGTATTGATGGAAAAGGAAAACTCAAACAAATACGAGCAGCAGAGTATCCTGAAGTTGAAAAGTGTCTCTGTACATGGATAAAGCAGGTACGGAATAATAACATTCCAATAAGCGGACCAATGATTAAAGAGAAAGCTCAAGAATTTGCAAGTAAGCTCCATATTGATAATTTTTCTGGCAGTAATGGGTGGTTGGAGGGATTTAAGAAAAGAAACGATATCGCATTCAAAAATGTTTGTGGCGAGAGCAATTCTGTGGATTAAAAACCTTCCAGCTTTATTACACGATTATTCCACCGATGACGTATTCAACGCCGATGAAGCGGGCTTATTCTACCGGATAAAACATTTACGTTCAAAGGTCAGCCTTGCCATGGTGGTAAATTGAGTAAAGATCGGGTCACTGTACTTGTAAGTGCGAATATGTCTGCCACTTCTTTTAATTGGAAAATCTAAGAGCCCAAGATGCTTCAAGGGAATTAAAACGTTGCCTGTTAATTATCAAAACAATAAAAAGGCCTGGATGACTTCGAATTATTTGCAGATTGGTTAAAAAAAGTGAACGCCGATATGAGGGCCCAAAAACGAAAAATCATTATGTTTGTCGACAACTGCACAGCTCACAACAATATGCCCAAATTGGACTATGTTACATTATTGTATTTACCCGCCAATACCACAAGTAAATTGCAACCCATGGATCAGGGTATTATCAACAACTTTAAGGTTTACTACAGGAAGGAAGTTACCAAAAATACGCATTTTTATTAACATTTCCACCTCTAAAAATGGAATAACGACACATTTCGACCTCAGTAAGTGAGAGCCTCTGTAAATGAGACAATTATAATTTTAAACCTGCTTAATTGGAAAACTGGATTATTGGAAACCCTCAATAATTGGTACATATGTCTTGGTCCCTTGAGATTCCAATTAACCAGGTTTCACTGTATTAGTATGCAGAGTGAATCAGGTGTTGTTTTATATTTTAGGCTTTTAACCTAGTGTCGCCCCCCATTGAAATACGTTCTATTTTTAATGCTATTTGTGATAGTTTATTATGACATTATGTATGTTAATATTAATGATAAATAAAATTTACGAATTGTTGAATCATGTTTCATAATTTTTAATAAAAATGTGAACGCATTTTTTTCAAAATGTTTTTATGGATATAAAATAATTTTACAATATATTTTATATATTATTATACTCTGAAAAATCGGTCTTGAAGAAGGGAAATGCCAGTTTTTGACAGTTCAGTAATTTTATTTTTAGTAACTTACCGAGTGCTCAAAAAATGTTTATGTGTAATACAGTGTGTACTTTTAACAAAAGTCACCATTTAGTTCTGACAACCATGGGTAAACAGAGTATACACTATTTTGAAACGTCAATTTTTTTCTTAAATTATAAAAAAAACGAATGTAAATTTTATACAATTGAAGAAAAAAAACATTTTTTTTTAATTTAAAAAATAACATATAACATATAGACTTTCTAAGTCAACGGGACAGAACATAAGGTAGCCGGTAATAGATTTTCTTCCGGAACAGAAACAGGGTGAAGGTGTTCTAAAATATACCTTAACTTTTATATTATACATATGTAAAAGAAAAATGCTATTTTGAATATTTAACCTTCGATTCCGCCTGACGGGGACAGGCCTACCACTATAGTTGTAAATATTTTAAATAAATAATGATACTCATAATATGGATTCGGAATTGTGAAAATGCTCTTAAATGTTGACAAACAAAAACGAAAAAATAGCCATGCGTACACGAAGTAAAATTTACAGAGATAATACGACCAAAAAATAGGAGTATACTTGTTCAAAGAGGAAACATTTTAATGTTAAGGCTTAATTGTTCAAGTTTCTCCAATATCATTTAGTTGAAGTTGAGTATTTAATATATTGGAGACTTCTCTGTGCCTTTGCTGAATCCAGGTTTTCCCAAGGAAAATACTAACAAGTACCCGTTGCGAAATAGCCAATCATTATTTTATGTAGATTAGGAATTAGGTAAAAAACACACCAATATATACTTGATGAATTTAACTAAATATAATTAGTAGGTATTAATGTTATCATGCATGATTATTAAAATAAAAATATAAAATTATCAGGAATGTGGACAGTAGATTGTTAAAAACGCAGACAATCAATTCCGCGACGTTTTGACCATTTTATTTGGTCTTCATCACGCATCTTGATTTATAATGCGTAACAATACGAACTTATCATACACCACCCTTCAGAGTCACTCATCATAATTCATAAAACTCGTTTATTAGTGTATTTGCCGTATGGCAACATACACTATTGGCGTTGGTCGGATGGCGGGACCTAGGTGTCGGACCAAAATTTCTCGCCGTTTCATAACCTCCTAAACACTTTGGCACCATTTTTAAAAATGTTTATATATATATATATATATATATATTTATATGTGTGCGGGCAATAACTTTCGAAAGAGTTAATTGATTTTAACGAAATTTGGTACACGTGTTTAAATCTATCACCGCAAGAAGCCTATTTAAAATGGGCGTAATCGAGCCATTTTAAGGGTAGTTTTTAGGGGTTGAAAAAGGTTTTTGGGCCCCAAAGTACCGAAAAAATTCGCAGAATCGTTTCAAAATTGACATTTAACCCTTTAGTAGTAATTAAAAAGTGTCCCTAAAATTTCAATACAATCGGCCCAACAGGACCGGACTTACAAATTTTTTTAAAACACTAATTTGTAGATAATGACTTATTTATTGAAGGGTGTATTTAATTCGGTGTAGACGTTAGATTGATAATAATATTGCAGTTAAGAAAAAAAATGTTATTTAAAGGGGTGTATTAAGGAGTCAAATTTTTAATTTTGCCCAAAAACCAACTAAAGTTCGCGTAATAAAGCCACACTGCCTGTATAAGCAAATACACTATATTGTCGGCAGGGTTTTGGCACTGCGACCCGGGTTTTTATTTTATTAATTAATATAGCTAATAGAAAAGAATAAGATTAGTCACATGTGAGTAAAGAAATTTTTTTTATTTATTAATTTTTCTTTACTCACATGTGACTAGCTTATTCTTTTCTATTTGCTATATTAATTAATAAAATAAACAAGTTTTGTGAATTATGATGAGTGAGTCTGAAGGATGGTGTATGATAAGTTCGTATTGTTACGCATTATAAATCAAGACGCCTGATGAAGGCCAAATAAAATGGTCGAAACGTCGCGGAATCTACTGTCCATATTCCTGATAATTTTATATTTTTGTTATAATTAGTAGATTTGATGCACCTGTTGATTACTGCACATTTACTTCTATTCTTGGAATCAAACTGGACATACTCACCCTCATTTTCTTCTCTACATTGATTTTTGCACGATACTTAGTTTCTACGTCAGCGCCCGCTGAAAACTCAACTTCGCACAAATAAAAAACCGCAAATGAATATTCATTTTTAACCAGCATGGAAAATTCAGTCACTTCCCTGTTGACAAATATTGTTTTTAACGTATTGTCACAAGACAACTATGTTAATAAAATTCTTCTTCTTCTGCATATAAATGGAATACTGGCATTAAACTATGAAAATTCTATAATATTTCGCGGAAATCATATCTCCCTAGGACTCCGCGGCACACATACTTTGAGAACTACTGTCTTAAGAGATATTATTACAAGGAATAGTATATAATTTACAAGAAACAGTGACGTTTACATATAAAATATTAAATATATTTCGCTAGGGCGCTATCTCTTTCATTGTAAGTATGAAAGCTGTCTAGTATAAATAGTATTGGGACGAGGTGAGGGAAATATTCACGTATGGAATATATTGGAGAGACATGCAATAATTCAAGAAATTCCTTCAAACGTGCCCAAAACAGCAAATTTTAAAGTCGTTAAGATTCTTTGCAAGTAAGTCATAGCTGTAGAAAGTTGAATATCTGAATTTATTGACTGTCCCTAATGACAGACAATTGAAAAAAAATTTAATAGTGAATGACGTTTCAGTCCCGATTTGAATCTTTTTTAAATTCTAAAAAAATAGTTACATAAATTAAAAAATTAAAAAATACATATCGATATTTTTTTTCACTATTTTTCAAGTTAAATTCACATATGTTATAAAATATTAATTTTTTCTTGGTTTGTTAGTGATATTTTAAATTATTGTTTCTATATTTTTCTATCTATTTTTCAATTTATATAATTATTATTTAGAGCCTGAAGAAACTCCAAATCCGGACTGAAACGTTGTCCGCTATTAAATTTTTCCAATTGTCTGTCATTAGTGGTTTTATTTTATTTATTTTAAATAAATACAAACGTTAACAAAGCATAAATTATTGACTGTACCATATTTGTAAGTGTTTTACCCCATTGACAGCCCTTATCTGCTTCATGAAGCGGCGACATGTACGAAGCATTGTTGAGCAAAATTGTGATAGATTTGAACAATTTCTACTTACTGTGTATTGAAGTGACAGAAAATTGCAATATGGAAGATATTATTCAGAGTATGTACATCACTTTCATTTATAATTTTAAGCGATTTGGTCATTTCGTTGTGTAAAAAATACTCGCTGAAGTTAACATTTTAAATGGCAACATTTATTTTTCTGAATGTTTTTTTCTGTAACGAAATTGTTGAAATTTTTAAATAAAAATATTAATTTTAAGATTTAACTTAGTTTTTGTCATTTGAGAGAAAAATAATCTTCAAAATGGCGTATCAAATGTAAATTTTGATACAGTATTAAGGGAGATATTTCAAACCTACAAAAAAACACCTTTGAGAAATAATATATACCTTGATATTATATTATTGAAAATATCAACAAAACTTACAATAATCAATGATTTATTGCATGAATAGCTATTTCGACAGTGTATTATTTCGAAAATTTCGAAAAATCTGTCGAAAAAGAAACATGTGTTTTTGGAGCAAAAACTTCAACAGTGATAAAACACGTTTCTTTTTCAACGGATTTTTCGATATTTTTGGAATAATAAACAGTCAAAATAGCTATTCATGCAACATTTCATTGATTATTGTAAGTTATTTCCAATGAAATAATATCATAGAATTTTAAATATTTTGAAATCTCACGCGCTTTTTACAGCGTTTGTCTCAGTCAAAATGGCTTTATTCGAGATAGGAGGCGCCAGGGTTGTCCGCAATCTAGTGTTATATTTATATCTATGTATTATACATTATATAACGTTCAATCTCCGCACTCGACTCTGAGGTTTTGTGTACCTACCGACCGACACATAGCCATCGGTAGTAACTAGTAGTATATTGTATTATCACAGAAGTGAATTACAAAACCGAGACTCAGATAAGATATTTGCATGAATTTTTGAAGTAAAACTTCTTTAGCGAGAGTATCTGTTTGATATTTTTTTCTGTGACGTTTAAGGAGAAATAACGCGCAACGTTAAAAGGGAAATATAAGAGAAATCTCAGATAACATATTTGCATGAATTTTTGAGGTAAAACTTCTTTAGCGGGAGTATCTGTTTGAAATTTAATTAATAACAAAGTTCGCAATTTTCACGGTCAGCACGTGAAAATTGCCAACTTTGTTACTAATTATCTCGCGTTCTAAACGGTCAAAAATTCTCAAAACTTCGGGATTTATTAGAAAATCTATGAAAAATGAGCAAAATCTGTTGAAAAGTGATTTTTCTTTATTATACTACGCTAGAACTACCTCAATGATTTTTTGAAAAATATTTCTCTGTTCTAATTTGTTAAATATTTAATATTCAATATTTTGATCATATCGGGAAGCTGTTTGTGTATACCTCAAGGGCCACACTTGTAGTGTTCTAATATACGACCCATCTCACGGCTAGTTTTACTTATTTTGACTTACAGAATAATATGTCCTTGAAATGTTTTGCCTTCTTCCAAAATTTCCATATATTCTTAATGAATATTTTTAATGATTGTAGAACCTCGCTGAGCTAAAGTTCAAGGGAAACGTTAAAAAGTTTGAGTTATCGAGTTTTTCACTTATCGAGGTTTGAAGTTCGCGAGGTTTTAAAAGTTCAAATTTTGACTTAACGGAGTTAATTTATGGACTTTAGGAATTCTATTTAGAAAGAGTAGGTTCAGTTCAAAATTACATTCATACATACACTTTTATATATTCCGAAATCCAGCGTCCGGACGCGTTAGTTTTTTATTGTTTATTTTATTGTATATTTTTTATTTGATATATCAATATTTTTGGACAATATTTCGATATATCGATATAAAATACCAAGTATCGAAAACCGATATTTTTTTCCAGTAATAACACTTGTATGTACCTACTACCGCGATTGACTATGGTCGTTTAATTATTCCGAAAATATCGTAAACTCCACTGAAAAAGAAACGTGTGTTTTTACATATGTTTTTGGAACATACTTTTAAGTACGTTCCAAAAACGATAACAATGAATAAAGCACATGTAAAATACGTTTCTTTTTCACCGGATTTTTCGACATTTTCGGAATAAACAGTCAAAATAGCTATTCATGCAATATTTCATTTCATTTCTACAACATTTAGAATATTTTTAATTATTTCGATTTACACCTCAATTTATGCTCTACCAATAATTTTCTGTCGAATGTCACCTCTGGCAGGCATGCCATAGGTTCGCCATCCCTGGCTTTATTAATTGTTCGATTAACCTCTAAAATTATCTGCTCTTAAATATATTAGACGTTTGATTAATAAACAAAAAAAAATTCTTATCGTTGTTTTTGATTTAGGATAATTATTTATTACTTGATTTATTAGAAATAATGTCCGTTAATTACTACTTGAAATTATATAAGCATGCCAATATGTATACTAAATTTCTTCGAGTGCCAATGTTCTCTTTAAAATTGTATCTATATATCGATATTTAAAAAAAAATATATCGGACCGATATCAATACTTGAAAAAATATCGATGCGATATATATCGATACTTTTTGGCACTTCCGACATCCCTACTTCATTGTTAGCTCCATTGAATGAGCCCAAATACATCAAAATTCGATAATATCGGATGCTAAGTTGATCAGGGTCGCACTATGAACTGCTTCTAGTATTTCTTCTTCTTTTAAGGTTCCCGCTGTAGCTCCTTCATCATCACTCGTGACATAATCACAGAATTTAAAGCAATTTCTCACTGTGTTCAAGTTAAAACCTTTTGTTTACATGCTTACTTAGGATGAGTAACTGATAAATACTTTAAGTTACGGAGGTCACCAAAATACTATTTTGAGTTGTCGAAGGCCAATTCTAAAATTATTTGCTTAAGTTATAGAGGTTTTGTGCTTTAAGTAATAGAGGTTTTAGGCTTTGAGGGGAAGGGAATACATAAATGTATTACCTTAGAGAGGTTTTTACGTTACCGAGGTTCTACTGTATATTATGGTAAATGTGATTAGTCCCGTGATTATATGTAATTGCCGGTTATTATACATAATCACCACTAAATTTGGTAAATATAAATAATTGAAAATTTATCAAATTAATTATTTACATAGTTTCCAACTAGTAATGGCAAAGGTGATAAAAGTTCATAACTTTACAAAAATTCGTTCAGTTTGCGCGGCTATTGGCTTCTATCAACGCGTGACAATCACGTGATTTCAGTAGTAGTTCTAATCTCGTGGCGGCTAGACTTTTTTGCGCTACTATCTCAAATTATGTAAAATATTGAATAATGGTTGGTATCCTTGACCGTTTAATTAATTTTAAGTTATTGACTTTTTAATTGTAAATTATAAAATATTATTATTCGCGGTCTCTCACGCCATAGTGTTCAACGAAAAAATATCCTTCTGACTAGTAACTACTCAAAAAACTGTATTGTATTCTGCTGGCTCAATCAGTCATGATATTTATTACATTAGCCATTACGAGTTGAAAATTATGTAAAAAAAATCAGTTAAGTAGAAAAATTTTCATTTATTTTTCATATTCACCGGCATTAATGGTGATTATATATGACTGCCCGTTATTATATATAATCACCAGTTAATTACACATACCGTAACATATACAAGTGAAGGAGGCATATTTAATGAAGTCTAAATATCATTTTAGGATGCATACAATTCATTAAATTTTGCGGTCGGGGTCGTACACTAGCAAATGATATTTTTTTTTCTTATTTTGTATTTAAATTATTATGGGGAGCATAGTCCCTTCTGCAAATCCGTACATGATCAAGTTAATCCAAAGTAGAACTGATGGCTTTTAAATTTTCCTATCTGAACGTCAACGTAAGATGACGTACTTATTTGTTTTACATCATTAATTAAATAAAATGTATCATCTTCATCGCGTGTACCTATGTACTACATATTTATCTATTTATGTTTTGTTTCGCGTAAATCTAACGATAAGGTTTTGATTTACACCTATGTATTTTTGATACGAATATTTACCCTGCAGTATTCTGGAAGATATAATATCATAATGCTGTGAAATTCTTCTTATGTCTGTCTAGTTCCATATAAATTGCTCGTGCCATTCACATTAATATTCTGTTAACGAACACTAATTGTGCAGTTTCCTGATTAAAACAAACTACGAATAATCGCGATTTTGACAAGATGCATCATCGTAATCGAGACCACGGAATGGTAAGTTTTGCTTCTAAATAGATAGATAGGTTATAAATGCTCAACAGTTTAGCTCCGCAGCGTCTATTAAAGTTTGATCAAAGACTTAGAATATGTTTGTTATGGTGTTATAGTGTAAAACAGACAATTGTCTTAGTAGCATTCTTGCGCTGAACTACATTACATTCGTGATTTAAGCAAAGATTTTGATTGTTTCGTTTCAGATCTTACTAGATAAATTAAAACAATATAAATTTTCCGTATTAAGCCTAAATTTAATAAAATCTTATTTGCATAACACGAAACAAGTAGTTACTCTTGGCGGTAAAATTTCAAGTTTTTTTACATATATAACATGAAGTTCCTCAGGGATCGGTCTTAGGCCCACTTTTATTTCTAATTTGTATAAATGACTTATCACTTAGTTTTCCTAATACAGATGATACCACAGCTTTAAACGATAATAATGATCTTAACATTCTAGTCACATCTATGAACGAAATACAGTCAAAAGTCGCTGGTTAGCTTAGTGGGAACAGTTTATTCTTAAATGCTGACAAAACTGAGATATTATATTTTACTCTTCGAAATATGACATATTGGTGATCAGGTTTCAGCAAGATTTGTCGGCTTTTACGTTGATTCCAAACTCTTTTTGGAAATCGCATATCGACTATATTTATAAGAGATTAATATCTAGTATCTTTGTCCTCCGAAATGTTTCTCAAATTGTTTTTTGTAACGTTCTAACATACATACATATAGATCTCACGTATTCATGAAATTAAAACAAAAAAATTATAATGAGCTTCGCCCTCATAAGATCACATAAGAAGTTTAACTTTTTTAGTTTTTAATATTATTCCCAAGTCTAATTTTTTTATGTTAAACTAATTAATAATATTTACACATACCTTAGCAACACATTATAAACTTCTATCCTTGTCAGTTTCATGTAATTTGGGAGACAAACTTTCCTTTTAGGGGTTGATTCTATTTCCCCAAGATTTTTTACTTCTTTCAAACAGATACGTCGCTAAAGAAGTTAAACTTCAAAAATAATTTTTATTATCGAGGTGAATTTTTTGATACTAAGTTTTTAAGTTGAACTTTGGCTTGTATAAAAGTATCAGCACCAATAAAGTATTTAGCTATATCTATCCAACTATTTATCTATCTATCTATTATTGACAATTTCATCTGGTGTATTTTATTTAATGCAATCTAGGGTGCAACTATCAGGTGTCAATACACGGAATCCTTTTTTGTATTTTTTAAGAAAATGCGTAGGTATACGTATTTATAACTAGTATCGGTTTACCCATTAGGATCTCTAGACACGTACCTAGAGACGTCGGCGCTTTAAGGAGGTCACGCATTTTATCCGTACTATTAAACAAATGGAGGTTGTTATGAATAGTATGATTGTGAGAGAGCCGAAAACATAGTACCTAGGAGCGCACGAGTTCATAAATATAACAAAAAAAACTAAGTTTAGTCTTATCTATAGGGAACTACTGAATTCGCTGGAATAAAAGTCGCCTATCCGCGCCATAAGTTGCATGCAAACTTTTATTCAGATTCGTTACGCTGCTGAGGCATGAATGATCAACAAACATACAACTCTTCACTTTTATGTTATTTTCCTAAATACAGGATGAAGAATCTGCAGCTCCTGCATACCACGCTGTACCTCAGCAGCAGGATGAAGACGTCAAAGAATCTGTAGATGTCAAACCTGCAAGCCACGGTGCCAACACCTTCCTGCAATACGTGGCGGCTATATCAGGTAATATGCGTTGTGCTTCGACCCATGACGAGAGTACACGTGACTGATGTGTTTTGTTGTTTCATTTGTTTGGTTTTTCTATAACGTATATATTATACATGTATAGGTAATATGTGTGACATAATTGTTTTGTTTTTTGTTACACAACTGATTCAGAAATGTTTCTATTAACATCTTATTAAATAGTTTGTTTAAAATATAATTTGTAAATCTCTTTCCAATTTATAAGTCCAAACTTTGACCGCACAAAAGTCACTATTAAAAATTTATTATTGAATTAAACACATATGCGATAGGAGAAATAACATCAAATCGGTGGCAGACTGATACAGTTTTTTTTAAATTAATTTTTGTTGTCAGTATTTCGAATACGACTCAGCATTACTTGATGAAATTTATACACATTATAGAGAAGTATCAATTATTTACAATTATCATCGTCTGCCTTGCTGACCTCATATTAACCATTTTCTATTTGGAGAAAGGTCTGTTAGGTAAGAAAAAATTGATATGTTTTGTAGATATCTTAGAAGACGTAAATGTCATCAAGTAGTATTGAGTTGTATTCGAGATTCTGACATCAAAAATTGTCTAAAAAAATTGAACTAGTTTGCCATTGATTTGATATTATTTATGTCGCATATCTGTTTCATTCAATAATAAAAGTATAGTAGTGTTCTTCAGTAGACTCGTGTACGGTCAGAGCTTAGACTATTAGTGCAATCAGTCATTTCGATAGATATTCTTGAAGTTATGAAACCCATTTTACTTGAAAATTACAATATATTAACCGTATTTTAATAATTATTATTAGTTTTGGCATTTTTAAAGTAGTTTATCATTACTACAATTATATAAATTACTGTAATAATCATGCATAGTGTGTACGCCAAAAATTTCACCCTTTACTATCAAAATGGTATTTTGGAGAACGACAAAATTTTGGATGTTTTTTTTTTAAACTCAAGTACTATTTTTGAGACCATAACTAATGGGTAATTAGATACTCATTTTGCTTAAATATTTTGGACATTCACTGACTGTTACAAAACTTAGAAGATAACATACAAAATAAAAAAAAAAAAATTAAACTTCGCGCCACCCCATAACCATCTAAAGATTTTTGTGGTAGAGAACTTTTTGACGAAACCTTGCATACTTTGCTGTGCGGCACAATATAACTATATACATATAGTAATTGACTTTTAATTTCTTCAAGCCTACTTTAAAAAATAAATTATTGGAAATATTTTCCACTCACTTATAATTTAGGAAAATATTAGCGATATTTCTTGACCTTAACTAAAAAGCGAATTTGCATTTTTGAACAATTTAGAACCGTTTTCAACATCTGTTAAAAAACAAACCTGTTCTGATCATTATTTTACGAATTTAATTCGCAAGTTCTGAGTACTATGTTTCTAGTAGTACAGCATTGGCACACATACACATTCTTGTAGCATTGTTGTTTGAATGTGATAAATACAATAAAGAACATTTTTAAACTAACGTGGATAGTTTTTAATTTATGACCAAAATGAAAATTACATATTTTAATCAACTAATACAAGATTTGCCACAGTATTTTGCGGCACTCACAGGTAATATAAAAGAAACATTAATTATTTATCTAATTTCTTTAGCTATTTAACTATTAATAGGTAATTATTTTGTACGCTGTTTTAAGTCTACGTTGATTATTTTACCTACATAGAAAGCGATGCTTATATTGAAGTATTTAATATGAGCTGTTGGTTAGATCATACATTAAAATAATTCGATAAAGTCCCATTATTTATTATCCTATTTATTAATATTTAACTATAGAAATAACTCGCTCAAAAAATTTTTTTTTTTTGTACAACCGGTTTGATGTGACTAAGTATTCCTTTATGAGTATATTTCTCATATTGCACATACACTATTGACGTCGGTCGGATGACGGGACTTAGGGGTCAGAACAAAATTTCTTG
Organism: Venustoraphidia nigricollis; assembly: GCA_034508555.1. Classification (NCBI taxonomy): domain Eukaryota; kingdom Metazoa; phylum Arthropoda; class Insecta; order Raphidioptera; family Raphidiidae; genus Venustoraphidia; species Venustoraphidia nigricollis. Next base: position 681,642 of record JAVRKA010000134.1, on the reverse strand, counting down.
ACGTTTCATATCATACGAAGCATATGGACAGCATTTTTGGAAATTGTGTGGAAAATATGTATAAGTTAATTGATTTCAGCGAAATTTGGGCCACATGTTGGAACCCAATACCTTACGAGCCCTATTTAAAATCGGACCATTTTAAGGGTGAATTTTAGAGATTTAAAAATGTTTTTGAATCCCAAAACACCGAAAAAATTCTCAGAAAGGTTTCAAAATTGAAATTTAACCTTTTAGTAGCACTTAAAAAGTGCCTCTAAAATTTCAATAAAATCAACTTAGGTAACAGGACTGGATGTGGAAATATTATGAAAACACTAATTGGCACATAATGAGTTATTAACCGAAGACTGTATTTAATTTGTCGTAGATGTTCGGTTGATAATAATATTGCAACTAAAAAATTATATATTAGGGGTGTATTAAGGGGTTTAATTTTTTATTTTGTTCAAAAAAAAACTTAAGTTCACATAATAAAACCACACTGCCTCTATCATCAAATACACTATAATATATTGTCAGCAGGGTTTGCTACTGCGACCCGAGTTTTTATAATTTAAAACAGCATCACATTGAAGATGTAAGCATTATATGTTTATAAATATTTTATTTTTTCTGTTCTATTACATAAGTTGTTATTATTTGTGGAAAATTACAAACCACGTTTTAAAATTACATACGTAACAGTAGTTTTTGCTCCCTCCCCATGTGACATAGACGCTTTTCATGCTTGTACTGCAGGCGTGAAAATAACGTAGTCGTACTACTATTTCCATTGTAAATCATAGTCCAGCCACGTGAGAAAAAAACGCTGTCTACAATTAGAAGCGAACCTGCCCAAAATTAATCTGTCAATAATTTTGAAAAATAAGTGAAAATCAGCATTAAGTACACGAAGTACTTACAAAAAATTCTATATATATCTCGTACGTGTTGATATCTTTACTCATGTGACTCTTAAAACTCACTGGCGTTCGTTTTTAATATAAGTATTGTTATATTTGTTAAACATTAGACATCATGTACTAGATATAATATATCTAGGATAGAATGAAATTCATTACTGACGAGTTGTGCAAAAAAGAACGCCAGCGAGTTTTAATAGTCATATGAGTCGTAATATCTTTCCGCTCGAGATACTATATTTTTAGAATATACCGCCTATAAAATAGCTGGTTTTCACTTAATGTTTAGAACATTTTAAAATTCTTGATAGTTCATTTGGACAAAGGTAACTTCTAAATATCTTCTAAATGAAAATAATAGATCCGATAAGTACGTTACCACAATAGGTTACTAACATTAACTACTTTTTTTAATACAACACAAGTTCGGAAATGGGTTACTTTACATGTCTGGATACTAGCATAAAAAGTAGCTATTTTATAAGGAGCTAGTGCAAAAAAATTAATCATACATTTTTTTGCCTATGCAATATTGTCTACTAGTTTGTACACTGTAATGTAGGAAAATAAAATGATGAAGTCAATAAATGAACACGTATTCAATTAATAAATGAAGTATATTCAATTCAGCAATGCAGTCAATGTGAACTCTACTCCGTCTCAACGCAAAATGCCTCCGTATCCGCTCACAATCTTTACAATATCAATGTACGCAGCTTACATAACATAAACCATTACATAATTCATAGACAATACTGATTAACATTCGTTTAAATACTATAGATTAAATATTTTTCAACAGTATAACCCATCTTTTTAAAATTGTTCAATAATAATAATACTAATAGTGATGTCAGATGAGGTTAACCCCCCTACCCACAATTCTCTCAAAACCAGAACAATAAACACGTCAGTTTCAAATAGGCGTCAAGATACTTGATAATGACATATAACATATTACCATAGTGAAAGCCTGTTTCTCTTTTATTTTTGAGTTTTGATAAAAAAGTTACATGAAATATTTGTTCGTCTATTTGATTTCTATACGTTATTAAAAAAAGAATCAACTTAAAAATCATTCTGTATAGAATTAGTGAGGAACGGATATTTGCAAAATTCATGCGAATATTTTGCGAATATGAATATAAAAAAAATGTCTTTTTTTAATGTAAAAATAATATCAAATAAGACAAATAATATTATTTTCTGAGCATTTTTATCAGAAAAGTTTCTTTCTTACTGCTTTTTTAAAAAATTACTGAATTTTTTTCGCTAAGATAACCTTGCAATTTTTGTTAGCCGTTCCTTTAACATTAGGCAATAGCGCTTTAGACAGTATTATAAATAATCAATTTTAGCCTTAGACAAATTGGCGCCAGATTTGAAAATTGAATATTCGCATTCGCATTTGCGAATATTGGCCTAAAAATTGACATTCGTTACCTCACTGGTGTATATCATTCAAAATCTTTAAAATTAGTTTGTAGAATACAGGCTATTAAAATCAATAATTAAAGTAATAAAGCTCTTCTTGTTGTAAAGATGGGCATATAGTTGCCGTATTAGTATGTTAATGTTTTCAGATATTAATGAAAATATAAGGATGTAATAATTCAATATAATATACCTACTCTTAAGAGCACTACATAAAATGCTAATGTAACAGAAATGTAAAACTAATATTTTTTAAATTTATTTTAGCTTCGCTGATGATGTTCGCCTCGGGCACAAATTTCGGCTGGGTGGCACCAACTATTCCGAAGCTACTGAGTTCCGACTCTCCGATTCCATTTACAGCAGATCAAGCATCATGGCTCGCTTCATTATTGTCTGTCGGCGCTATCCTTGGTCCCGTTTTTGGTTCAATAGCAGCCGATACCCTCGGACGCAAAACGGCAATCCTGTTGACTGCCGCGCCATTCCTTTTTTCGTGGGTACTCATTGGATTCGCTACACACGTTTGGATGCTCCTGGTCGCTAGGTTCTTGTGCGGCGTGGCCGTTGGCGCATCCTTTTCCATCATTCCGATGTATATGGGCGAGATAGCGACTGACCGTATACGGGGCACACTCGGCACATTTATATCGATATCAATCAACATGGGCATTCTCCTCGAATTTGCCGTGGCACCTTACGTGACGATCAGCATCAATGCGCTAATTGGCGCATGCATACCCGTAATAATGCTGATCACTTTCTCGCGTATGCCCGAAAGTCCCTACTATCTTCTAAACAAGAAGAGGGACGAACATGCCAGGCAAGCTTTATGTCGATTGCGAGGTACCGACCAAGTCGATAAGGAATTGGCTATAATACAGAATGTACTTCAAAAACAAAAAGAAGAAGAAGGAAGTGCTTTCGATCTGGTGAGTGTGAAGAGTAACAGAAAAGCACTGCTGATCGTGATTGGCCTGGTGACAGCACAGCAAGCGAGTGGGATATCGGCTATTATGGCGTATGCTCATGTTCTTTTCGAACAATCAGGCTCTACATTGAGTCCAGCTGTCAGCGGAATTGTGTTGGCATCAATAAGTCTTGGCATCGTGGTAATTTGCGCTTTCTTGGTCGATACTTTAGGACGTCGACCGTTATTAATATTATCTTCTTTATCGACTGCTGTTCCTCTGTGCCTGATTGGCATGTTCTTCTATCTGAAATCTATTGATTACAAGCATATGGACAGTATAGCGTTATTACCTATGGTCGCATTGATCATTTTTAAACTGACCATCGGGATTGGAATAGCCGGTTTGCCTTACATAGTTCTTGGCGAAGTATTTCCGACAAATGTCAAAGCGTATGCTACATGCATTGTGTCGATTTATGGATCAGTATGTGGTTTCATAGTCGCTAAGCTATATCAGGTGATGGCAGATACTTTCGGAACTCATACTGTGTTTTTTGCATTTGCGGTTGGCTGCATTATGAGTGCGGTATTCATCATGATATGTTTACCCGAAACTAAAGGAAAACCTTTGCACGAAATACAAGAAATGTTTAAAAGCGATTCGGGTCAACAAAAAACTAAAAAATAGCGAATTCTATTTTTGAAATGATTTGGAAACAACAAATTGAGATAAAAGTAATGTTTAAAGATTATTTGATTGAACAAGAAAGCAAAAAACACGTAAAATTATTTTCGAAATGAAAGAAGAGTCCATTCGAGAGGTATATCTATAAGAGAAAAATAAAAAGATTAAGCAACAAGAAGACATTTTTTTGTGGGATTCAAGCAATGTTAAAAAACATTCATTTCGTCGGAAACAATATTGATATTAAAATATTTTATTTATTTTTAAGTCAACTTTTTAATACTGTATTAATTAAAATAAAAACTTTATGGTTACAAAAGTGTTAAAACTAAAGTTTTAATGATTGTTCAATAAGTGACCTTCAATTATTGGAATTTATATATTGTATTAAGTTTCAACGATAGTAACTGAGCGATAAGCTTTGGTACCTACTTAACAAATTATTTTATGAATACGGTCTGTGATTAGAGCTTATGAAGTGTATAAAATAAATTGAATATTGTTATTTGGTAACGCATTATGTCCTAGACACACTGTATATTTTTATCCTGTATAGAAGATTTTGCCTTCATTTCCAGTCGCTTTTCGAATTGCAAACTTTCCTATATAATCCTTGAGTAGCTCCAAAGTATTTTATATTATTTTTTTAGCGCTTTAGTCGTTTAGAAATGCCGGATGACGAGAAAATTAGTGGCAATGACCGTTTTATTTTCATTAAGTTGCGTAATGATAATTATACTCGTATATTCAAATTAAGATAAACACCAGCTCACTTTCATTGCCAAAAATAACATATTATGGCGACTACTAATTATAGGTATATATATCGACTATTTATCACATGATATCTGATTATAAACCATAAATAAAGATAAAAATCAGTGGAACAGAATGTATACGTGTATTCCTGTTAAAAATGTCCAGAGGACTGCTATGATATAAATCACGGAGCAAAAGGGACAAGGTTGTAACGAGAAATAAACTTCGGAGGATTTTCCGGGTTCCGTCATTTATTTTTAAAAAGTAAGTAAACGGCACGGCGTGTTTACTCTGACCTCTACACAAATTTCATTTCGGGAGGGGGGGGGGGCTAATTTGAACCTTGGTTTCCCCCTGGTTACAGCTTTGAGTGGGACAAAAGCATAAATCTTAGTCTCTGGACACTTACAATACTTATTTGAGACCTATATTGATATAAAAATATAAATAGCTTCAACCAAGCTGTTAAATCCTTTTTTATTTCTATATCTTTTTTTTTATTTATTTATTCTATTAATGAGTATCTGTCGCAATGACACTGACTATGAATAAAAAAAAAATTAAAATTTGTTTTTCTTAATTTTTTTAAATTGTTTTATTATATTTAATTTCTTTACAACTTTTGTACCAGACGACGAACCTTCCTGTTTCTACAGTGTTTTTATGGGTAAATATATTATTATTATTATTATTATTATTATTATTATTATTATTATTATTATTATTATTATTATTATAGTTGTGAAATTTACTGTATGCGTAGAAAAATAAATAGCTTTAAAAATTGGTCAAGTGCAAGCGATATTTGCACATTATTAATGTTCCTTGCTGTCAGTCACGCCTTGTGTGTTTTATAGCCAAATCTTGGTTCTGCAGTTATAAAGAAATAAACAATTAAATAATTTGTGACGATTGATCGCCCTAGAATTTTTCAATCCTGGGCTTTTTTTTGTTTTTACATTTTTAAATTTGTTCCTAATAAAGACATTTAATACAATAAAAAATAAATTAAAAAAAATACATTTCGCCTAGCATTGGCCTCGAACCCACGACTCAGTAATTATAAGTCTTGAGATCTATCGCAGAGTTATTGATTAATTTGAATTGTAGTGTCAATTAAATTGTTTATAACAATTGACCGCATTAGATTTTTCAGTTCTGATTTTCGTTCAATCTACTATGTTCATGCATTTTTTCAGACTTTTCTGAGCAATCCTTTTAAATTTGAATTTCTTAAAAAACTGACAATATTACAAAGTTACGAATTAATTTATCTCTATAGTGCCCTGCGCACATGGCACTACTCAAAATAAGTTGAATTGATTTTTGATTAAAATTTCTAACCGATTAGAGATGTAGTACTGCACACGTGGTCTATTCAGAAGTGCTCGATTCTTCTGCGTGGTCATGAAAGGTTCCACATCATCGTAATCATTATGGGTTTATATTTGAAATATCTGGGCGACCGAGTTTTGCTCGGAAGAAATTTTACCATACAGGTCTCCGCGCTAAAAGTAGGACCCTTCGGTCGGCTACTTTAAAAATATTTATGTGCAAGGGTATTGTTAGTTTTCAGTTGTTTCTCTTTTGATATATTAAGTAAAACCGAGTTTATACATTTTTAATGCTTATAAGTCTTTCTAAAAACTGATTTAACACACTCTAATATACAAAATCGATGTAGAATCTTCTTCCCTTTCATAATGTTTAATCATATACATGATATAAAAATAACACGCCTTATGCCTATTATTCAAATATTAGTTAAAACTATATTTACTTAATTAATATTTCTTCGTTTTTATTCAAATAATTTACGTTTTATTTAGTATAACTTATTAAAGATTCACTGTTTGTATTTTGACACATTGCTATTCCAAAGCTTACTTACAATATTAAGTTATTTTGAAACGTCAAAAAATTTATTTTTAAAATGATTAAAATTGTGGGAAAACAAATTTTTCCGAAAATAAAAGTTAGCTAGATCGATTTATCGTCCCCCAATACCCCTCAGTGAATCTCATCCAAATCGTTAGAGCCGTTTCCGAGAACGCGAAGTATAAATAAATATATATACAAGAATTGCTCGTTTAAATATATAAGATACGAGTATAAACACGGTATTTCTAAGTACATGCGCAGAAGTAAAACTTGAAAAAGTTTTACAATGAACTAAATAAAATAAAAAAATAAATAAATACTCGTATATGAGGAATTCATAATTTTCGAATACATCTACTAATTTGATAAAAGTACTTCAATTACTTTTGCCACAAAAGTATTTAAAATATGGCAATTTAATTACATGCTAATTGATTACCGTCCATTAATGAACAGAAATTCTTTCGCGAAATCACTGTAAATGTGTTCCCGAGACGAGAAACCAGTCGGAAGCTCCTCGACAATAATTGAGTACCCTGCAACTGATTACTAACGCGTTACTGATCGATTAATAATAATAATAATAATAATAATAATAATAATAATAATAATAATAATAATAATAATAATAATAATAATAATAATAATACTTCTTGCAGAGCATGTCGATCGCATCCAGAGACGCTCATGCATCTCTTATCGGCATGTAGTCACTATGCGAGTTGTGCTTACATTCACCGCCACAACGCTGCTCTAAGAGTTTTATACTACCACCTAAGACATCATTATGGTGTTGATAAAACTCCTGTTCTACCTTATGTTCCAAATGATATTGAGTCCGTTGTCGAAAATGAGTCATGCAAGATTTTCTGGAACTACTCATTTAGTACTACCAGGCAACTTTCAGCTACAAAGCCTGACATAGTTCTCCTTGATAAACCTGCGCGAACTATGTATGTTATCGAGTTTTCAGCCCCTGCTGAAACGAACATAGCCGCAAAGGAGACTGAGAAGCGGACAAAATATCAGGATCTTCTTTTTGAGCTCAGAAAGCAGTACCCAGAGTATACTGTTAAATTAATTGTCCTTATAATTGGTGTTCTTGGAGGGGCAAAACCGTCACTGTTGGCAAGTATGAAAACTATTCCGGCATGTCAGCGTATTGCTGAGTCACTAATTTGCCGTATGCAAAAGGCCGTGCTTATTGGGTCGCTCCGTGTACTCCGTGCGCATGACCCAAACTCACTGTAATCGCCCATTTCATGGTTTGAGACGCGGTTACAGTTACAACTTGCTCCACAAGTATCCCTAGTATGACGGTGACGAACCTGAAGTTTGGGTGCTTGTGGATGCAAATTTTTTTAAGGAATATTTCCTTCTCAATAATAATAATAATAATAATAATAATAATAATAACAATAAATTTTATTTGTGTTGACCAAATTACAGGTATACAAAATTGTCAGACGAAAAAAAAGAAAAGAAAAAAAGAAATCAAATTAAATCTGAGAAACTATAAGGAACAATACATAGCAAATAATTTTTTACTTCTTTTTTAAACTTTGTTTCATTTTTTATACTTTTAATATAGTTTGGCAATTTTTTGTATATTTTAAATCCAGTATATACTGGACTTTTTTCAAAAAATGTGGTCTTATGTTTTATTGACCAGTCTTCATTCCTGGTATTATATATTTTTTCTTGTTTTTGATCAAAAAAGCCTAGACTATGCATGTGCTTCAATATTTCATACGCATATATTCCAAAGAAAGTTAGCAATTTTTTTTCAAAAAATACATTTTTACATGTTTCTCTATATTTAGGTTAAATATGAGACGTATAATTCTTTTTTGTAGTACAAACACTCTGTTATTATCAGTGGAACGAGCCCAGCTTATTATTCCATATTTCAGTTGTGAATATACGAAAGCATAATACACTCAGACTAGGCTTTCTTGATCAAAATAATTTTTTAAAAGTTTTAATTGAAAGAATGACCTATTCAATTTTTTGCATACTATATTTATATGCGCTAGCCATTTGAGGTTATCATCAATATGTATGCCTAAAAATCTGATGATGCTACTTTTCTGTATATTGGTGATATAATTTAAGTCGGTATTGACAGATGGTTTAATTTTAAATTGCAAGTTATTTGTTTTCTCAAGATTAATTATTAGTTGGTTTCTAAAACACCAGGAAGATATTTGATTTATTGCATTATTCGCCTTCTGCTGGGCCTCGTAATATGAAGAGGCTGCTATTAACACCTTGATATCATCAGCGTATATAATAATTTTATCTGTGTTAACATGTTCAGGTAAGTCATTTGTATAGCAATTGAAAAGTAAAGGACCTAAATTACTTCCTTGTGGTATCCCTATTGTTAAATAACCAGTAACGTCGTCTTCAGTGTCCCATTCCGACTCTTCGCGGACAGGTTAGTGATTTATATTCCTTTGATTAGCTTCACGTGCACAGGGCCTAAGGTAATGACTAATGATAATAATATACGTACAATTCATTCAATGATTTATAGATATGAATGATTTTATTAATGTACAATTAAATAATAAAATGTATTTTTGTTTAAGTATAAGTACAAAATCTATTAATAAATGATGTTCGTGTTATTGATATTTTTGATTTAATTCAACATGAAGTAATATTGTGTTATCTATAATCTAAACTGATTTTGAATATTATTATATTATAATATATTCTATCAGTTATCAATCCATTGGTAATTGTAATGCTTTTACAAAAAATTTGTATGAAAATGGACAACCCCTTTATATGTTCAATAAAATGCCATTTTATTTTAAATTTAGATAATAGTTAGGTACCGGCTGTTTTGTGAAGAGGTATGCTATATACAGATTAACAGACAGGCGGTTTTTTCCACTTCACTTATATGTTCGTAAAGGAATTTTGTGAAAATTTGAGAGAAGCAAGAACATTTTTTTTTAGTTTTATACATATATAAATAAATAGCCATAAAAAAATACTGTTTATAAATTATAATGTTAAAGTAGGTAGCTACCGTCGTTATAAAAGCGTTCTTTTAGCATTAGCTGACATGCTTTGTTACGTATGACGTACAAATACCTCGTTTCTCAATTTTGTTACATCAATTCTCTGGTTTACAGTCGTATATCTTTTTTGGGTAGCGCGAGCTAAAATGTTTCCACGTCAAAAAATATTTTTTTCGTGATCCCTATAAAACACCTGTTTTTCATGCCTGTATAGCGGTTGTAAAATAACCCTTTTTCGAAACAAAAGTAATGCGATTTTACCATGTTTTTATCATTCCAATAGTTATATCTCTGTTAGCTGTCATTTAAGGGTATGTTCCCATATACACTGTGAGCGCTGTTCACTGTTCAGTACTCTTACTGGTGAAAAATTCGTTCCGTTATGGGCTGCCAGTACAATGCCACAGTACCCTAGGGAATTAATAATAATATAATAATAATAATAATAATAATAATAATAATGCGTTTAACGTTCGTTTGTCGACTTTTATGTCATAACAGACGCCATTCGCACCATTACGATTTTTCATTTTACCACTTCCCGTTATTTTCTACATTTCTAAAACTTCAACTTAACTAATGGGCAGTGGGCGAATGAAGGAATTATAGGAAATTAGGATAGGATAGGTAATTTTTGAACTGGGAGTTTGATAGGTAAACGACCATGGCCTTGAGTAAGGAACTATCTCGATATTTATCTGGAACTAATTGAGGGAAAGTGGAAACCATGGAAAACCTCAATCAAGATGGCCTGTACAGGAATTATCGTTTCTCGGCGAGAGGCAGTAGGAAAAGTCCCAGATACATCTGCCCCCGCCGGGATTCGAACCCGTACCTCCCGAATGCGAGTCTAGTGCTGTCACCACTACTCTACCCAGCTCGGTACCCTAAGGAAATATATGACGTCATAACTCGCCGCCATTTTCATACTGCGAGTACTGACGTTCTCAGGCATTCTCACATGGAATGCAATCTCAGTAGAGAAAAAGAGAGTTAAACGTCAAATATTTATTATAAAGATATTGTAGAATTTTTTCTGCTTTCTCGTTGAATGCAGTGCATGGAGAACTTTTATATTTTTTATTTTCATTTGAAAATGGCGTCACCGCCCGGGTGGCAGTATATTGAGCTGCGTTCCGTTTTAAACAGTAACAAGTATAGCTGTCTATAAATGAACGGCTTCTAAATCTATATGATTAACAGAGAAGCAAAGTAGGCTTTCTATTCGTAAACCATTCAAATTTCCAATGACCGTACTGTCAGATATATAAATATATACTTATTATAAAGTGAAAATCAGCCATGTGCAAAAATACTGTACATATATCTCATGCGTGATTATTTTATGACTTGTGTTGCTGTGCTCGTTTTACCATAATGTCACACTGTTTCATAAAATAATAAGTCGCGCACTTGATACATAACCTATTATTAATACATATAGTAAAAATTATGATTGCAAATTTTATCAATAAACTTTTATTATTTTTTACTGGGAAATACCAAGTATTCCTAGCTATGTAATTTTTATAATTTAATGATTTCTGTACATTTAACAACTTAAATTATTGATTTGTTATGTTATAAAAGCAAACATTTTTAAAAAGTTTATATTTACACAGAATAAAATGTTTTAATTCTTTAAATCACGCAGGGATATATTAATTCATTATTAATTAAATTTTAATTAAATCTAATTTGATATTGATTAGTCACTGGCGCTGCGTACAGGTTTTGAAATTGTAGAGTTTAAAATGATAAAAATGCAAGTACATATGTATATAAAAGGGCCGTAGTGTTAATATTCAAATTACATCAATGGCAGTATTCTTATTGAAAAACCATCGAAATAGAATTTCTAAATGCTTGGAATTTAAGCTTTTTATCTGATGTGATTATGTTTATCGATTGAAGAAAGTAGGAAAAGTTTCGCTCTACATCTCACCGCTCGCAAAAATGTAAGCTTTCTAAATTCAAGTTTACAATTGTTTTGTATTACCTATCACCGTCACTCTTCCTAGAATATATTTTGTACATTTATGCTGGGTTGCACAAAGCATTGTCAAAAAATTTATTTTGACAATGAACTTAGTTGTGATCATATGTATAATTAATTGCAGAAGCAGTCTAATGTCATTGTGAAACTCCCTGTCATGTAGAACATTAGATTGTACTCACACAAAAACAAATTTTTGTTCTACATAGAAAAGCGTCGCTAAATTTTTATCAAAATGTGTAAATAAATATTGTTCCGGAGTGGAAATTGTACAAAAAAGTATCTTATATAGGTATACAGTTTTAAAAAAATATTGTCTCAATCGATCACTTATTTTGCGAGCAGAATCGATTTTAAATTGCATGGATGTGTGGTCACAATCTAATATCATTATCAAATAATATTTGCTGACAATGTTTTTCTGCAACCCAACGTTAGTTTTTTAATTCATGAAAAGAAATAAATAAGTTTTGGACAATTTTTAGGTAATTATGGAAATAAGCAACTCTTACGCAATTTATTATTTATTTCGACTTTAAACATAAGAGACAATAATGTTTTGTTTAAATAATTGGTTCATTATTTAAAAATAATATTTATAATTACTGTATAAACTGGAGAGGGACTATTTTTGTAAAATATATATATTTTATACAAAAACTAAATTTACAATGCACACCTCTAGATAATCTTGGCTGTTATATACAAAAATGAAAATGTATAACGTTGTTTGTGGTTCAAAAAACAAAAAAGAAGAGAAACGCGCTAATCGATTTAGACGTCTATGAATATTTATAGATTTCAATTTATTTTCTCATAATAATGATTATTAGCAGATCTAGCGTACCACGTGCCACACGTACCGCTACTGATTTAAAATGAAATATCATGCAATCTTCAAAGAAACAAATTCAATGTTTCGGAAACAGCCGGTAGTGAGAATAAAGAGTAATATACATAAATATATAAAATAAACTAGAAGTGGATGTTGTTCGGACAGTTAGTGCTGAGTGATACTGCAGGATTCACCAAATAGCGGGGTGGTCGTTGTTGCATCAATATATAGTTTTACTTGTGGAACAATATGCAGCAAAGACCCTGCTTCATGCAGTATGCAGCTGCTATGTCAGGTAGGATGTTTTAATATAGTTTTTTAGTTCTTACAGGAATAGGATAAGCATCAATAATTTGTCATACAGCGAATGTAAGCAAAACTTTTTCTTTTCTTCTTCTTGTTTCACTTGGATCTAATAACGGGACGGTCGTCAATTTTAAATTATATTCATTCAATTAGTTTTCAAATTTAAATTTTAAGGTTCATAAATTGTCACCGTTTTTCATGTTTTTATGGTCGAGTGACGAAGTGATTACTACACAAAACAGACTGCATGTGGATAAAATTTTTAATTCAAAAATAATCGAACGCGTTCTCTTTTTGGACACGTCGTCATAAGAATATTTAAGTAAAAAAATTAATATTTTTAAACAGAAACGAAACCACCGTTTATGTGCCGTTTAACATGAAAGAGAAAATTCTCTTAGGTAGCGTTTTTAGACTGAAAGCCAGCGACTGTTTCCCCTGTGTCTACGTAAACCAAAATAATACTCCTCAAAAACGTTTTATTTAAAATGTAGCCATGTATTGCGTTGATATCTTAATAAAAACAAAAATGCTCTGTACAAAAAATAATTAAAATCTAAAACGGTGCCAAGTGTTCATTAGCAAGTTTTCATACACGAATCAATTATTCAAATATAAAAGATGAAAACTTGCAAAAAACTTTTAAATTTCAATATTTTCTTGTACCGAGCGTGACACCTTTTTTCACATTTATGTTTTTATAGTCCAGTCATTGAAAGTAAAATATGGCGAAACTACATCATTTAGCCAAACAGCACCGATTTACACAAAATTTTGGATTTAGTCTCTACTTAACCACTACTTCAAAGTTGGAAAAGCAAAACCTACAATTTTTTACTCCGCAAAATTTTACGTAACATTAATAGTTTTTGAGTTATTTTGAAGAAAAGGCAATTTTTTGCAAAATTACAAAATTGCTCTTTTCACTCCAAACTCAATTTTTTTCAAAACTAAGCATTTTAAACCAGTCAAACTTCTAGAGCATGTTACAAGGACATAAATAAAGTGAACTGTAAAGTGGTAACGGCAAGGGCGTCGCCAGCGTTTGAGTCAGAGGGGGGCAGAAGGATGAGAAAAAAATAAAAATTTCAGATTTTTGAGGGTTAAGATATTAAATATTAACACATTTATTGAATCCTTAAATTTGATTTTAGTTTCATAGTGATTCTGCTGAACGCTACATTTTATTACTTACTTATTCTGTGACATTAGACAGGAAAACTTATAACTTAAAAAAATCCCGAACCTCTAGGGAGGGGCAGCTGCCCCTACCTGCCCCCCTTGGCGACGCCCCTGGGTAATGGTTATTTTCAATGGGGTGTTAATTAGGGAATGATTTTCACACTTTTTTAATGCCGAAAAAAATAGAGACCAACATTATTTCATCATAACTCGTTTAGTTTTGGTGGTAGGCAATTTTATAAAAAATAAAAATAAATATTTTTTCAAGCACTTTAAGAAAGGTTCCATGAGTTTCCCCTGAAAAATAAACATTGTTTTTTGGTATCTTCACGTTGAAACTTTCAATTTTGGCGTTTGACGAATAAAAACCAACCTTCAACAAGCTGATACTCCGTTTGTATTGGCTCTACAGACACCATAAACCCATTCTTTTTGTTTTTTATAAGTTACATTTTTATTAAGAATGATTTTTTCGATAAAATACTTACTTTTTCAGTTATTCGCGAAAAACCGTCTAAAAACATGAGTCTATTGGTTGAATAATTGATACTTTCACTCACGAATAAGTCGAAAAGTACTGACTTTCAGAAAAAAACTTTATAGAACAAAAGTTGCTTAGAATAAATCAATCTATCCATTACCGGACTTATTTTCAATGAAGCATTTTTCATCCCCGAGAAGGGAAGGCATCTACCCTCAGGGTAAAAACACCCCCCGGCACAGAGTTAACTTTGAAGTAGAGGGTAAGTAGAACCTTAATCCAAATTTTTATGAAAATCGGTGCTGTTTGGCAAAATTATAAGGGAAACTGGTCATTGACTGGACTATTAATGGAATATCAACGCGATACTTGACTGCATTTTTTACATGTAATATTTTTGATAGGTATTATTTTGTCTCACGTAAGCTGTCGCTGGCTCTTTGTCTACAGACGTTACTTAAGAAACGATTGTTAATGTTCTCATTTTTAATCGCACAAAAAACGTTGGTTTCGTTTCTGTTAAAATTTTTAGAAAAAAATGCTTAAAGATTTATACGACGACGTTATTTTCACAAAGTAATGTGTCCGAAAAAAAAACTCAGTTGAATATTTTTTAATTTAAAATTTTGTTGGATAATATTCCAATATAGAAGTTTTTCATCGATCGTGTAACTTTCCCAGTCTGTGTACGTGCTTTCCAATTTTCAAAATGTAGGTATTATCTGAATTTGCTTTCGTAATCTTTATTACAAAAAAGTGACTTCATCATCTTTCAAAAAGTGACTGTGTATTTTACACTACACACTATTGAATTAAAACTGATAACAAACAAAAACAGTAATAATGGCACCGACCGTCGAGATTAAGCCTACGACCTTTACGAGACAACTGTTCTATTTCGCGGTCACTTTATAGCTTAGTATGCTATAGCCGGTTTTTATGTTACTCCATATACATTGCGATACATTCTTTATATATATTTTCTATCTTAAGAATTAATTTTATCCTATACCGTGTAGAAAGAAGTTTTACTTCAAAAATGTTACTAAACGTTTCTGCAATATTTCCTAAATGAAAATGATCAGAAATAAATGACCTCTTATTTTCTACAGCTTCTTTGATAATGTTTACAACTGGAACATTCTTTGGCTGGATTGGACCTACCATACAGAAACTTCTTGCCACTGACTCTTCTATACAGACTACTTACACAGAAGCATCATGGCTGGCATCATTGCTATCTATGGGTTCAATCTTAGGACCGGCACTAGGGGCTACAGCAGCCGATTGTCTCGGAAGAAAGACCGCGATTCTCCTGGCTGCAATACCCTATCTTATATCTTGGATAATGATTGCAACGGCCGGTTCAGTGTGGACACTGATTATATCTCGCTTCATCAGCGGCATGTCTATGGGTGCTTCATACACTATAATCCCCATGTACATGGGAGAAATAGCCATAGACTCCATACGAGGTAAACTGGGAACATTTCTCGCTATTGCCATAAATTTGGGCATGCTTTTTGAGTACTCGATAGTACCATTCGTGTCGATTTCTGTCAATGCCGAAATAGCAGCCATAATACCGTTACTTCTGCTGTTAACGTTCTCATGGATGCCCGAATCGCCTTATTACCTATTGGCGAACGATAGCGAGGAAAAGGCAAGGAATGCTTTGGTAACTCTGCGTGGAACTAAAGACGTCGAAAATGACTTGACGATGATTAAGAATGCTCTGAAGAACCAGGAAGAAGAAAAGAGTAGTTTATTGGATTTGGTGACGGTGAAGAGTAATCGCAAGGCGCTATTGATCGTGATGGGTCTGTTAACTGTGCAACAAGCTAGCGGTGTCGCTGCTGTAATAGCTTACGGTCATACCATTTTCCAACAATCCGGTGCTGATTTGAGTCCAGCTGCGAGCGGTATTGTACTCGCCACATTCAGTCTTTGCACCGTGGCAGCTTGTGCGTTCCTTGTCGACAAAATCGGTAGACGACCGCTACTATTATTTTCGGCTACAACTACAATAGTACCACTTGCGATGGTTGGAATATTCTTCTATTTACAGAGCATCAATTATGCGTATGTGGATAAGATATCGTTAATTCCAACGATTGCTTTGGTTGCGTTCAAACTAACGACAGGTGTTGGAATCGATGCTCTTCCTTATATCGTGTTAGCGGAACTGTTTCCAACAAACCTAAAGGCACTGGCATCTGGGGTTGTGATTGTATACGCATCGATATGTCAGTTCGCTGTTGCGAAGTCATATCCGCTGGTGGCTGCGGCACTGGGAACACATACGGTGTTCTTTGGGTTCGCGATGGCGTGCGCCATTAGCGTACTGTTCATTGCTATTTGCCTTCCTGAGACCAAGGGTAAGCCACTACATGAGATACAGCAAATGCTCAAAGGTGCTGATAATCAATGTAATCACACGAGAACAAAGACAATATGCGCTTAATGTGCTAAATTATGACAAAAGCGATACGGGCCTTTAGGGATTTAATTCATTACTTTAAGGTTCCGAATTGACAATTATTCAACTCGGAAATCGTAAATACAGGTGCAAAAATGGAACAGCGTAATATAATCGCGTTTAAAATTTACATGCTCGTTAGTTATAATTCAAAATGACTTATTAATTCCGTGTTTAGCTCACAAGAGTTTATTATTTGCAGCAGGGAAACAAAATCTAACGCGCATTGATCCTGAGGTACTTTCCTATCACGCGTATGCTTGTATGATGGGAAAGTATTTCAAGAGATGTGGTTGGCAGTGCAGTCTCTTTGATTTGAAATTATACACAGATATTTTGTAACGTAAAAATGCACATATAGGATTATTATTATTATAAATAATATTTATGTTGTAAATATTACAGAAACTTAGAATTGAGACACAACGAATACAAATATTTTTAGTAAATTTGATAGGTCAGTCGTTTCCTACACTAACATTAAAATTTTATATGATCATTGCTTAATAATTAACTGTGAACAATAGTTATTATGAAGCTGAAAATAATACTTTGTTGACATAAACAAAATGAAATGTAATTGAAAATGACTCCGATTTTTGTGTCTTCTTGAATTAAAAAAATAAAATCCTCACAAGATACTAATAAAAAGGTACCTAATTTATTATCAAAAACTATTTAAAATCGAGACTATATGTTTCGCCTCTTGGGCATCATCAAGTCTTACAGATTCCATACATAAAGACAAATTACATCTAAAAACAAAATTATCTTATAGTATTAGAATTGTGTTGAAAACAATCATATGTTGGTTATATATCAGAAAAAACACTTACATGTGAAAAATGGTTAAAAACACAAATAACTTAGATTTAGACAGAACATCTTAAAGTATGATTATATAAAGAAAATTAGGAAAAATACTTCTAGGTAAAATGAAACCCATTGTTTTACGAAAAACTTTATATTCATTTGTCAAAAATTTTTAAGAGTTAACAACCACATGTTCAACGCCGTTATGATATCATAAAAGTAAAAAAGAAGTGCGGTTTCCTGTAAACCAAACTGGAGACAAATGTAAGAAAACGCGGTACATTTGAAAATTTTCAAATGTACCGCATTTTCTTACATTTGTCTCAAGATGCAGGATGCGAAACATGTAGTCTCGATTTTAAATAGTTTTTGATAATAAATTACCTTTTTATTAGTATCTTGTGAGGTTTTTATTTTTTCAAAATGAAATGTTATGTGTATCATGTAGAAAGTAATTTATTATTATTTTTATATTATTTATTGTATTTAATAACTATAAACTTGAAATACGTTGTAATGAACATTGTCGTTAATTATTTTCTTTTTACCTATATAGTTAGTTTAATAATAGTTAATTATTAATAATTATTAATAATTAACTATTATTAAACTTATTAAACTAAACTAAAATAGTACTAATAGACGTTTACAGTCAATAATTAGTTAATACAGAAGTATACTCTGTTTAACCATGCATGTCAAAACTAAATGTTGAGTTATGTTGGTAGCACTAAACAAATTTTTAAGTTTTTTTCAGTTCGTATGGGTGGTAAAAATACATACGAATAAAATTCAAAATTGCTATGGAAATAGTAAACAAACAACTAAATTTAATTTGTTTAAAATATTGTGTCGGAAAAATGTTATATCATACCAAAGTAAAATAATAATTTATTTAACAAAATGCCTGGAAAAGGAAATAATTTAAAGCGAAAAGAAAAACTGGCAGTGGTCAATTGTAGCGACGAATTAAGAACAAAAATAAATACACTGAATGAAATAAGTCATCACAAAAGTCACTAAAATATTTTCTGTACCTATGGAAACATTCTATTACAAAAATAGTAAATAAATATACATTTTGCGAATAGAATTATGTTAATTATTAGTTCTGTAATGTGAGGAAATTAATACATTAAAAATAAAATATTAGTAAAAAAACTTTTTAAAAACAAGCTTTTATTAAATTGTACTAAAAAAGAAAAAATAACTCTTAATACTTTAGGTTCATAAAAGCATGGGTTGTAAGCTCTATGATAATAACGACCCACGCTTTTATAACTATGAACCTAAAGTATTAAGAGTTATTTTTTCTTTTTTAGTACAATTTAATGAAAGCTTGTTTTAAAAAGTTTTTTTACTAATATTTTATTTTTAAATATTTAGTTATCTAAGCCTTTTGGCCGCCATAAGGGAATTTAAATAACGTCACACAGTTTAATGTATTCTGCTTTTCATATTTCAAAAGGGTTGTAAAGAAATAGATGATTCGCTATTTTGTGTCGGCCCCATTTTGGATTTGGAATTAAGTCACACTGCTGATTGTATTCTACTTGTCATACCCTTTCATTTGATACCCATATCATGGATGTGCATAAAAAATAACTAGTTCGCCATCTTGGGCTGTCCGCCATATTGGATTTAGAATGACGTCATTTCTCTAACCATGTATTGTCATTCAAACTAAACGTGAATTCAAAATTTCAGCTGAATCGGTTGAGGATAACTGCTTTAAAAATTAGTTGCAAGATTCCACCCCAAGAAACATATATTATATTACATACATTGCATAAGTAAATAAAAGCTTGTAACAATTCAACTTCTCCCGAATGTCATCTAAATTGTAAAAAATACCAATACACAGTTACAATAAACTGAATAAGTATTATGTAAATATTTTTAGTTGTTTTATGGATATAAAATAATTTTACAATAAAAATTTATATATTATTACTTTGAAAAATCAGTCTTGAAGAAGTGAACTGTAAGTTATTTACAGATAAGTGATTTTATTTTTAGTAACTTACCGAGTGCTCAAAAAATGTTTATGTGTAATACAGTGTGTATTTTCAACAAGTCACCATTTAGTTCAGACATACCTACATGGGTAAACAGAGTATAATATATTTCCAAAATCATAAAGCATTCAAATACCATAGATTTACTGAATTGCCCTTGTAATGAGATATTCAAGTTGGAAAACGTAATCTTTTTCAAATTCAATTTTTAATGACATTTGCGACATCTGGAAGTGGGTTGAAACTGCATTAGATTGCAGTTAACAGTATATTTTTGACAAATAATATGGGGTGACAGCGAAAAAAGTTGACGAAAACATCGCCAGCCCATGCTTTAAGAACCTCATAGTGCAGCAGCTTGCTTTAACTACATATACTTGATAGCGAGCTGCTTGCAGCAGCGCGAATTAGCAATGTTTTCGCTAATTTTTTCCCTACAGACCTACATTATTTGTTGAAGATACAATATAAGCGGCAATTTGACGCAATTTCAACCTACTGTCAATTAGGTGTCATAAGATGCCATTAAAAAAAAAACGATTTTAAAAGGGCTGTCTGGGTAAACCCGCTGAGGTTGCCAACCCTTATTTTTCATGTAAGGCTACTACCTTTCATTCCATGAAACAAGAAGAATTTAAGATTGCCATTTTATCTAGCTAATAAACATATTACCTACGAACCCAATTAGTGGGCTTTGAATAATTTAGCAGTGCATATTAGACGTCTTTCTGTTAATGTTTTTAAGAAAACTATATGAACTAAATTAATAACTGCTTGCTTATATGCCTTCAAGGAATCTTTTACATTGTCTTTATTTTAACAAACCATTTTAAATGAGATTCTTTGTGGTATTGAAGTTTTAAAATGTATTATGTAATTTTCAAATATGTACCTACCTGTTTTTTGACGCTATTTGTACCTTTGGTTCATAAAGATTACATCTATCTATTATCATATGCCATTTATCTCGGAATTTCATACCGTGGGATTTAATACGCGTGGCTCTCCCGCTATTTGATTCTGTTAAAAATACGTTTTTATTGTATAATATAACGTATCGCTACAGGATGTATCTGTGCAACCAAAATGACCCTTTTAAACTCCCGAGTTTTCCCAGATACCTAAGCACTAATATATTATTATGCGATTACATAGAATTAATATATTTAAATACACCATAAATCGTATTTGTTAAGAAACAAAGAAATTGTAAACTTACGTAAAAATGTTAGAAACAGCTATTTACTTATATAAAAAAATTAAATTGCTAAATTTTTTACCATTAGAAATGCCACCTGGATTTAATAACTAAGTGTTGATCATAATTATCTAAGGAAACAAAAAAAGAACATAAATGGTGATAATTCTGCCTACTATAATATAGTTCTATAATAAAAAAAAAAAACCCGGGTCGCAGTGCCAAAACCCTGCCGACAATATAGTGTATTTGCTTATACAGGCAGTGTGGCTTTATTATGCGAACTTAAGTTGGTTTTTGAGCAAAATAAAAAATTTGACTCCTTAATACACCCCTTAAAATAAATTTTTTTTCTTAAGTGCAATATTATTATCAATCGAACCTCTATACCAAATTATATACAACTTTCAGTAAATAATTCACTATCTGTAAGTCCGGTCCTGTCGAGCCGATTTTATTAAAATTTTAGGGACACTTTTAATTACTACTAAAGGGTTAAATGTCAATTTTAAAAAACGATTCTGAGAATTTTTTCGGTATTTTGGGGCTCAAAAACATTTTTCAACCCCTAAAACTACCCTTAAAATACCCCGATTACGCCCATTTTAAATAGGCTTCTTGCGGTGACGGATTTCAACAAGTGGTCCAAATTTCGTTAAAATCAATTAACTCTTTCGAAGGTTATTGCCCGCACACACACACACACACAGATATATATATATACATATTTATATACGTATATATATAAACATTTTTAAAAATCATGGCAAAGTGTTTAGGAGGTTATAAAACGTCGAGAAATTTTGGTCCGACCCCTAAGTCCCGCCATCCAACCGATGCCAATAGTGTATGTTGCCATATGGCAAATACACTAATAAGCGTTTAAGAATGTAACTCTTTTTTTTCAAAAATGCAATTTATTGTTGAAAATATTTTCATTATTCTTTCTAACCAACTTCATATCAAAATCGTTTATGTTGCTAAGTGCTAACAATGCATACAAATAGTGCATAATAAATAAATGTAATATTTAATTATTATTAATATGTTCAAGAATTAAGTTACGTTGCTAATATGGATATGTTATTTTTTCAATTTTTTTCAAAATTCTGTATTATATAACATGAAGTCCGACAGAAAATTATTTTTGATAATTATTGTGTCTCTTTTTTTAGTGTGTGTGGCAGATATAGAAAATACAAGGTAACGCATATTCAGTTTTTTCAAAAAAATGCAGTATTCTATGACAATATTTCTGTATTAATTTATAAATATTATTATGTATCAGAGGCATCCAATAGTCAATGTTAATTTAAAATTCAAAGTTTTAACGTATGACTTTATTAACTGTTTAAAATATTAGACGAAAACAAAATTTAGGAAAAGGTTTTTACTTGCATTAAACTGCAGATGCACACAAGTTTACAATGAATTATTATCGTAATAGACTTAATATTAACTTATTTCTGTTTGATTTGTAAGATTATAATGAAAAAAAAAATCTAGAAAAACATCAATTTTGACGAAATATTTCGTTGCTTGGCCGCAGTATCAATAAATTACTCGTAAGTATACTCTGTTTACTCATGTATGTCAGAACTAAATGGTGACTTTTGTTGAAAATGCACACTGTATTACACGTAAACATTTTTTGAGCACTCGGTAAGTTACTAAAAATAAAATTACTGAACTGTCAAAAACTGACATTTCACTTCTTCAAGACCGATTTTTCAGGGTATAATAATACATAAAATATATTGTAAAATTATTTTATATACATAAAAATATTTTGAAAAAAATGCGTTCAAATTTTTATTAAAAATTATAAAACATGATTTAACAACTTCGTAAATTTTATTTATCATTAATATTAACATACATAATGTCGTAATAAATTATCACAAATAGCATAAAAAATAGAACGTATTTCAATGGGGGGCGACACTAGGTTAAAAGCCTAAAATATAAAGCAACACCTGATCACTCTGCATACTAATATCACATTATCTCTTCATAAGGTGGTTCTCATTCTGACTCAAACAAGCTGACAACGTCTGAATCAGAATCAAAATAAATGGAGGAATGTCATACTCTGTTTACCCATTTATGTCAGAACTAAATGTTGACTTATGTTGGCAGCACTAAGCAAATTTTTAAGTTTTTTTCAGTTTGTATGGTTGGTAAAAACACACACGACTTTCGAATAAACTTTATACTTTAAATTCAAATTTGTCATTGAAATGATATAAATAAACAGGTGACATAAATTTGTTTTTCTTGTAAATTTGTGAAAATAACTCAGAAATTTGTTATAAATCATATAAATATAATAAGAATAAATATAATAAAATGCCAGGAAAAAAGAATGTTTTGACCACAAAGGAAAAACTGGCAGTAAATTGTTGGAAGAAATTTAAAAAAACAAAAAGATAGGGTGAAGAATTTATGGCTTGAGAATCTCAAAATTTAACTGTGAGATGTGACAAAATTGTATCAAGCATTGTGAGAAAATTGTTAAGAGTGACTGGGAAAAAAACATGGGCACTTGTAGCGTGAATGACATTGTCACATTCCTCCATTTATAATTTCATTAGGTGAATTTGATTCTGATTCAGACATTATCAGCTTGTTTGAGTCAGAATGAGAACCACCTTATGAAGTTACAACAAAGTATGAGAGATAATGTGTATGTTAATATTAATGATAAATAAAATTTACGAAGTTGTTAAATCATGTTTTATAATTTTTAATAAAAATGTGAACGCATTTTTTTCAAAATATTTTTATGTACCTATGTAAAATAATTTTACAATATATTTTATATATTATTATACTCTGAAAAATCGGTCTTGAAGAAGTGAAATATCAGTTTTTGACAGTTCAGTAATTTTATTTTTAGTAACTTACCGAGTGCTCAAAAAATGTTTATGTGTAATACAGTGTGTACTTTCAACAAAAGTCATCATTTAGTTCTGACAATCATGGGTACACAGAGTATAGTTAGGTAGCTGGCCAGCGCATGCTTTGATTAATTTTTACGTTAAACCATATTATGTAACTATGGAAATAAATAGCAAATATCATATTCGTTAATAGCCGTTACCCGCGTCACTGCGAGCACTAGCAGAAATTTTATTTTATTTGCTAAAATATTTCAAATGTCAATATTTATGAAGTTGGAATGGTCCTGTCGCCCAGTTAACTGGAATTTTTTATTTTATTTTGAACTTATATTTTACATTTAAACATACAGATTTCAAAATAATTGGTCTGGAACTGACAAATTTAGAAAACTCTTTGCAATTCATTTTAAAATTAAAAAACATCTGTATTTCTACTTGGTAGTATTTTTCATTAACATTTCTTTCCCCTGTCCACTCCGCAATTCACCAGACTACACCGCGATCTTATGATTTTCACCGCTCCCAGCCATTTCGCGTGCGTGCATCAATATTTTCGAGCAATTTGAAATTCCAGGAGAATTTTGTTTATCTTAAATTCCTTCCGGCAGTTGGGAGATTTTAATTTTCTGGGCTCAATTACGGGAGACTTTCGGAATTCCGGGAGAAGTGGAAAGGTGGTCAGATGCAGCTACACTGCTCGCTGAAATACCAGCTTGTTTCATGAACGCGTGGTTATAAAAAACAAATAATACATTAATCGAAGGTTCAAGCTACCCTATGCTATACTTTTCTATGAGGCCGCAACGTGAAATTGTCATAGAGCAATCTTGTTGCCAATTCGCGCGATCGAGCGAGAAATTTCAAGTAGCTGAATAATCGTCCAATCGCGACGTAGTTGCTAAATCGCGCGTTTTCGATATAAAAAGCAGCCCTTTAAATATGATTCTTAAATTACACCGTGACGCCACTTGAGCTGTATAGTCCGTATTAGAGATGAAACGGATAGCAGATACCGGACATTGCATGTTGTCACCTTGTTGTGATGAATTTAACGCCGCACAAGTGCAGCAATATTTCGGGTGTCATCGTAAATACAGAATGATTTTTTTAACCTGACACATCCAAATATCTCGAGAAGTAAGTACTCTGGGGAAAAATATCTCAGATAAAGTCAAATCCTTCCATGGGGCAAATATTTCAGTGCAAAAATTACCCCACCCCCCTTGAGAGGAGGGCAGAACTTTGAAATATTAAATAGGGACCCCTACTTTTTATGAAGGATTCGGACTCCCCGACTAAAAATACAAAAAACTGGACCGTGTGACATTCAAATGAAAGGGCTTGTAGTAAGGGTCTTAAACATATATTTGAGACCCTTACTACAAGCCCTTTTATTTCATATGTCACACGGTACAGTTTGCCCAACTTTTCTTTAATTTCCTAATTTGCCCCTCTATTTAACATTTCAAAATCCCCCCTACTCTCAAGGGGATGGGCAGGGGGCGGGTTCATTTTTGCAACAAAATCTTTCCCCCATGGAATGAGATGACTTTGATCTGAGATATTTTTACTCCAGAGTGCTTACTTCTCGAGATATTTGGATGTGTCAGGTTAAAAAAATCATTCTGTATATTGGAAATAATTTCAGTTTTTAGTGTAATTGCCATATGGCAACATACACTATTGGCGTTGGTCGGATGGCGGGACCTAGGGGTCGGACCAAAATTTCTCGACGTTTCATAATCTCCTAAACACTTTGGCACCATTTTTAAAAATGTATATATATATATATATATATATATATATATATATATATATATATATATATATATTTATATACGTATATATATATATTTATATACGTGTATATATATATATATATATATATATATATATGTGTGTGCGGGCAATAACTTTCGAAGGAGTTAATTGATTTAAACGAAATTTGGCCCACGTATTGAAATCCATCACCGCAAGAAGCCTATTTAAAATGGGCATAATCGGGCTATTTTAAGGGTAGTTTTTAGGGGTTGAAAAATGTTTTTGGGCCCCAAAATACCGAAAAAATTCTCAGAATCGTTTCAAAATTGACATTTAACCCATTAGTAGCAATTAAAAAGTGCCTCTAAAATTTTAATAAAGTCGGCTCAACAGGACCGGACTTACAAATTTTGTGAAAACACTAATTTGCAGATAGTGACTTATTTATTGAAGGGTGTATTTAATTCGGTGTAGACGTTAGATTGATAATAATATTACAATTAAGAAAAATTTTTATTTTAAGGGCTGTATTAAGGGGTTAAATTTTTTATTTTGCCCAAAAACAAACTTAATTTCACATAATGAAAGTATAAAACCACACGGCCCTTTACAAGCAAATACACTATATTGTCGGCAGGGTTTTGGCACTGCGACCCGGGTTTTTTTAGAAGATGTACTTTGTAAATTTTTGTAGCTTTTTCACTTTTAAATAAAAGCAGTCATAATTACAAGCCATTTTATTAATACTTACCTCACAAGGATTCATTTACTAAAGTTGATTTTAAGAAATTGTCATATTTTTTGAAAATCCAAATGGTAAATTTAGGCCGGATTGGCCGGATACCGGATAGTTACCGGATATCCGTTTCATCTCATTAAGTCCGTATGTAACGCTTATTCAGATCTAGGCTCTGAACATGTAGTGAATATGAGTTCTTAGCTACATCGTTTTCTAATTAAGGTTCAGCTATTATATCCGTGACTGCTCATGTTTAATTTTTGTTGTTTTTTTATCATCAGAAAAATTTGTTTAAATTCCATTTTGTAAAATGTCATGTAAAAACGCTTGGTTTTTTATATAAGTATTACTAACGGTTTGCCCGAGACTTCGTCCGTGTGATAGCTTTGATACAAATTCTTTTATATAAAAACCCACCCTACACGTTCAGGTAGTTTGTTCAGAAGATCGACGAACATGTACTAAGAAGAGTGTATCCTTCATGAAGGTTTCTATCCCCGTTTTCACCTCCTGGGATACGAATTTGGATAATTTACTGAACACCGAACCCTTCGATTTTAACAAGAACGGGGGTTTTGGCATAGTTTAGTGCAGTGATCGCCAAACCATCAATTGCGAGCTACTAGTAGCTCGTGGGGACATTTTCGATAGACCTCGTTAACGCTTTGGTTGGCTAACCTTGATTCCTCTACTTCAATTTCTCTTTTATGTTCAATTCAATTTGTTTCTTTTTATTATATACAGTTTAATTGAAATTGATTTCATATTTACCAGAAATGTAAGTCTATAGGCAATAAATAAATGTATTTTTTTTTAAAAAAAGCTAGTAGTTCTTTGGATTGGTAGCTCACAGTAGGGTTTCAAAACGGTATGGTAGCTCAGAAGATTAATAAGTTTGGCGACCACTGGTTTAATGTAACCTAACCTTAAGAAAATTCCGTTATAAATGTATATTTCAGTTGGAATGTCGGGCGCTACAAAAGCTATAGTCTAATCGAAGTCACTCCCTCTACAAAAGAACAGCTTAAGAGGATAACTGAATTTGAAACCGATTTGGAGTACCAATTTTGGTCGCACATTCGCCAGGTTGGGAATCCAATAAAAATAATGATGGAACCAAACGCCGATGATCTAAAATTTGTCCTTGATGAACTTAATTTAAATTATAAAGTTCTAACTAGCAATGTAGGGAAGTACGTACGTTAAACTTATTATAAATGACATATATATTTTATAATTTCATATTGAATGTGTTATATGATATGATATAATTTTATTTGTGTGGTCAAAAAAATTGGGTAAAAAAAGTCAGAATAAAACATATGAAGTAACTTATTAAAATTAACATTAAAATAAATTATTAAAACTATAAGGCACAGATTGTGTGAGGTGTTTTTTCAAGTTTTTTTTAAAGTTCGACAAGTTGCAATTGAAATACATTGAAATTCGATTTCTTACAGATATTATTAATTTGTAGAATCCGTTTAAAATTTTCATCTATTAAAACTCCTAGAAATTTTGTAAATTTACTAATTGTCAACTCACATTTAAGATTGTTTTTATTAACATTTACGGGATTTCTATTCTTGAACTGCCTTGTTTTGTTAAGATTTACAATAAGCTGATTTCTGTTGCAATATGTAGTAAGTTGTTCAATAACTGTTTTTAATTTCAACTCAGCTTCAATTAAGGAGGATGCCGCTATCAATACGGTAATATCATCCGCGTACATAATTATTATTTTGCCAATGGTAATGTAATCTGGTAAATCATTAGTAAAGAATAAAAACCAGCAAATGTCCTAAATTACTGCGTTGAGGTACCTACACCTACTGACATGTTTTTTTTATTCGATTTATAATTATCAATATTTACATATATACAACGATTTTTAAGTAAGATTTTATAAGATCGTTTGATTGTCCCTTAATAGCTTTTTTTGGTACTTTATCCGCTTTTTTGTGTTCTAAAACTTTCCCACAATAATGCTTTGTCATATAAAAAAACAGCATCCAAATCGGTTCATCCTTTGAAGAGCTATGATGGCACAGACACATCAAAAAAACTACTTACACACTTTTTCAAAATGATATGGCCAGTTTTAAACTCACCGCCGAGCATCCAAAAAATCTATAAAAAATCACTGCCTATACCAAAAATGAACGGTTGACATTCTTTTTCTTCTCATTTGAGTGCACTATATATGTAACGATAAAATTCTATTTATAAAAACTAAAATGTTTAATAGACAGCGCACACTTATCCGGCATGAACCAGCACGGACAAGCACAAGCCAGCACAAACTAACAGAAATCAGCACGAACCAGCAACTTTTAATGCAGATTCCGTGTGCGACAAATATTTTGCAGTTTTTAAGTAGTGAGCTTCCAGCATGAACGTGTGTAGTTCAAAGGACTTTTTTTTTAATTTTGACGATGTTGTGTAAGAGAAGGAAGAGGAAGAAGCAAGATAAAAAAATTATAATGAGCCTCACCCTCGTAAGCTCACATAAGAAGTTTAACTTCTTTAGTTTTTAATATTATTCCCAAGTTTAATTTTTTGTTATGTCAAACTAATTAATAATATTTACACATACACGTCATGTACTTAGCAACACACTATAAAATTCTGTCTTAGTCAGTTTCATGTAATAGAGGAGACAAACTAACTTCCCCTTTCGGGGACAATTTTTTACTTTTTTCAAACAGATTCGTCTCTAAAGAAGTTAAACTTCAAAAATAAGGTTTGGGTTCTTCCTATTAATGAATGTTAATGAAAACGACACATCACTAGCATGGTTCAGCACGGCTTTACAGAACTTGCAGACGACCGACTGACGATCATTGCTGGTTGTGGGCTTTTGTTTGCAGGTGCTGGTCTAATGTGCGCTACTTCATTTAAATAACATGTATGCCTTCATGAATAGGATTTTTTGGTTCATGTTGTCGTGCTGGATAAATGTGCGCGGTCTTAAATCCTGTAAAAAAGTCTATAAAAAATATTTGACTCTACCTGCTTTTAACGTTATTTTTTCTTTTATGTTGTAATAAGTATAAGCTCTTGCGAGAATGAAAATACCTCAAAGCAAACTAGAAATGCAGTTGCTGGAAACGATATAATTCCATATAGTGGAAGCATAAGAGCTGCTAAAATAGAAGAGATTATACACGCAAAAATCGCCGAAAGAGAAACATATACTGATAATAAAATATCTTTTGAAAAATATAATACTTTGTTTGAAGTAAGTTTTTATCGCAACTTATTTTTGTTTCATAAAATATAGCCCCGATTCCACAAACGCACATGTATTTCAATATTAGGTAACGGTGTTGCTATGATTATTATAAAACTGCAATATATAAAAACATTTTTAAATGACACTAGATGTGACTAATTATACTAGGTAAAATCCAAATATCTATATTAAAAAATCATACCACCGAGAGTAGGGTTATTAAAAAAAATGGATTTCTGGACAAAATATCTGATTTCCCGGACTTTATTTTACTACATTCATGAATTTTTTTATAAAATGATTAGCGGCCCGGTCCAGCTTCGCCCGGATTATTTATTAAAGATATATAGTGAAGTCTTTGTCCCCGTATTACTATCTTATCTTGCAGCATTGTATCCTACTCGGTAGTGGAGACTTTGGCTCCACCATATTACAATTTAACATCGCGGGGCTGCGCTCCGTTCGGCAACGACAACATTAGTGAAACCTTCGGCTCCACCGTATGGCGATCTTGCATCGTGGGACTGCGTCCCGTTTGGCAATGACAGCATTAGTGAAGCCTTCGGCTCCACCGTATTGTGATCTTGCATCGCGGCGCTGCGTTCCGTTCGCCAGAGTCAACAGTAGTGGAGCCTTCGGCTCCACCGCATTGCATTCTTGCCTCGCGGCAAGCTCAACAACCGTATACGGTCTTGCCTCGTGGGGTTGTGCCGCTCTCGGCAGGACTAAAAAAGCATTAAAAAATCTATTTATACAGGATATATTCCAGGAAACGGAACAGAGGGAATAGTATGCAGTACAAATTAGTTAAGATCAGAGATTGCTTTGCCCTCTATTCAGAGCTGTACGCACGAGAATGCAGTATTTGACAATTTAGTTATGAAAGTTTAGTTACAAATAAAAATCTGGATGAACTTAAAGACAACATCGCCGAAGTATGTTTCAATGTGACGTCTGTAATGTTAGACAAAGTGAGACAAACTTTTTATAACCGATTAAGCCATTGAATAATTCAATATGGAGGT
This sequence comes from Venustoraphidia nigricollis, assembly GCA_034508555.1. Classification (NCBI taxonomy): domain Eukaryota; kingdom Metazoa; phylum Arthropoda; class Insecta; order Raphidioptera; family Raphidiidae; genus Venustoraphidia; species Venustoraphidia nigricollis. The sequence continues at coordinate 651,059 of JAVRKA010000134.1, read as the reverse complement.
TTATGTGAACATTTGCTTTAATGTTTTATTTTAACTGCTTGTCTCGTTTAATTATTAATTAAAAAAATATTTTCTTAATAAAATTTTGTTTCATTAATAAAAATAAATTCATTTAATATTGAAGAATTTATTTTAACTGATTTAGCTAATTATTCATTATTAGTTATTATTCATCTTCAAAGTTCAATTCCAGATATATGTTATAATAGAAAACAGGATTTATTTTCATTATTCCAATTACCCGTGATCCTGTTTTCTATTAGTTATTATTGTTATTAAATAATGATTAGTAAGCGTTACTTCAGAGTTACCATGGTACCCATTCTCATATGTGGCCAAAGTAATCGTGATCCTAACTAATTTGCACAATGGAGTTTTCCCTATGTTTTCCCTATGAGTTTTCTGTGGTACACCCTGTATAATATACATATTTAATATTTTTCGATTTTTCAGCTGTTCCCTTGGGTGTTTCCAATGTTTTTTACAAACCACCCCTGAACTGACGCGAATAAAACAAAAAAACAAATTATTCAACTCGGTCGAGCCGTTTTCGAGTTTTAGCGGGACTAATTATACGGCGATTCATTTTTACTATATAGATTTTGAACCAATAAGAAATCTGGCGCGAATTCACAAGTTGTAAAAATGCAATGACTAATGATTAAGTGTTAACCGTTGTATTCCAATTAATAAATGTTTCGACAATTCATCTCATTTATGCAAATTCCAGACATATCACAATTTCTTCTGGATTCTAGATAAAGCATTATAATTCCGACCATGTCTGCAAAAATCCGAACCGGGAGCCCCGATAACAATTTTGTTTTTATTTTTAAACCATATACTTTACTGATAATATATATTGTGTGTGTCAGATCGAAGAATACTTGGGCAATTTACACACACCAGATTTAATTGTTGCAAGATATGGAATGACGAAAGGCGGTAATGAGATTCTGGGTGTGAAGGTGTCGCGCCGTGGTGCCAAAATTAAACCGGCGGTTTTGATTGCCGGCGGGATTGATGCCAGAGATTGGCTAGGAATTTCCGCTGTGCTCTATATTATCACAGCTTTCAGCGACAGGAACGACCCCGAAGTCAAAACACTAATTGACGAGCTCGATTGGTTCTTCATCCCAGTTGTCAATCCAGATGGATATGAATATAGTCACGATGTAGTAAGTCAGAAAACAGTTTGTTTGTTAGTGTATTTGCCATAATGGCACATCGTTCTAAGCAACTTGGCACCATTTTTGAAAATGTTTATGTATATATATATATATATATATATATATATATATATATATACATATATATATATATATATATATATATATATATATACATATATATATATATATATATATATATATATATATATATATGAACCATTTTAAGGGGTATATTTAGGGGTTATTAAATTATTTTTGGAGCTAAAAAAAACGAAAAAATTCTTGAAATCGTTTCAAAATTAAAATTTAACCCTTTAGTAGCAATTAAAAAGTGCCCCTAAAATTAAAACAAATAGCTTCTACGGGACTGGAATTACAAATAAACAATAGTTTGCAGATAGCGAATTAATTATTTATTGAAAGGTGTATTTAATTTGGTGTAGATGTTCGGTTGACTTTTTCTATTTATCCAAATAATATAGATCTACTAGTACATATTGTGTAGTACATTAACATTCAATTAAGTTAGCTCTTCTTTATTTGCATTTAACCGATTTAAGAGCTGATTCACACGGTACAAGAAATTTCCCACTTTAGCGTTGTGCTCAGACGAAGCGGGAATTTTATTGCTGGCCGCTGATATGCATTCAAAAACCCAATTATAGAATCACAAGAATGAAAAAAGTAGGTTATGTATCTAGTGCGTATAATTAACTATATTATGACGATATGTGACGTTATGGTAAAATAAACCTCAGCGAGTTTTAATAGTTACACGAGCTATAATATAATTACTCATGAGCTGTATAAAGTATTTTTTGAACGCACTCCTTATAAAATAGCTAGTTTTCACATAATTTTCCGTTTTCAATATACTTGAGAGTTCCAATTTCACATCGATTTGGTGATTCATGAAAATTACGCCTATTTTTTGTAACAGATAAAAACACTTTAAAATTCTACAAAAGATTTTTATTATTAAATTATTTCTCGTCGATCGTTTCGGACAATAAGTCCATCCTCAGGAATATAAAATATATATACTAAATTAGAGATACCTACACTGAAAATTGACCTGATATGATATCACATCAGGTCAACTTTCTGTTATATTATGTTTTATAATCCTGCGGACGAACTTTTTCTTCGAAACGATGCTCGAGAAATAATTTAGTAAAATTTTTTTTTGTAAATTTTCAAGTGCTTTTATTTATCTGCTCTACCAAGTGCCGAGAGAAAAATAAGTGCAAATCTTATTTTTTATGTTAACTGACGTGTCATTTATGGAAATTACCGTTGAATTTATTAGGTAGCATATTTTTTTTTACTTTAGAGTTTAGTTACTAGTTTTAAACCATTAATCTATTAGGGTTTAGTTAATAATAGAATTCAATTTGAAAGATAAATTACATTTAATTTTCATTGTCTTATTCGGAAACCAATGAAAATAGGCGCCTTAAAGAGGTTATTAACATTTCGTCTCTTCAACATTTAGTTTCCTTTTCGCTGATTTGCTCTATTTTGCAAATGCAGGATCGATTTTGGAAAAAGTCAAGATGGTTGCTGAATGAGGAATGTTTAGAACAATTGTACAGTCCGAGTTTGTGCGGCGTTGATTTGAACAGGAATTTTGAAACACTTGACTGGACGTCGAACGTGACGCAGTTCAATCACATGACAGATAAATACGCCGGCACTAGACCATTCTCGGAAGAGGAGTCGAAAACTATCAGACGATGCGTGCTCGAAAATAGCAATATAATGCTTTATGTTAGCTTTCATAGCTCGGAGAATGTACGAACATTTAATTTTTTTGTACACTCTGAGTCAGTGGCCTAACGCAAACTCTTAAGACCTCCACCAATGCAAAATTAAATTCGGGTCCATCACGATACATTTTGCACTTTGATCACGTCAAGCGCCTGACCGATGATTTATTATTTAACTAATATCCAAAAAATAAAAAAAAATATATTTTATCCATTCTCAACAGTCACCGCTTGGACTAATAGTGACGCAGTTGTTTACAAAACTATTCTGACTAAATTGTTTTGAGTCTTGTCCAAATGCTATGTCGCGCGTCCCATAATTTTTAGCGATTCGCGGTTCATATACGCGTCTTACAAAAAAATGTTTGGTACAAAAGTTGTTTATTTTTGGTCGAGAAAAAAATAGGGTTCCTAATTGAAAAAATAAAGTAGACCTGCGTTGCCCTGCACCTGAACGCGGCAGGTGAAAAAAAAATTCGGCAATCAATTTCCCCCTCCCAGAACTGAAGATCACCCAAGGGGGTAAAATTCATAGGATGCAATTTGAAGGAATAAGTAAGGTGTTCGGCTTTTTAAAAAGCCACCCTCTATAAAGATTATGAAAAAAAATGTCTTGTTAAAATATTTTTCTCTTTGTTTAAACGTTTCTTGTCTAAATAATGACCGACCGAGATACCGCCCTTGCACTTTTTTACTTAGAACAAGACAAGATGCAATTTTTTTTGTCGGAATAGTTTTGCAGACGACTGCGCTACTACAGGTATGCCGTGTACTATTAAATATTATTCGTCAATCAACATTAGGCAGTTTATTTATTGAATAAAAATAATACCTAAAACGCTATTACTTGCAAAAATACAAGGTTCGTTATGTTTTTATACTTTTTATTTTACTTTAAGAGTAATCTTGACCCAATATAGTATTTTCGGTTTTACAGTTGTCTTTTGTGAAAATTTTCATGAAATTAGAACAATTATTGATTTGAACGTTTTTGTTTTAGTTTATTTCTTATCCTCGTAATATTCACAATGTTAACACTGACAATCTGGTAAGTAAATTTTCAAATAATTTATTCATTTCTAAAATAAAATTTAGTAAATACGGAAAAATATTACAGATTTCGATTAATATATATTATTGTATTTTCTATTTATTTTTTAGTAAATCAGCGAATCGCAACCATAATGCCGCAAAATATTATACAGTAAATAAAAATAATATTTTCAATAAAAAAGTTTCACTTCAAAAATCTTCGACTTAAGTTTAAAAAAAATATCTTATATTGATATGTTCGCGGGGTTCGTATTTTTCTTCTTAGCGCAAAAAGTGTAAAGCTAAGTCAAACCCGACTAACAACGCAAATTAATTTTAATTGTAAAAATACAATTTTTATTTATTTTATAATCTTTTAATTATGAATTTAGATTGAAAGTCCTTTGCGCTAAAATGTTCCATCTTAAAAAAATGTTGCGTGTAGTATGTACGCGCGGCAGAAGTTATACTTCTTCAGCGTGATCGCGATAATTGATATACAGTACTGTGTCGGGATGAATTCACATACATTTCATATTTTATAATCGATTCAAGTGAATGAGATCTCGGTTACTATAATGAATGATACAATAAAATAGGATCTCTAGGGAGATGATAAATATATTTAAAAGCTAGCCTGTTCGCTTCGAGTAGTACTTATTTACTTTGGATAATAGGTGGACAACTCCAAAAGCTCATTGTAACAGAGAAATGAGACGCGTCATTTATGAATACAAAGTAAAACTATACTGCATCGACGATTTCAACCTTACCATTGCACTTCGTACATAGGTACATTCATATTAAATTAACAACTAACTTCATTGTGCCTCACGTTCGTTGTATGCTACGTGCGCAACTTCCGAAATAGAGAATATTTTACTCTCAATGCACCAAAAGAAATATAACTTCAAAAAAAAGACCATATCAAAATCAATTCACCCACTAAAGAGCTATGATGTCACAAAGAAACAGATATACGATACAAACATATAACACCCCTCTTTGTGGGTCAAGAAATAAAAAAAAATTATTGTTGATTGCATCGATGACCAAAATACCTTACCTACTTATAAGTTACTTTTAAACAGTGCTTTGAATCTATTTTAAATGCATGCGAGCAGACCATTTAAGTGTTATATTTAGAAACTGACCGAGCTGGGTAAAGTAGTGGTGATAGCACTAGACTCGCATTCGGGAGGTACGGGTTCGAGTCCCAGCGGGGGCAGATAGGGCTGGGAATTCCTGTACCGGCCATCTTGATTGAGGTTTTCCATGATTTCCCTCAATTAATTCCAGATAAATATCGAGATGGTTCCTTATTTGAGACCATGGCCGATTACCTATCAAACTCCTAGTTCAAAAATTACCTACCTTATCCTAATTTCCTATAATTCCTTCATTTGCCCAATGCTATTACATAAGTTGGAGTTTTAAAAATGTAGAAAAATAACGGGAAGTGTGGTAGATGGAAAATAGTAATGGTGCAAATGGGGTCTGTTATGACATAAAGTCGAGAAACAGACGTTAAACGCATTATTATTATTATTATTATTATTTAGAAACTGAGAAAAAATGTGCTCAAAAAAACAAAAAATGACTCCAAGAAAATTTAAAAAGTTACTTTTGAAAGTTTAATAATATCAAACACAACCATCTTTCAATATTTATAAAATACTTATATATTTTTAATTTGTTTTGCTCGTTTGAGACATATCGTATCGTGAAAATATTTTCTTTGGTAAAAATGCCCTAAAATGTAAAACGTTGAGATTCCCTGATCAATACGAAATCGATTGGGTAAGTGTGTTCCAAAATTGTCAAAATCTTTTGATATAAAAAAATTTGCTATTGTTTTAGAAAAAGCTGGCTCTTAAAGCAAAAGAAGTAATGGAAAATTATGACAATTCTATAGTTACAGTTGAACGGGCTGATAAATTGTTTGGTAAGTTGTGAGTATAATGCAATGAAAAGAGATTTACGATTCAAATTTCAATTTTTACAGATTTTCGGGTATTTTAAACCGTAAAAACGTATTTCTAGAATTTTTGTCTGCCTGCATTTTATATTTGTAACAGCATAATTTGGGAACGGCTATAGTCTAGACCGATTTTGATGAAAGTTTGTAAACTTACTGGTAACTAAAGTACAAGTTGATTTTTATCCAAATACACTCAGGCGGAAGGTTTATGTCAAAATCGACATTAACTTGAGCGAATCCGTGGATAAAGACTAATAAGTTGTATACTCAGACGTACACATAGGGTTATTAGTGTATAACCCAGGGCAGAAGCCAGGGCGACAGAATTGTAGGGGTGGCTAAATTCAAACGCAACTTACACAGAATAAAAATTAGTATTGGGCATAATCGATACATTTCAATAATCGAATGAATCGAAATAATCGGTTTTTGTAATCGAATAATCATTCGAATTATCGATTATGAATGATTTGAATTATCGATTATGAATGATTCGAATTATCGATTATGAATGATGCGCAAACTTCGCAATTATTAATTTCGTTTTATGTACAGTATAAGCGAATGATCATTCAAAATATTGATTATGAATGATGTGCTAACTTTGCAATTCTTAATTTTCGATTTGTTAATATACTTAATAAAATACACATTAATAATGGAATCGCTGGTATGATTCAATACAAAAATGAAACAAATTTTTTATTATTATAAATTAATAATTAATTATTAATAACTCACAGATTTGTATTTAAAAAAACAATATAGTCTAAATTTTTGGGTGAGAGTCTGTTCCTCCTTGAATTAGTGATGACACCAGTTTTTTGCACAGAGATATTTTTCATGAAGTTTGTATAATTTAGGAAATAAATTTTTGTTTTTTGACCAAAAAATCAGTGGATTGGAAGAGCGAGGTATATTGGGCGTTGACAAATATTGTTTAAACAAACGAAAGCACCCCTACTCTCCAGTGCAAGCACATACTTCCAATGTGTGCAGATGCAGAAACCGAATGATATATCATAATCGACAATCGACACAGTACTGTGTCGGGATGAATTCACATACATTTCATATTTTATAATCGATTCAAGTGAATGAGATCTCGGTTACTATAATGAATGATGTATGATAATTCATAATCGACAATCGACGTAGTACTGTGTCGGGATTAATTCACATACATTTCATATTTCATGATCGATTCAAGTGAATGATATCTCGGTTACCATAATCGAATGATCGATTATTCGGCCATAATCGAAATATTTCGATTATATCATTCATAATCGCCCAAGACTAATAAAAATCATACAGAATTTGACAAACACTATTAGGTCTTTGATAAAAAATAATAAATAATAAACAAGCGGAGACAAAATGTGACGCATCATACAAGAACATGTTTTTCATGGAAATGGGGGTGGGGTCAGTTTCGAGTAGCCCGGGCATCGTACTTAAGTAATAATAATAATAATAGTAGGCCTCGGTATATACAGTAGAATTCGTTTATAATGACATCAAAGGCAATTGAGAAACACGTTATACTAAGCGGACGTCATACAAAGCATACGATTGCTTAATCCGGTTCTTGTTTTTGAAAATCATTGAGATTGTCAAATGACCCACGCCCAATACCTTTGCGAGAGATGAGTTTGATTCTCCATTTTCTAACCTGCATATTATTGCACCTTTCTCCTCAATCGTAAATGCTTTACGACATTGAGATGACATTTTTTTACATAGAATATCACTAAAAACAATGCGTGACGTTCAACTATCAATTACCACTGAGATTCAAAACAAAAACATGCCACGTGCCGAACCTCGTCGGGAATTAACGAACATTGCCGAAGGTCTAAAGAATCATGTCGGTCACTATAAACGGACAAAATTTATTAAAAATGGGTCATAATAATTATAATAATTATAATAATTATAATAATTATATCTGACTTTGTTACAAAGAATTTTATATGAAAACCAAACCTCGTTGTGTAATTACGTCATAATAGGCGGTTGGTCAATATAGGCGGAGTCATAATAAACGGATTCTACTGTACTATCAAAGACTTGAAAATTCAGTCTGTAGAAATTGCAGGTTCATCAATGGGAATGGACATAGACTGGATGCAAAATTATGCTCAGGTGCCTTTGTCGTTCTCGTTATCGCTTTATGGAAATAAATCCACATGCGAATACGACGTACCGCCAGCCGATATCTTGATCCAATGCCAGAAAGCGTTTGGAGGAGTTACAGTGTTTGCGCAACATCTGTTTACTAATGGTATTGAATACTTGAAGAAGAAAAAGCGACCAGCAATCATTTTCTACAAACGCCGTCATCCTAATAGTCATTCTACAAAATTAAATAGTTTTGACATTTTGATTTGTACTGTACTTTTTGTATTAATAGTTTAGTAATTAAACATAAATTCCTTTTTGTACTATTATATTATTAGTGTATTTGCCATATGGCAACATACACTATTGGCGTCGGTCGGATGGCGGGACCTAGGGGTCGGACCAATATTTCTCGACGTTTCATAACCTCCTAAACACTTTGGCACCATTTTTAAAAATGTTTATATATATATGTATATATATATATATATTTATATATATATATATATATATATATATATATATATATATATATATATATATATATATATATATATATATAGGTATATATGTGTGCGGGCTATAACTTTCGAAGAAGTTAATTAATTTTAACGAAATTTGGCACACATGCTGGAATCCATCACCGCACGAAGCCTATTTAAAATGGGCCCAATCGGGCCATTTTAAGGGTAGTTTTTAGGGGTTGAAAAATGTTTTTGGGGCCCAAAATACCAAAAAAATTCTCCGAAACGTTTCAAAATTGAAATTTAACCCTCTGGTAGTAATTAAAAAGTGTCCCTAAAATTTTAATAAAATCGGCCCGACAGGACCGGACTTACAAATTTTATGAAAACACTAGTTTGCAGATAGTGAATTATTTACAGAAAGTTGCTTATAATTTGGTATAGAGGTTCCATTGATAATAATATTGCAATTAAGAAAAAAAATGTTATTTTAAGGGCTGTATTAAGGAGTAAAATTTTTTATTTTGCCCAAAAACCAACTTAAGTTCGCATAATAAAGCCACACTGCCTGTATCAGCAAATACACTATATTGTCGGCAGGGTTTTGGCACTGCGACCCGGGTTTTTTTTTATGTTCGCTTATCAAACAGTGTATTAATAGGTCTTTTTATATGACGTATAATACAAATAGAACATTATATTGTAATTTTCAAATATTGTTTTCAAAAAATGTGAAAATTATTTAACTGGACGTAAAAGCGGCGATTTAACGAAGTATCATTAAATTTCAATAAAAGTACAACAGACTGTTCCTTGAAAATCTAAAATAAAAATAATACTACGTTGAATCCAAGATTGGATATTAGTTGGGAATGACGTCATCCAATGGATCTGTCAAATAATTGTGATGCACTATTTGGAGTAACAAATGTTAAAGAAATTAAAAAAAACAATATTGATATATTTAATTACAATGAATTGTGAGCATTTATCCGTATTAAATTTTTGAACATAGAAATAGAAGAAATCAAAGCAAATAAAAAGAAAAATATCTGAAACAGAAGGCAAAAAATATGTACAAAATTAAAAAAAAAATTGTTAGTTAAAAACATAGACGAATTATACACCTACTTGATCTATAGTTAACAATGTTTGACATCATTCTACGCTTACCTTGATTGGTAAGAAACTAAAAAAATCCGGGTCGCAGTGCCAAAACCCTGCCGACAATATAGTGTATTTGCTAATATAGGCAATGTGGCTTTATTATGCGAAAAGTTGGTTTTTTGGGCAAAATAAAAAATTTGACTCCTTAATACACCCCTTAAAAGAACATTTTTTTCTCAGTTGCAATATTATTATCAATCGAACCTCTATACTAAATTATATACAGCTTTCAGCAAATAATTCACTATCTGCAAACTAGTGTTTTCATAAAATTTGTAAATCCGGTCCTGTCGGGCCGATTTTATTAAAATTTTGGAGACACTTTTTAATTACTACCAGAGGGTTAAATTTCAGTATTGAAACGATTCGGAGAATTTTTTCGGTATTTTGGGGCCCAAAAACATTTTTCAACCCCTAAAAACTACCCTTAAAATGGCCCGATTACGCCCATTTTAAATAGGCTTCTTGCGGTGATGGATTTCAACACGTGGGTCAAATTTAGATGAAATCACTTAACTCTTTATATATATATATATATATATATATATATATATATATTATAGGCGTCGTACGGCGTTGTTCGAAAGTATTCGGAGATATTCGAATTTATTCGAAACTATTCTAAGTTCAATAAAACTTGATGTAGGGTTAATATCTTTCATTTGTAGCACCGAAGACCCATTTAAACTGAATCCGAATTTAATCGGTTGCGCGGCTAGCTTCAGCTGGCGCTGGGCCGGGGGTTAGTTTAAAAAATTTCAGAAAATAATTGCATAAAAAACACCCAAACACAAGTACGAAACGCGAATAGACTATAACAAGAAAATGCCTTAAAAGGCGCTTAAAAATCCACCACCTACCACACGACACAAAGGACAGCACAAAATAACGAGTTCTCAAAATAGATTCCAACGAAATGACCATAAAACGGCCGGAAAAATCCTACCACCTACCACTCGGAAAATTAACAATCACAAGACACGAGAACAAGTAGCTGACCAAAATCGGTTCTGATATTCATAAAAATTTACGTATTCTCCGATTGAGTTACCAGGGGCGCCAAGACACGAATCGAAAATAGCCACACCTAGATAGTCCAGACTAGGAAGCTTAGACCCAAATGGTTCAACTACAACCCTGGAAGGGCAAGGCACCAGACACAGTACACGAAACAATATGAATAACACGTTAAAAACTTTTGACTAGAACGCAAACATATCTTACGGAATACTTGATCCGGGAATTATCGGACACCCGGTATATTAAATCCTTGCCGTCAAAATACACTTAAGATAGGATTGCGATAAATAGAAACAGTTCACAGGGCGATAATTAATCCGTAAATTTTCGTACACCCTGTATATAGGATCTCTGACGTCACGGGAATAAATCCTGATTGAGATATGCGTAAACGACACAAAGAAAATAAAAAAACACAGCAAAAGTAAACACGTAATTTTGTGGACACCCTGTATATGACGTCGTTTACGTCATGGGAAGCGTTAATATTAATAACCATACAATGATAAAACCGGGAACTAATCGTAAGATCTAAAACACCATGTAGAAATGTGGCTTAACTGAACTTAATGCACATTTCTTGAATATTTTCTCGGTCCTGAATCCCGAACTGAAATTTTATTTAGTCCGACGGGACAGTCGGGAATAGTTCGCCAAAAAGCTTTATTCAACACGGAACCGATGCACAGGAATGTTCGAAGTAAAATAGAATTGTAACACAGTTTTAGAAAACTGTGGAATGTATTCCTGTATTCCAGAATCCAGATCCACACAATTACGAAAATCTAAAAGAATCCTTGAATAATATTTCACGGTTAATATTCCCTATTCGAAAAACGCTCCTAATTCCAGGTATATAAGGGGCAACACGGAAAGCTACACTACCTGACAGCAATCACAACAATCAATAACAATCGAACTTATCCAAAAATCCAGAAATCCAGGAAAATACGGGAATTGCGATAAACGGAATAAAATCTCTGGATAGATACGACAAGGCTGGAATCAATAACGAAAACTAGAACGATACACCTCCAGGTTAGCGACAGATAATATCCATCGAAATTTGCGAGATAAATAATTGATTATTGGCGATAATAATATATCATTTTATTTTGCTGTGTTAAAATATCACACGCTATTCGTCAATCTGACCAGCCCAGAGGCCAGCCGATGACTGTCCTTTCAAAAATTTTAGACAAATACGCTGCTTAAACAAAACGTATTTAAACAGGAATATTCTGTATATATCCTCACCGTTCTCTCTTATTACACAAAACATTAGATCTTCTGTTTCAACATCGAGCAATTTGAAACCAATGTCTCTCTTTTTCAATGCAAGTTCGCGTCATTACACACAAATTTTGATAATATAAAATTTATAGTGCGTTCACTGTTACTGTAAGAAAATATGTTTGCTTTAATTTTGTTGATACGCAATAAATGTTTCTTTTATTTTCATGAAAAGCAAAAACGATCTGGTGTTGCATTCTTATGTATAATGAAATTCAAACACTAAAGGGGGTCACACACGCTCAAATTTTTATTTTTCAATTTTTGAAGCCAAATGTTGTCCTAGAGTTACGGGAGTTGTTGCTATGGATCCGGGTACTCTAGACCTCGCTTTTACGACGGAAATTAACATTCTATAATATATATATATATATATATATATATATATATATATATATATATATATATATATACCTATATATATATATATATATATATATATATATACCTATATATATATAAAAACATTTTTTAAAAATGGTGCCAAAGTGTTTAGGAGGCTATGAAACGTCGAGAAATTTTAGTCCGACCCCTAGATCCCGCCATCCGACCGATTCCAATAGTGTATGTTGCCATATAGCAAATACACTAAAAATATAAATGTGCTATGGAAATTATTTTCCATATTTTACTTGTTTGCTATGGTAACAAAAAATGTTTCTTTCCTTATTGTTATAATGCTATGATATTTAGACGGCTATGGTTGATTGTGAAACAAAATTATAATTGAACATTCATTTTAAACGTTACTAAGTAAATCAACAAATTACGTTTTTTTTCAAGTAAAATTACATTTACGCTAAAGAAAATGTTCGTTTCTCACCTTGCTGCGATTTTCTTCTTGCAAGTTGTCCTATTGAACATAATCGAAGCAAGGCAATTATATTTCTGCATTCTTTTAAATCTAATTTTTACTTTTTACATGGCACCTATTGGTTTCGAAGATTTTAGCGTACCACTACAAACATATATTTTTTTTTTGTTTTTCAATGCCACCAAAAGCTAGGGTTATTTGGGCCTCGCAAGAATTCATATTCTCAATTTATATATTTTTTAATTATAAATTGAAAGTTCTCATTTTCTGAAAGAGGATCCATAGAACGTTGTATAAACAACAGCATTTCTACACGCAATATTTTTGCCTAATTCCTTTGTATCAGCTGTCAAGATAAAAATAAATTGATATTTGATAACATTGAATCATATAGCGGAGAGCTTATTGTGTGTAATTGTGTGTAATATTTCTGTCACATATAGAGTGACGAAACAAGAAAATGTTGCATCGAAAGTGCAAATTACTGTGCCTGAAAATAATACAATTCCATCGGTAGTATCAACAGTTGAAGAAAAAATATCAGTCTTAAAATCGATTAGTCAAGTAATTGAAAACAGTACAACGGAATCAACACATAATATAAAATTAGAAAATGTGGAAACGCAGCTGGCAATTGTTCAACAGAACAACACGGACAACGACACACGTCGACTCAAGAGTCAACTGATCGAGAACACAATAAAATTGACAACTGACGATGTTGGATCATCCGTATTAAATAGTACAGATATGGATTTAACAAGTGAAAACAGTAACATTCTACAAAAAGAAAACAAAATACAGAAAGAAACATTCCTGTAAGATTCTCCTTATAAATGCCACCAGGTAGTAAGGTAGAGATATTTGGGGTGTTGGTACCGAATGCATTTTATTAGGGAACGAGCTTTTCTATTTGATCTCGTATGAAAGTATTTAATGAAGAAACGTTTGTCTAGCACAAATTATTTTACACTATTTTTTAAAGATGTATTTAACCCTTATTCCAACTCATTAATGTTGGGTAAATAGATTGTAGATTATAGACGCTCAATATCTGAGGTCATCAGCGATTGATGTTGGGTTAAAGTCGTTAATTTTAATTCTAAATTTCAAATCGTAAAGGGTAAAAATGGGAGTAGAAACTTTATTTGAAGAGTACACTTATCTGTGAACAAACTCGAGTTGGAAACGTGAAAGTCTGAAAAATAGTCATTTTGAAAAATAAATGTATACACATTGGTCGGTATTTGAAACAAAAATACCCAAACGGGTTAACGCTGTAGAGGTGGGGTTTCTAATATCAACTTAAGAACTTTTAAGGGTGTTTCCCTTTACGATGGTTATGATGTAGGCATTCACAAAGTATTTGTTGTGACTTTAAAGATTTGAAAAACTATTTGAACAAGTAAATGGCGAAATGGCTTTTAATATGCATTTATTAGTTTCGCCTATAGTCTGTATGTATGAATGTAATGGAATTTTTCAATTCAGTATTCAGCCACTTCCGGACGTCTAAATAATCTGAAATTTTGCATAATTTGTACAAATATATACATATTTATATACATGAAGTAAGTCTGTTTACCAGGCACATAATTAATTTAGACACAATTTTAATGAATATCGTTACATTTTCAGATCTGATCCTGATTTCAAAAATTATTCCGATTGTGTTGTGGTGGAAGTAATTCCCGAAACACAGAAACAGCTGGATGAATTACGTAAATTTGAGTTTGAATTGAAGTATTACATTTTGTCACATATACGACGTGTTGGACATCCACTAAAAATACTTACTGTAGCCAAAAATGGCGATTTAGCTCAGTATTTGAAGACAAACAACCTAGAAAAACGAACTACAATTCGCGATGTCGACAAGTAAGCTATTTTTTGTTGTTGTTATATACGGACTAATGGAATTTAGAAATGTTTTGCAGGTCAAATTTTGTCAATAATCTGGAGAATACTGCAAAGAAAAACTTACCATTCGAAGAATACAGCGATTTGGATGACGTATGATTCTTTATAAGATTCACATTTGAGTAGCTTTTAGAGGTCTTATATTTTTAAACCGATTTAAAAAAGAAGTTATCTATTCGCCGTTTATGCTTGTATGGGTATACAGTATACGTATAAATTGCCCCCCTCAACAGAACTAGTCAACAAATGAATTAAAGAGTTTGAACAAAACCGAGGTAAATTTTATCTTTGGAAGATATATTTATTTTAGGAAGCTCAAAGACGGTGCCAAGGGTACTATCAGCTCAAAATAGTTAAATAGCAAATAGGGTCGTGTTGTATTCAGTTTGAAAGGTATATAATTTTTTTTCACACTCCATCCAAAAAATTGAAAATTCAATTATCTGTTCTCTAGTTATGAATAGAATAGAATTGAGGCAAGTCAAACATTTTAAGGAAACAAAAAAAAAATGTGAAAAATTCAACTACGCGTAACAAAAATTTTCAATATGAAAAGTAGCCGGGTTAAAAATAAAACAGTTTTAATCTCATCTTACTATTAGTATGTTTTTCGGCTGGAACTGCAAAGTTAATTTATTGATTTGATTGTGTATCGATTTTTTTCTCGAAATATTCGAGGAGCACCACTATGCGATGTGAAGTTTTTAAAATGGTATAGATTGTATAGTACATATAGCAAGTACATATTATATTAGTGAATACTGACAACAACCTAACCGGTGTTATGCGCGTAAGACACTTCCGTGCGGACATTTCAGTGACAGACATTTCTGCGTGTTAATTAAAGTAGTTCTAGAGTGGTATAATAAGAAAAATTATTTTTCGACAGATTTGGCCCATCTTTTTCTCATAGGCTCAAATTAACGTTTTCTAATAAATTCCAAAGTTTCAAAATGTTTGACCGTTTAGAGCACGAGATAATTAATAACAAAGTTCGCAATTTTCGTGAATTACCGTAGCAAGCATGTGAAATTGCGAAATTTGTTATTAATAATCTCGCCTTCTAAACGGTCAAAAATTCTGAAACTTTGGGATTTATTAGAAAACGTAAATTTGAGCCTATGAAAAAAAGATGAGCAAAATCTGTCGAAAAGAGATTTTTCTTATTACACCGCGCTAGAACTACCTTAAGGGAAAAAATCAAGTAGTAAAACTTCTTTTTACATCTGCCTTATCGTACAGATATTTAGTTATTACAAGAAGTTGTCGCGTGATAAGTCGACGAATGCGAATGTTGCATTACTCGAGGAGGAGATACGCACGATTAACAATAACTCTATATGGTCAGTAAGACTAACGGCACGGGGGTCGACCGTTAAGAAGCCTACCATTTTGGTTATCGCTGCTCTTCACGGCAGAGAGTGGATTACAACCGTCGCCGCACTCAAACTGATCGACGCGCTGGTGTATCCCGTTAAGGGAGAGTCGTCGGCCAAACCATTGCTCGACCAATTCGACTGGCTTATCGTACCAGTTGCTAATCCGGATGGTTATGACTATTCACGAACAACTGTAAGTTTTTATTAAAAATTAAATTGAAAAATCTCCAACCCAAAACTAATATCTAATCAATTGTTTAAAAAGTATGAAACAATTTAATAAAGCGTATTTGAGTAAAAAGCCCAGAAGGTTCTATTTTTCAGCCAGTGGCGTTACAATAGGATGGCACGACGGGCAAAATGCCACAGATCCCCAGCCGAAGGGGGCCCCCGGCTGAAGGGAGCCTTCGGCCCAAGAGGGCTGTGATCACAGGTGGATCCTAACTTTTATTATTACAACATTTAGTAAAATTTATTAGTTTTGTAAATAATTTTTTTTAAGATATTTACTAAGGTACATACACAAATTAAACAAAAAAATGTATCAAGATTTGAACGTATTTGTAAGAAAAAGATATCACTCAGTTTTAGAACGCATCCGATACGTAATAAAGCCTTCGCCACTTGTAAAACGTTGAAGCTGTAGCTGAAAATGAAGTCTCAATTTTCGATCCACTTTTAATAATAGAAGTCATCTTCTATAGGAGAACTTGCTGATTTAATAATCATAAAGAATCATTTTGTTTCCTCAAGCTTTTCTAAAGTGTTCACTGCATTGTAACCATCCCTGTGACTACGGCTAGTGCCGAGCGATCATTTTCAAAATTAAAATTGATAAATTGACAATAAAGGTTACGCAGCTTAGCTATTCTATCCATCGAACATTCCAAGGCCCAAAATTTGAACTTTAATGATGTCATTAACACTTTTGCTGAACAGAAAACCCGAAAAAAGAAATTTTAATAATTATAATTTTGTACTAAAATTTAAAATTGTGATTTTAGTCGAATATGTTCTTTAAATTAAAAGTTACTAGAAAATCAACTAATTATAATAGCGTTTGTACGTCCTTCACGTGGTGATTTAAAAAAAATAACAGACTATAACATTGGGTGAGTTTCTTTACAGATAATTTGCCACGGGTCTCAAACGATATAGTTACGCCACTGTTTTCGTTGTGAAAAAAACAAAAAAAAAAACCGAGTCGCAGAGCCCAAACCCTGCCGACAATATAGTGTATTTGCTAATACAGGCAGTCTGGTTTTATTGCATATGAACTTAAGTTTGTTTTTGGTCAAAATCAAAAATTTAACCTTTTAATACACCCCTTAAATTAACAGTTTGTTTCTTAATTGCAACATTACTATCATCGAACATCTACACCAAATTAAATACACCTTTCAGTAAATAACTCACTATCTGCAAACTGGTGTTTTCATAAAATTTGTAAATCCGGTCCTGGCGGGTCGATTTTTTCAAATTTCGGGAGCACATTTTAGTTGCTACTAAAGGAGTAAATTTCAATTTTGAAACGATTCTGAAAATTTTTTCTGTATTTTTGGGCCCAAAAACTTTTTTCAACCCCTAAAAACCACCCTTAAAATGATCCGATTGGGCTCATTTTAAATAGGCTTCGTGCGGTGATGGATTCCAATATGCGTGTCAAATTTCGTAAAAATGAATTAACTCTTTCGAAAGTTATTGCCCGTACACACACACACACACACAGATATATATATATATATATATATATATATATATATATATGAATTAACTCTTTCGAAAGTTATTATATATATATATATATATATATATATATATAAACATTTTTAAAAATGGTGCCAAAGTGTTTAGGAGGTTATGAAATGTCGAGAAATTTTGGTCCGACATCTAGGTCCCGCCATCCGACCGACGCCAATAGTGTATGTTGCCATATGGCAAATACACTAATAACTGGATGAAATACTCAGTTTTATTTCTTTATTTATTTTGAAGTACATATATTGGATGGCATTATGTATGGAAAACAATTTTGAGAAAACGGCTGACAGAGTTTCTTTTGGTGACGTGCATCCGGACAATCAATCATAGTCTCACATAAAACGCGCTTATTTTCACGAATTTGTTATTTCTGTTTATTATTAACTAAATATTCTTGTTGCTACAGAATCGATACTGGAAGAAAAATCGAAATAGAATTAGTGGCGAAACAATTAGCTTCGGTGTCGATCTAGAGATGAACTTTTACACAAATAAATGGAACGCGTCAAAAGAGACATATTTATATACTACAGACTACTATGTAGGGCGTGTTCCGTTTTCTGAAATCGAAACTCAGCACATAAAGCATTTGATTAAACGTTACCAATCTGAATTGATAATGTACATCAGCCTGAATAGTGTCGAAAATGTAAGTAAATACTGTATCGTTCTTAGACACCAGTGGAGTGATATAAAAACGATATCCGGGATTTTACCTATTTAATCTTTCATTACTTGTTTTTGTTTAAGTAGAGCCATTATGAAAATTTAAGTAGAGAGCACCCCACCCTTTTATCATTAAAGCTAATTTTGTTGTCAAATTATTTTACATTTTTTAGTTCATAACAGCGTGTTGTTTTACTTTTTTAAAATTCTATTTTTTTAACATTTAGTCTAGTCACTCGAGACGGAAAAAGAACTTTGCTCTACAAAAGATTTTGGATATGTGTTTTCAGTTTCTAACTATCTTTCGGAAAATGACGACTAAAATTCCGTTTTTGGCACTGTCTTGAAAACTATTCATTTTGAAAAAAATCTAAAACAAATTCATAAGTAACTTATGCGAGGTTTTATATAAACATTTATTATGATATGTAATTTAAAATTGGTGTGTTTTATGGTCATGTTTATGAATTTGAAAGTAAACAGAATTTAAATGTTATGCCACGTATAATAGCAGCTATTCGTTACACTATCTTCTTTATCAACCGACTTTTGTCTGGCCGCAATTTTATCATACAAACGTTACTACGCGTATTTTCGTAATCTCACTTCAATAAAAATTATCAAGAACTGACAGCGAAAGATTATCTTATGTTAATTAATTGCAGCTGGATAAATATCCATTAGCGTGCATATAAGAAATTATCTCCGTAGTTCATTAAATAACTAGTTAAATGATACATGGATATGTGTTGAGGATTTGTGGCCCTTTGAATGTTTGACTCAAGTATGTATGAGACTTTTTTACAAATTAACAAAATTAATATTTAAAAATTATAGGCAATACTGCATTGGATACACTGATATAATACAAAATAATTAAAACTCTACAATATGTGAATAGTAAATACAAAACAAAACAAAGCAGAGACGTCCGTTGATCGCAAAGTTTTGACCCTCTATTTGGTCTTTTTGAAACTCTGCAAATGCAGTAACATGAAAAGTCGTTAGCAATTATTTTCATTTATATTGTATTTACAGAGTTTGGAAAAGATAAATGCATGATCGAGACATTACAATTAACAAATGACTGAGTTTTAAATTAAGTTGCCTTTAAGGTTTGTCTACATATCCATGAATCATAAATCAAATGTAACATAATGAACACGATAATATAGTATATTCTTAATCTTTTTTCAGTTCATCTGCTATCCATCTGCATACAAAAATAAAACGGAAAACAATTTAAAGACTTTGGTAAGTTTCGGTTAAATAGAAAAATGGCAAATGCTACAAATGAAAAATAAGTGAATAAATTGTATATATTGTTTTCATTAAATTTTTTATAGAAATCTGGTGTTAGTATGATAAAAACTGGTATGGATAAAGTAGATGATACTGTAAAATACGCCGTGGGATCGACAAATGAATTATTCGGTAAGCTTAATTTTTAGGGTTTTTGACGAAACTAAAGTAATAAGTGAACGAACTTAAATTATATCAGTGATACGCAGGGGCATCGACTTTTATCAAACCCCATGCGGGTGATCATTTAATGACTCGTTTACAAAAACTGGCGGAGTACGAGATGGTATGCGCTTCAAATCGTCATTGAAATTTGAAAGTTATTTAAATTTTATAACACCCACCTGCAATACCCGCAAAAAATCAAGTCTCCAGAATTCACTACAATTAGCTACAAGACTATGCGAGGAAATTCTACACTTCATACGTTTGTGGCCGTGGGTGCTTTGCCCGCACTATTTATTTTCTGCACCTATGAGCTTGAGTCCTCAAGCACCCTTGGAGTCGACACTCTTGATGATACCAGTAACACTGTGAATTTATAAATATAATTGTTGAAAATCGAAACGCCAATATTGACTTAAAAAGCATTTTATCTTCTTTCATAATAAAAAATCCCCCTTTTTGCGCAATAAAAAAAATAATTGTTTTTCAATCATCTGGCAAGTAAACCCGCATTTTCCGTCAATAATTAGTATTTCAAGATATAATGAATATATAATGTTGTTCCTTCTTAAGACGAAAATACTGGAAGGGATATTGATTGGGCATATAACATCATGGGATTGCCGTTCGCCTATAAAATAGGGCTTCACTCCAACGTTTCGGTAGCTGAGCTAGATGTGCTTCCGAAGGATATCGAACGTGTTAGCCAGAGAGCGGTACGTGGTATACAAACACTAGCCAAATATCTAGGGCAGAAGAGGGGACCCGTTCGTCAATATTTAAATGTGGTCCAACATGTCAGTGGAAACACGGCTTTCCTAAAGACATCGCTTTTGCATAATTATCTGCTCGCCATAATCATTAATTATATTTTAATCAATGTAATAAATTAATATTTTCAGAAAAATGATTTATATTATGTGAATGGTACAAATAAAATAAAAAAATATTAAAAACCAAAGAAAAACTTTATTAATTTAAATATAGAATACAAAATCACTCACGATAAATGAAAAAATTCATATAAGCGTCGTGTTTAGTGGCGCGAGTGAATGTCGCAGGCACATGACAGTGTCGGTTTTAGTAGGGCACCACAAAACAAGAGAAAAATAAAAAAAAAAGAATAATCACTGACTCGAAGTATATGTAACTATCCATCTCTTTCATCGCAAAGGCGATTTTTTGTTTGAAATGAAGCTTTTTTTCAGATGTTGGGGAGTAAAGCGTCATGCGTCACTGTTAACTGCACGTTTGCTTAACTGGTGCACTGTGTGACGCGCGCGCGCGCCCTGACTCCACGTTTTCTAACTAGTGTGCTGATTCAAACCATTAAATGAGTAGAGGCTTCGCTTGTGTGGGACGTCCTTTGAGGCTATTCGTTTTTTGCTTGGAGCGACGAAACGTCCCGATACATCATACACATATGATGCATATCCATTTTTTAAATTAAATAACAATTTTATAGTATAAATTCTCATTATATATAATTATAATTTAATAATACATGAAAGAATCAATACTTTTTACGATAATTAAACGACATTGATATGATAGGCGCCCTTTTCTGACAGATTTTGTCAAAATGCTGGTTAATAATAAGAAAAAACCCGGGTCGCAGTGCCAAAACCCTGCCGACAATATAGTGTATTTGCTTATACAGGCAGTGTGGCTTCATTATGCGAACTTTAGTTGGTTTTTGGGCAAAATAAAAAATTAGACTCCTTAATACACCCCTTAAATAACATTTTTTTGTCTTAATTGCAATATTATTATCAATCAAATCTCTATACTAAATTATATACACCTTTCAGTAAAGAATTCATAATCTGCAAACTAGTTTTTTCATAAAATTTGTAAATCCGGTCCTGTCGGGCCGATTTTATCAAAATTTTAGGGACACTTTTTAATTACCACCAGAGGGTTAAATTTCAATTTTGAAACGATTCGGAGAATTTTTTCGGTATTTTGGGACCCAAAAACATTTTCAACCCCTAAAAACTACCCTTAAAATAGCCCGATTAGGCCCATTTTAAATAGGCTTCTTGGGGTGATGGAATTCAACACGTGGGCCAAATTTCGTTAAAATCAATTAACTCCTTCGAAAGTTATTGCCCGCACACATATATGTATATATATATATATATATATACGTATATATATATATATATATATATATATATATATAAATATATATATATACATACATATATATGTAAA
This sequence comes from Venustoraphidia nigricollis, assembly GCA_034508555.1. Classification (NCBI taxonomy): domain Eukaryota; kingdom Metazoa; phylum Arthropoda; class Insecta; order Raphidioptera; family Raphidiidae; genus Venustoraphidia; species Venustoraphidia nigricollis. Next base: position 628,813 of record JAVRKA010000134.1, on the reverse strand, counting down.
CATTTTTAAAAATGGTGTCAAAGTGTTTAGGAGGTTATGAAACGTCGAGAAATTTTGGTCCGACCCCTAGGTCCCGCCATCCGACCGACGCCAATAGTGTATGTTGCCATATGGCAAATACACTAATAAGGAGGAAAATTGACAGAGACGAGAGTTGTTGAATATAGTCCGTCATTTCTATAGTCATACGACGGTAATATTTGAATGTATCTGGGTAAAGTCTTATAGGTTGACAAATTTTATAAAACTTCCCGTCAGATCTATTTTCATTAAACTGATGTAACCACACCTTTTCTCTACGTGTCTAAAGGTGCGCTTACACGGGCAACTAAAATTGCTCAATTCCGGGCAATAGTGGTCAACTATGTACATCAGCAATTCACGGCGATGTCAACATGTAGCAATTGTTGCCAAAGATACCGCCACACCATATCACGCGATATGGAGCAACTTTGAAAAACTAGGCAATACAAGGCAATCATTCATACACTATAGCAATTCAGTTGAACTGTCGCTGGCTATGGACGAGGTTTTACTGGCAGCGGCGTGTAGTGCTTTTATTATAATAAGTTTAAAACGAAAAAAAAAGAAAAGGAATAGCCAGATTTGGGTGCGAACGTATCTAGCAAGACGAAAGCCATCTTTATTGTATGATGATATGGACAATTATTTATTCAAAAACTTTATCATTTTTTCATTATTCCACGCAATTTTTATTAATCCACGCACAGCTGTACTGCTCAAAAAATTGCTTGTGTAAAGGCACCTTAAAGGTGCCTTTACACGAGCAATGTTTTGAGCAATAATTGCCCGGCAACAGAATAAAGCAATTAATGGGTCAATCTGGAGCAATTTCAATAAAATGCGGCAATTGTTTCGGCAATATTACTTCTAATTGCTCCATATATTCCTTATTGCCCAAAGTGGCCGACATGAATTGCCAAATATCCACACGCTTTGGAAATTTTAGTCAATTTTCCTTCTATACGTATACGTATCAATGGTTTCACTTTCGTGTGGTGACATTTCATTTTCTTTGCTTCTAGTGTACAGTACAGTACAGCTTCATATTGGTCCTTTGCTTGGTAATTAATGGACCAACTTTATTTAGAAGTAATTCAAAATCACTCCGAGACATTCTGGTAAAGTTTTTGAATAAATAATTGTCCATATCATCACACAATAAAGATGGCTTTCCTCTTGCTAGATACGTTCGCACCCAAATCTGTCTATTCCTTTTCTTTTTTTTTCGTTTTGAACTTAGTATAATAAAAGCACTACACGCCGCTGCCAGTAAAACCTCGTCCATAGCCAGCGACAGTTCAACTGAATTGCTATAGTGCATGAATGATTGCCTTGTATTGTCTAGTTTTTCAAAGTTGCTCCATATCGCGTGATATGGTGTGGCGGTATCTTTGGCAACAATTGCTACATGTTGCAATCGCCGTGAATTGCTGATGTACATAGTTGACCACTATTGCCCGGAATTGAGCAATTTTAGTTGCCCATGTAAGCGCATCTTTATAAACGAGAACGTTTTTCTCTAGCAGAAACCAATATAAAAAATCGTCGTCAAGTCATTCATTATATTCCCACAGTACAATTATTGCAACTGCTTTCCGGTCGGTCCCACTGTAGACACTCACGACGGACGAAAAGGGAACACATAATCGAATCCAATGTAGATCTAGTCTAGAGACGTGCCCAGACAAATGTGTCTAAACGCGACTTTCAAGACATTCTTTGTAAACGAAACTATAATTCCTAAAATTTTTTTTTTATAATTTTTTTTAAATTTTTTTTTTATTTTAATTTTTTTTTTTCAAAAAAACGTATTTATTATAAACTTTGTATTAATATTGTTAAACTCAAATTTATATTCACATGTATATATTATCTTTTATATCTATTTAATCACAACATTTAATAGTTATTAAAGCTTGATAAAGTTCCAAACAAGGAACGAAACGTCGCTGAAAATAAAATATTAAGTGTTTTACTTATAAATAAAGTCCTTTTTCCCGAAAAATCATTTTTATATTAATTAGCAAGGACAAAAAAGAAACAAAGTCAATATAATTCCTAAAGTTTTTTAATTTTAATAGAATTACAATACTGCGTGATAGAAATAGTTTCCGAGAGAAGTGAAAAAGACAAATAGTTCAATTTTTATGCATCTTTCGTTGATTTCAACAACGAAATTACAGTAATAGACTAATAATTTTGATATAGAAATTACCAATCTGCTTAAAAATTCCTATCTAGCTAAATTTATGTTTGCACTTTTATTACGACGTTCTAATAAACGTATCAAAAGTTTTCGTCATTGAAATATGACGACTGGTATTAATGAAAAAATAAAAAATAAACGAGATTGCGGGTATGCATCACGTCATGTCTAGTGTTCTGATCATACTTATTTTGTTCAATAGTTAGAAATTAGAATAGTTTTAATAGAATTATTTATTATAGAGAGATACTATAGATTGAGGAAGAAAAAGATAGAGCACAATCAATAATTTATTGTTGCACTTTATTTTATGAACTACACAACGCGTTTATGGTTGGATAGACAAAGTAGTCAAGTTTAACTCCTACCGTGCAATTTTAAGGCCATACTCTATTTTACTTTATCATTCAGTATTTTTTGTATTTCATAAATAGATCTTCCTTTTGTTTCGGGTAAAAAGAGTGCTACAAAAATAGCAAATAAACACGAAATGCCAGCAAATGCAAAATATATTGTTTGTATTCCAAACGAATCGCCTACAACTTGATATAATTTAATAACAGAAAATTGTCCAGCAGCACCCCAAATTGAGAAAATGCCAAGAGCAACGGCTCTCACATCAGTTGGAAACATCTCCGACATTACCAAGTAAGGAATGCTGGCCACTCCAATGTACACTGTTATATTAAAAAGAAATAATGCAATAATTGGCACTAACGTGATTTTCTGTAAATTCGGATAATCAACACTTTTTAAATAGTAAAATGTCCCCAATGAAATTAAAGGGACGACCGATGTAATCGATGAAATAATCAATAGAGGCTTGCGACCCCAAGTGTCTATTAGAAACGAACTGGTCAAACAGGTGACAAGACTTGTTAAACCGAGGATAACACCAATTTCTGATGAACCCAAATTAGATCCTGAATCCATAAAAACTGTATGAGTGTACGATAATACCGCTCCCAAACCAACTAACTGTTGGAGAATAATTAATATCGAAACAATAAAAAATGCTTTCCTATTAGTTCGCACCCTCAGTAAATCCATTATGTTGCCTTTTTGATTTTCCTGTTCATTCAAACATTTTTTCAATGTTTCCAGTTCTTTGTCGACATCCTCTGTTCCTCTAAGTATCTGCAGAACCCGTTTGGCTTCTTCATCTTTTTCTTTCATTACCAGATAGTAAGGTGTTTCGGGACACCAAACGAACGTTAATAAAAGAAGAACAGGCACGATTAATGCTATTTGGGCATTTCTATGAATGGAGACAGCTGGAACAATAGCATATTCAAGTAAGCTTCCAATAACCAGTGAAATATTAGAGAAGTTGCCCATTATTCCTCGTGTCGAATCTGATGCTATTTCACATAAATACATTGGGCCGAGGCCGTACGTTGCTCCTAAGGATATTCCACCGATAAACATAGCAAACAAAAGCATCCAAAATGTGTCACCGAACGAAATCATAATCCACGATATGATTTGTGGCACAGCCCATATAAGAGTTGTTTTTTTCCGTCCATAATAATCGCAAAGAAAAGAATTGAATATTGGTCCTACCATTGCACCAATAGCTGCGGCTGATGCAATCCAGGATGTCTGTGTTTTCGATATTTGGATGTCCAGATCGCCCTCTTCCAGTTTGGGCAATGTTGGTGATGGCCAGCCCATTACCATTCCCGAATTAATCGACATTAACGAAGCTGCAGGACACAGAAAATTAAAATAGAAAATGAAAGGAAACAATTTGAAATTCTTATAAACAACGTTATTAGTTCAGAAGTAATGTCGCCTCTCCCAACTCTAAGAGTAAATATCCCACACGGTAGTAAAGGCCTCGGGACATCTAATCCACACAGTATGCTTCTATCATCACAACTAGAATTTGAAGTTTAAGCTCATATTTAAAAAAAAACCCGGGTCGCAGTGCCCAAACCCTGCCGACAATATAGTGTATTTGCTAATACAGGCAGTCTGGTTTTATTACATGAATTTAAGTTTGGTTTTGGTCAAAAAAAAAAAAATTAACCCCTTAATACACCCCTTAAATTAACAGTTTTTTTCTTAATTGCAAGATTACTATCATCGAACATCTACACCAAATTAAATACACCTTTCAGTAAAGAACTCACTATCTGCAAACTAGTGTTTTCATAAAATTTGTAAATCCGGTCCTGGCGGGCCGATTTTTTTCAAATTTCGGGAGTACATTTTAATTGCTATTAAAAGAGTAAATTTCAATTTTTAAACAATTTTGACAATTTTTTCAGTATTTTTAGGCCCAAAAACTTTTTTCAACCCCTAAAAACCACCCTTAAAATGATCCGATTGGGCCCATTTTAAATAGGCTTCGTGCGGTAATGGATTCCAACATGCGTGCCAAATTTCGTTAAAATGAATTAACTCTTTCGAAAGTTATTGCCCGTACACATATATACCTATATATATATATATACCTATATATATATAAATATATATATATATATATAAACATTTTTAAAAATGGCGCAAAGTGTTTAGGAGGTTAAGAAACGTCGAGAAATTTTGGTCCGACCCCTAGGTCCCGCCATCCGACCGACGCCAATAGTGTATGTTGCCTATAGCAAATACACTAATAAATGAAATAGTTGTACTTTATCTTCCCATAAAAAAGTCAAATTCAAAAAGTTGGGCAACTATCCCACTTTTTCCCTAACGATATACATGTTAATTTGTATGTTACTGTTAGTTCTGTTGTCAGTAATCAGTACGGCTCTAAAAGACCCAACACGGACAAGGAAATCGTGTTCGTGAAAGTACCCATGTTATGTAACGGAGTAGCGCGCGTTAAAGCCAATTCAGACTAGCCGTTCTCGGTTACGATTCACCGGTCCGGTTCGGTTGTCGATTAATCTAGGCTGCTCACACTATCCCGATTCAGTTCTACGATTATTCTCGGTGCGCATGCGCAAATTCGAAATATGATTTAACGTTCGATGTGTAGTTAAACGCCAACAAAAACAGCTGGCCAGTCACGTGACTCCAGCAAGCATTCTCAATGGCTACGGTTGCGAACGGTCCGGTTGAAATTAGAGCTGAATCTAAACGCTCGAACCGAACCGCAATCGGGAACGACTACGCCCTGATTGGTCGAGCTCCCAACCGGACCGGTGAATCGTAACCGAGAACGGTTAGTCTGAACTGGCTTTTAGACCTGCACTAGCCAAAACCGTCAGTCGGCCACCTACAAGTTCTGTCTAGCCGTGCTGAATCTAGTAAGCTAGTGATGTGTCGTTTGCATTAATTAATTTTCATTAATTTTTTTGACTTCTTCCTCTTCCCATATTATCGTCAAAATAAAAAATTCTTCCATTGGACTACACATTACTTGATAACCTTCACTAAAAGTTGCTGGTCCGTACTGATTTGTGCCGGTATAGTGTACGAAATCATACAGGTTACAGGCTCGTGCTGTAACGGTCGTGTTGGTTAGTGCTGGATATGTGTTTTTAATAATGTGAAATTTAATTTAAAAAAAATTAAAAAGTGTTAGTTAATTTGTTTTACTGAAGTCAATAAAAATATTTTTTTAATTACCTGATAACGCAACTGCATATTGTGTGAACTGTCCAGTTTTAATAAACATAGTAATTATGGTTATTTCAGGTTGAATATAAATTAAAGTAGTCGTTCTTATTTGTATATTCATCTGTCACTACTACAATGTTTTTTGTTTTGTTTTTTACTTTTTTTTTACTTATATATACTATAATATCAAATCTTTTTAAATTTACAATATTTATAACAATGCATTTATAACAATGTATAACGATTTAAGCGCATAAGCACCTATGTACTTAATGATAAGGTCTGCACTAGCGACTCGTGAATATTTTTTTTTATCAACGGCCGTTTTGTTTTTGCTTTTTTGTTGTTGATGCCATATACTCTTTTCAGTCCCCTTCATATTCTACTGAAATTTGCCATAACGATAAGTAAGTTTAAATATATTTTGATTTTTTCTTCACATTTAGGTAAAATTTCATACCTCAGAACAAAAAAAATTGCCTGTCTGTCTGCCTGTTCGTCCAGATCCTTTATCTCATGAATGGCTAGAGGTATCAAGTTGAAATTGATATCAAATAGAAATTTTAACGAGTGCGATCACATAATCCTGTAAAAAAGCTCCAGCCAATTGGGTGACAGAACCATCCCAACTTATTCACATAATAAATTAAAATACGTTTTCTGGAAACGCGTGCGGTGACGCGGGTAACGGCTAGCAATAAACATTATGATATTTGCTATTCGTTTGCATAGTTACGTAATATGATATATATAAACATTAACCAAAGTATGCTTGTCAGCTACCTATTTAATTTTCTTTTGATAGAATGAACAGTTCTAAAGTTTCATTCTTTCAAACAGGTATCGAATCGATCTGATTTAAATTGAACAAATTATAAACAAACCACATCGCTTTTTTCAATTCGCTCTCTTCTGGGACCAAAATTAAAAAATCGAGCGACGTTAGGATCAAATGAACCCCGAGATTATTCGAACAAAAAACATTTTTTTAAAATCGGTTAAGCCGTTTGGTAACATCCAAATGGCTTAACCGATTTTAAAAAAATGTTTTGGATACAAAAAAGCGTGACAGATTCACAGACAAAGCGAGTGTATTATAGGCGCTTTAACTTTCGCTATTCGCGCCTAAAAATCGCTGGCAAAGCCAACCGTGAATATCCCACTAAGTTTGCCACAAGAGCGGAAAGTTGAATTTCCTGCACTGCGCCACATGATGCCCGAGGCGAAGTCGAGGGCATCATATGTAGCGCAGTGCAGGACTTTGTTTTTTGCTCGTGTGGTGTATACTATTTTTCTTCATACCATGCCGAAAGTACGCACTTTCACCAATATGTAAAAAAACTACTTACTTTGAAGTTTAAAATTGTTGAGGTTATACAAGGTGTTGAAAAAAGATGAATACACCGGAATAACTAGAAACCGAAGCAGTTTGGTGAAATATTGTTAAGAAGAAAGTTTCAACTTTTTTCCCTGGCGATAAGCTCGAATTATTAATTCGGAAAGGGGGTCCCTCCGGTGAGGGCAACGCTCACCCACTGTAAATATTAATTGGAAACCCCTACTTTTTTACAGATTCTGATTCCTTGTCAAAAAGTACACACGGAAATATCCAATATCAATTTTACGCCCTCCCCCCGTGGGGGCAACGCTGCCCCACTAGCAAATATTGACTGGGAACCCCTACTTTTTTACAGATTCTGATTCCTTGTCAAAAATTACACACGAAAACATCCAATATCAATTTTACGCCCTCCCCCCCGTGGGAGCAACGCTGCCCCACTGGTAAATATTGACTGGGAACCACTACTTTTTTACAGATTCTGATTCCTTGTCAAAAATTGCACACGAAAATACTTAATATTAATTTTGTCTTAACCCCCCACCCCGGTAAGAGGGGTCCGGAAAAATTGATATTTTAAAAAAAGTAGGGTGGAGGATGAAAAAAATTGATATTGAGTATTTTCGTGTGTAATTTTTGATAAGAAACCAGAATCTGTAAAAAAAAGTAGGGGTTCCCATTCAATATTTGCAAGTGGGGGAGCGTTGCCCCCACGGGGGGGACGGTGGAGAAAATTGATATTGGAATCAGAATCTGTAAAAAAAGTAGGGGTTCCAGTTTAATATTTGCAAATGGGAGGGCGTTGCCCACACCGGAAGGACCCCTCTCCCAAAATAATAATTGGAGCTTATCGCCAGGGAAAAAATCTGAAACTTTCTCCTTAACAATTTTTCACCAAACTGCTTCGATTCCGAGTTATTCCGGTGTATTCATCTTTTTTCAACACTCTGTATTTAAGTAATGTCAGTATAACAGCAAATAGCCTACTTACAGGCGTACACAAAGACATCTATGGGCCAACATGTGATTTGAGAAAGTCGCTAGTCTCACCGGCTCACGGATCAGTGCGCATGACAATAGAGAAGACAATACAGACGATATGAAGGTAATTGCAGCTTGTCACAACAACAAATCAGAAATGTCATACTTTCTAATCTAAAATCGAATCAGAAAGTATGTACTTCCGGTGCAGTATGAAGAAAAATAGTTTTTTTACTATAGACTTTTGTAATTTTGTTTGTAACAATTTGACTATCCGTCAAAAATTGCGACCTGTCGAGCTCAAACGTACGTACTAGAGCAACCGACGACTAGTGTTCGCGAAATTTAATTACAATTTTAGGTCTGATTATGAGCTCGAATCAGACTAAATATGGTCCCACTTTACAGAAACAGAAACTCCCTTTTTTGAAAAGCTACAATTTGAATTAATTGGTGCAAATTCAATCTAGAACTACTTGTACCTATATGACCAAAATTCAGTTCTATCGCCCAGCGCGATAATGGAACACCACGAATCACGATACAGGTCAAACGGTTGATCGGATTGAAACCAAATTATGGTGAGCTGCTTGACATGTAAATATGAAGTGCGCTATTGATGTTGTGAAAAATCGTCTCATGCGCAAAAAAAATGTGTGATGCAACATTCTTTTCTTTACTATAATGATATACCTACCTGTATATAACTAGTTATTATTCTTTTGATTTTTACAAGATTTTATAAAAAAATATGTGTGTGCGTGCGTACGTGTTTGTGTGTGTAACCAGTTTTACTTCTGTAGTGTGTAGTATATACGCAGTCTCTTTTTTCTTCACTGTTTATACAGATGTTTTAAACTACTCACTGGTAACTCATGTTTTTATTCAATCCACTTCTGATATTGTACATATTATATTTACAAACTTATATTAATTATAATCTATATTATTATTATACTAAAAAAATCAATTGAAAAAATCAAAAATAGCACTGACTAGTAATTATCCTTAATAACATCAAAAAGTTATTATTTTGCCCTTTAAATAAATATCTGATTTCAATATTAAAATGATTTGATATTCAGTTCCCTATTTCTATTAAAAAAAATACATAAACAGTACCGAAACAATTAATATATGTAAACACCCACTAATGGCTGCTTGCACAAATAGCTTTCTTTATCACAAAACCATGATAATAATTATGAATACTTATTCGAGATGTACATTATACAGTATGTAACCGACAATACCGAATATAAGGAAAATACAAAGGGATTTTTTTAATGGATCAATAATGCCTCTGAGACTGAAAATACTTAAAGTCTCTAGATTGATAAAGTACCGCAATCGTTCACCATTTTGGAGCATACGATTCATTTAAAAGATACAAAAGTTGTCGACTAAGGAAAAAATAAGAACAAAGTACAAAAAATAATAACGATGACAAATTAAAATTTCTATATCCAAAAATACATAAGTTACCTAAATTATACGAATAAAAAATGGCATATATGTTATTGTAACGTTAAGTAGTGAACATCGTCCTTCAAGGCAGCCTAAATCTCCTAAAGATCAGTCTTTTTAAAGACTACAAGAGACGATTGGTCTCATTCAAGATTAACAAGTCTCTTTCAAGACTAACCCTTTTCATTTTCATAGTAAAAGCTGCCATAGATAGCGACGCAGAATCATCCCCATCATCGCCAGCGGACAGTATGCAGAAAAAAAGAGATCGTAGTCCAGAAGACCAAGCACTTCTTGATTATTATCAACGAAAAAACGCAGCAGATGGAGACCGATGACAGAACCAACAAACGCAAGCGACAATCAGAATCTGACGAACACTTCACCGACGAGGAAGATGGGTTCACCATCGTTAAAAAGAAAGTGAAGACCTCACCCATCTTTGTTTACGGTCTAGAGCCAATCGGGCTTACAAAGAGGTTCAATTTTGCCAAACTCACATACGTAGCAACTAATAAGGGACATGCCCTGAAATTTAAATTTGACACACCCGAACACTACAGCGAAGCCATTCGTGTCTTGGATGGTATCAACGCTGAATACCACTCCGTTCTTTTAAAGGAGGAACGCGACACTTAACTTATCATTCGCGGACTACCACGTAACACAAACTGCAACTCGTTAAGGAGGCAATTATACTTAGAGGCTACAAAATAAAACACTTAACACAATTGAAACTGAGCGGCAAACCTGTGCCTCTATTTTTAACACACTTCGACCTAAGCGGCGTAAGCAATGATTTCAAAAATATCACGCAGATCAATGGCATATGCGTCACCGTAGAAACTTTCCGAGGCAGAAAGGGTCCCCTGCAGTGTTACCGCTGCTAGCGCTTCGGACACTCTTCAGCAGTATGCGAATCAAACCCGCGCTGCGTAGTCTGTGGAGAACATCACGATGCCAAACAATGCTTAAAGGACAAGAGCACTTCCGCAATATGCTGTAACTGCCAAAGTGAGAATCCAGCAAATTACTGAGGTTGCGAATACTACAAAAACCTAACATCGAAATCTACCAAACTGCATATCCCCGCAGCCGCCGCCAGTAAGAGTCAAAATCCGCCACAACAAACCGAAGCCAGACCCAACCCACCAACATCAGACGCTAAGAAACAGAACACAACACGCACGTACGCAGATGCACTGAGTGGCAGCAAACCCACTCCGCTACAAGCAAGGAGAATAGACAAACCTAAACTGCAACGATCACCCAAGAAAAACTAGACAAAAACTTCGCCCACTAAAGAACCATAGCCATCCAAAGAAAAGATAGAGCCCACACTACAAACCAACACTACACAGTTACCAATAGAACAGTAGCAGCCACTACAACAACGCCCAGCGCTTGATAATAAAGCAATTACAACGGCCTCCAGCCTGCAACACATAATTCGACCTTACCGTGACACCAAAAACCAAGAAGCAAACTGAGTCGACCGTATTCTAAATTCCCCAAAAGAAACCCTCTCAGCTCTGCGATCCTCAACAAACTTCCTCCAGAAGCTCGACGACACGAAAGACGACACTTTTAAACGATTACTGGTTATTGCCGAGGCCGTTACCACGTGCCCGATAGACCTAAGTTTAAGACCTTTAAGTCCATAAAAATAATGTTCTGGAATGCCAACGGCGTAAAGCGACAGAAGACGAAACTGAAAAGCTTCGAAGAATAACAAAAAATTAATATCATACTAATTAATGAAACTCATTTGAAACAATGCGACAGATTCACACTGGCAAGCTACAAGCTGCAAAGAAACGACCGCAACACAGGACAAGGATGGGGAGGGACTGCCATACTCGTCAAAAACAGCATCTCACATTACGAAACCTCAACGCCAGCACTCAACACAGTCAGACCCACTATAATCGTGGCTATTATAGACCACACAGAATTGTGTATCGCATCCATCTACAACAGCCCTACAAAAACCATCGACACATCAGACATTGACAAACTCCTGGACAACAAAGGATCTGCAATTCTCGCAGAAGACCTAAACGCCAAGCACAACTGGAATTCGACAGCAACCAATACCAGAGGAAACAAACTCAATCGACACAGCACCAACAGAGGATACACCGTGATAGCCCCAGCAGAACCAACACACTTTGTCAGCAACTCCAGCAACGTACTTGATATTGCACTCATTAAGGATCTACACGCGAACGTAGAACTACACTCACTCGCTGAACTTCATTCCGAGCATAACCCAGTAATACTAACACTATTCAGCCTCCGTAGCCCAAACTTTAAATCCGCGCAACCAAGATTGATCAGGAAGACGATTTAGGAATCATACACGGCGGATGTGGAAGAACAAATTAATCTCACGCGGCATATCAAAACATTCCAAGAACTTGAATACACAATTGAAGCAGTAACCGAATGCATCAAACAATGCTATTCGCGTCACTTCACCACATGGCCAAATACTACACAATACCAACATTCCCAAAGAAATACTAGGCAAAATACACATAAACAATCGCATCAAGAAAATATGGCAGAAGTACAGACAACCTAAAATTAAAACACTGCCTAACAAGCTGACGAAGAACATAAAAACCGACCTAGAGAAACACCGTAATTCATCATTGAATCCCCTCTTCTAGTCACACCCAAGGAAGTTGCCACTGAAATCAGCCGCCTCAGAAGAAACAAAGCACCCGATGACGATGGTGTTACGTACATGCGATGCTTAAACACCTTGGTAAGAAATCCACTGTAGCATTGGCGAACATTTTTAATACAATATACAGACTGCATCATTTTCCACGCTCATAGAAACTCGCCAAAGTCATACTTTTCCCAAAACCGACAAAAAGACTTTACAGAGCCGAAAAACTACAGACCAATTAGTCTGCTCTCGACAGTTAGCAAGCTATTTGAGAGGACTCTCTCCAACTCCTCCACAAACATCTAAACCAAAACAACACAATCATTCCTGAACAATTTGGGTTCAGGAGTGAATACAGCATAAAATAACTACTTCGTCTAAATGAACACATCATCAAGAGACTCAACAGGAGGCACCACAACGGGACGGTATAGAGAAAGCTTTCGACACAGTATGGTACACAGGCCTACTTCAGAAGTTTATCTGCGCGAGAATACCAACCAGGCTAATCAAGGTCATTACCTCATATCTAGAAAACAGGAAGTTCTACGCTATCACAATAGATACCCCCTCAACACAGCGTTCGGTACTTGGAGGAGTACCACAAGGCAGTGTTATTTATTATTTACATCAACAACATACCAACCACTCAGGAAACGGCAATCTTTGCGCAGGCAAGAATAATCAACACCATTAAACGCAGATTGCATAAACATCTACTGGAACTGGAGATCTATTATTCAACGTGGTAAATAAAAAGTCAATGCCCGGAAATCTGCCGGTATCGTCTTTATTAAAAGAATGAAAACCGAATATCTCGCACTTAGCTTCGAAGACACATGGGAAAACGAAGTTAAGTATCTCAACGTCACAATGAACAAATGTCTCAACCACCAAAAAACACGCAAAACCAACTTACCAAAGCAATACTCCACCACAACTCGAAACTGTCAACCGCCAACAAAAAACTCCTTTACACAACATACTTGAGGCCTATACTCACTTACGCCAGTGCTGCGTGGGCCTTCCACAAAACAAACAGCCAAAGACTACAGATTTTCCAGAACCGCACACTACGACTTATCGCCGACTCAGGAAGATTTTTCAGAAACAGTACACTTCATCGACACTTGAAAATTTCCACCATTAAAGAACTTATAACCCACGTGGCAACCAATCTATACGATCGAGCACAAAACTCACGACATAAACTCCTGAGGGAACTCGGGAACTACTCAACAGACCATAAACACATTCACAAGCGACTGAAGCACTTATTCGACGGTGTTTAGCGCAACAACCACCCAAGACACGTGCGTACAGGCCGGCAAATAAAGATCAACTGGAGTGTCCAGGCGACGCTATTTGACTGACTCTAAAATAAGCATACCCTCGAGCATACCAAAGCCTGTAAACATCTCGAGCAATCCTCAAGAGCTGCTCCTTAAGCAACGGTAGAACTAAGGTCTCGCGATCAGTTCCTCAATATATTCATTGAGCATATAGGCTTAAGTGAAACTAAAGAGTGAGTCAGTCAGTCAGTTAAGTAGTGATTTTTTAATTGCAACCTGAATTAATGTTACTGGGAACATGGGGGTGTCTGTCAGCCATCTTAGGTTGATTTCATCGTTACCTCTCTCTAGCACATGGGTACTTGGTAAATCTAGACACTTTAGAAAATGTCAGTTTTTCCCTGTTTTGTGTCGCGTTGCCTAGTAAATCGTGCGAAGCAATGATTACAAATGTACGCATGGGATTTGAAAACAGACTGATTTACTGTTTAACTGCCAATGTGTAATAGTTTTTTTAATTTAGTATTGTAGTTTGTATTTTTTGAATTATTTATTTTCAATAATGCCAAAGTTACGGTTTTGATGGTATGCTCTATTTGCAACTAAGTCACAATAACATTTATCTATCTATGCAAATAATGAACTTACTAAGACAGCTCGCCACTGATAATGTAGTAATGGTCAAAGGCAACATTGATTCAAGAAAAAAATATAATATAAAAATAATAATAAATAATTTTTTTTTTACTATAATTATATATATATTATGAGCACTGTGGTTGAAACAATAACAATCAAAGAAAGCATAGTTACTTCTTACCACAACAGATTTATTCATTGAATGTACATTTCGAGAGCAAAGCTCCCATCTTCAGCAGTGTAGTGTTTGCTGAAGATGGGAGCTTTGCTCTCGAAATGTACATTCAATGAATAAATCTGTTGTGGTAAGAAGTAACTATGCTTTCTTTGATTGTTATTTACTATAATTGTTAAGTGTAAGAACTATTCGTCATGGTAAAAACAGCAGTAAAGTTGTTACAAAATAGGAGAAGTGAATACAACCATATGTGATTTGTTTTATAACTAACTTCAACGATTAAAATTTATTTTTGGTAAAATACGTAAATCTATAAAATTAAAAAATATAAAAATGTATTGACCTTATTTATATCATTATTGTCAATCTATATTAGTTAAAAAGAGTCTTTAAATGATTAATCATAGAAATTAAAATTATACAATTTTCATAACAAAAACTTGACTGGATGAAAAAATAATTATCAGCATCTATTTTTCTGAACTGGAAATAATGATTTATAAATAACATTTTTTTTTGTCTTAGAACGTAGAAAATAGTTAAAAATCCAAATATGTAAAAAGTGTAAAATTGATTTCCACAAGTCAAAATATTTCCTTTTACGTTAGATACCACGAATCGATAAATATTTTTTTTGTTATATTAAAAAAATTAAACAATAAAACTCTTTTACTTATTCGTCTAAAAAACTTACAAGGAAAATATCCTAATAAGTGAAAATAGTCACAAATGAAAAACAATAAAATAGCATTTAATTGTCAATATTTTAATGCCAGCAAAGGCATTAATTATGTTAAATATACTACCGAATTTTAGACACATTTTTCTAATGAATATTTTGTATCACAATATTCACAGAATGTGTGTACAGTCAAAAATAATGTTAACGATTAATTATTCTTCACTTTCAGTCGCTTGCTCCACCTTCTATTTGCTTCAAAATAACTGAAAATGCGACGTCTAAAGTATGTTCCCAAGCTTTGACAGCGTCTGCGTTAAGTTTCTTGCCGAGTTTTTGACGGAGTAAATCAATAAGTACAATTTTTAAATCCTAAAATAATACAAATCAATTATTCAATCGCACTTCTAATTAAACAGAATAGCTTTCCAACATTTTGTGACTATGGAATGTATTGTGCACAATAGGGAATTTGAACATATTTCTTTTTTTTAGAGTTCCGTACATCCGACGAAAAAACGTAACCCTTATAGGATCACTCTCGTGTCTGTCTGTCCGTCTGTCACAGCTTATTTTTTTCAAATCTACTGAACGAAAAAAGTTGAAATTTGGTACATATATAGAATTTGATAACCAAATCACGAACGTATGGCGTAAATAAACGAATTCCGATTTGAGGAGTCAATTTTGGGGACCAAACTAGAAAATAAAAAAGATATAATATTCAAGTGCATCATGTGACGTGTTAGAAATACAAAAATATTTTTTTTATAATTTTAAAATGCATAGCTTAAAACATATTAAAGAAAATATTCGAAAATCGAGCATCCTCCCCTATCTCCGAAACAACTGAGGCTAAAATTTTGAAAAAAATAGGGAATATAGAGCCTCACTCATTGGTTTCAGGAAAACCCAATCGAAAATACTAAATCGTAAAGTTCTCATGGAAAATGGAATGGTATGGAGCCCCTCTTCGTATGTTCGACTCGCACTTGACTGGTGAATAGGAAAAATTTTAATGTCTGTCATTTAAATAATAAAATTTTATTATTTAAATGACAGACATTAAAATTTTCACATATAGACCTGATAAATAATAATATATGGCAAGACAGGAAGAATTTTAATAGTGTTAATATTGTATATAACGCATGAAGAAGCAATAAATTATTGCGAAACGTCCATTAAATAAAAAATATTGAACTAATTTACCCGCTCCAAAAATTAATCCTCTGAATTATTTGTTATATTAAAAACAAGGAGTTGAACTTTTAGAAAAAATACCTAAATAGATAAAATTAAAGTCAAAATGCGAACACCAACATAAAATTAAAAAACTGTTTAGCATAATTAGGTACTTTAATTTCGACGTACAAGTAAATGAGCACCTAATACCTTATTCGTGATCGGAAAAAAATTGAGCCCTTTGAGCGTTGACGAAGAAAGGTTAATCGAATAACACTCCATAGCAGGGACGTCGATTTTTGACAAACCCCGTGGGTGCTTCTTTGATAACTGATCGTTTACAAAAACTATGCGAGATTTCGATGTGCACTTGCACACTGACGACAGTATCTAGCTTAAATTTTCATTCAGAACATTATTTAAATTTTATGAGCCACAGCTACTTTAATAACGCGCGAGAAATGTTCAAGCTATTAAAAGTTGAATGGATTTTTTATTTTAATTAAGTAAAATCATTATTTATATCACTTTCAAATATCAAATCTGCATACTCTATTGTAATTAGTGTAAATGCTAAAAGGGTATAATGATAGATCTATATTTCATACGTCTGTGGTCGGGGGTGCTCTGCATCCATTGTTTATTTTCTGTGAGTGGTGAAGATCACGAGCACCCACGGAGTCGGTGTCCCAGTTCTACAGGGATTTTAAAAGTCACAATATTACTAGCAGTTTGATATACTCAAATTCTTTTATATAATAAACATCCCTTCCCCGTTAACCTATTTAGGTAATTTATACGAAACACAATCGAACCTTTGTTTCTTTATTTTTTAAGAAGAGTATTTTTTCGAAATTCGCGTTTCTAGCTTAAAGTTAAACAATGTGATTGATACGCGTATCCTTCTATGAAAGGTTCCACCCCTAAAGTCCTGTTCAGACCAAAAAAGTGTAAAAAACATTGTTGCTAAGTTGGCGAGATTCGTCCACACAAAAAATGTAAAAACATTGTTTTTCGATTGCACCAATAAAGTTTTACAAGCAAAGTTTTTGAAACAGCACGTCCACACTGAAAAATAAAAGAACTAAAAATATTCAGGCAAGCAAAATATCTACGTGTTGACAAACGAGTTAAAAGTCAACATTGCGTGCACACCGAAGTTTTCAACAAATGTTGCCAACGTTCCTTGATCTTAAAGCTACTTTCAGACCAAAAGTTGTCAACAATGTTTTCAACACAATATGTGACCAACATTTTTCGGCTTTAGATTCAATTTTGTTGACAACATTGTTAGAAACACGTGTTTTAACAATGATTGCATTGGTCTGGAGGGGGCTTAGAGCCGAAACTGCTCGGGATGGATTAAGGATATATAAAGGTGCTGGGCCCAATAATTCGAACAGTTTGAATGACACTAAAGATGTATTTAAAACAATTTAAATTTGTTTTTCTTTTTGTAGAACTATTTATTATAAAAATGTATATTCTTTTCAGTTCAGAGATGGCAAACTGTACCGTGTGACATATCAAATGAAAGGGCTTGTAGTAAGGGTCTTAAATATATATATTTTTATAGTTTTAAAATAAAGAGTTTTCAAGGTATTTAGGAAAATAGATGAAAATTTACCACCTATCCCCCTTATCTCCTGAACCGATTGAGTTGAAATTTGGTACACATATGTAAGTCGGTGACCCAAAGACGGACGTGTAACGTAAATAAATACATTTTGCACATGAGGGTAATTTTTGAGGAAACATTAGGAAATTAAAAAAAAAAAGTTTTGTAAACTGTACCGTGTGACATATCAAATGAAAGTGCTTGTGGTAAGGGTCTCAAATATATTTTTTTTATAATTTTAAAATAAATAGTTTTAAGGTTATCTAAGAAAATAGATGAACAATTGTCCATTCCTCCCTTTATCTCCGAAACTACTACGCCTAAAATTTTGAAAAAAATAGGAAAGGTCGGATCTCACTCATAGTTTACAGAAAAATTGTAAAGAAAATCTTAAGTCTTAAAGTACTCACGGAAAACGGAATAGTACGGAACCCTCTTCTTGCGAGTTCGACTCGCACTTGACCGGTTTTTTATTGAGTTTTTATCACGTAGTATGGAAATATACGTAATTTTTTTATAAATATAAATTTTCAAAAGAAATCATGTGGTCCAAAACCATAGTCAAAAACAGTGTTTGACGTCAAACGGTCAAACCTTGACTTGAGGCTCGACTTGAAATGAGCAAAAACATTTTTAGCGGGCGGTACTTACAATAAACTTTTCAAAAAATATTTTTGAGCTTATTTGCAATCAGGATGAATAAGATTTTATTCAAAATTGACTGTTTTCATAATATAGTACAAAAAGAAAAAAAAAATCCATGCAAACATCCTATTATTATCTAATGTTATACTTACCAAGTATGCTTGTTTGGGAATTTTTCTCCTAGCGTGGTTTTCCCCTGATTTAGTCAACATCTCGATTAAAGTCTCCGAATCATCTATTGTGTCCACAATGGCCGTCAGAGCATATATTACATTGTTCGCATGGGCCTGAAGTTTTTTATTGTTGGGTAGTTCATCCAGAGGCACATTTTCAAATGATTTGAAAAACGACTGATAATGAGGGAATTTTTCGAAAAATCTGCAGACAAAAAGACAACGATCAGTTATTTACGCAACTAACAAATGGATATTACAGATGAGAACTGAAATTTATGACCTCAGTTGTCGAACGTTTATAATCCATAATTTATCTAGAAATGAAAGTTTATCGCCCAGTTTTTTCAGTAAATTTAAATCCAGAATAGCAGTTTATGTATCTTGTTCGTAAATGAAGGTATTATACGGATAGTGATAATATGTTAAAACGAGCACCTGACAAGTTTTAACAGTCACCCGAGTCATACTATCATTATGTAATACATTTTTGCACGTACCTCCTATAAAATGGCTAATTTTCACATCACAATAAGTATATTTGTAATATTTTTGGCAGTTCAGTTAAGATATATTGGATTTATATGTTAATTTTTACGATGGCAACGCTTATTATGCCTGTCTCTGCAAATGGCAACTGAACATTACTATTGGGCATCGAATTGGTAAAATCAAATTACTTTTATTTTAATTTACGTACTAGTATGATAAGGGTAATTTTACAACGGATATACAGGTATGAAAAGTAGCTATTTAGGGGGTCGTGAAAAAAATACATTCAACATAATTCGATCACATAGATCTTATTTTCTGAAATATTAAAATTTGAGAATACCTGCACGGAAAATGATAGCGGGACATATAATACACATACCCGACAATAGCGTAGCTTCTGCAGAGCGAAATAGGACAGTGCCCAAAGGTCCAAAAGCCCAGAAAGGTTTTGAGCAATCAAGCCAGTTAAGTTTCTCGAAAAAAATGCTAAATTTATATTTTGAGAAAGATAGTATTGGTAAGGGGACCCAGTTCATTTTTTGTTGCGAGAGGTCGTGGCAAGGTCCTTGGCCACCTAACTACGCCACTGCTGCCCGAATATGACATTGACTTTCAAAGCAACCCTTTAATATCTACGTTTACTACTTCACATGCTTATCGACTATCTAAGAGTTTGTTCGTTTTGCCCATGAATCTAGTAATTTTAGGGATGGAGTATACAGCTGCAGGAGCGAATTTATTGAGGGACGGGTACAAAGCATTCGTACAATGTAAGACTGGAGTCAATTTTTGATTGGCCTTTCGCATTGCGCATGTTTAGTAGCGTGAAATTCAAACAATAATTATTCTTTTGACAGATGTCATAAAAAGTTCATTTTATTAATAGAACATATATTTTTTTCACATACCTATATAATTATAGCCTTAAGTTTGATACAAGGAAAAAATCTTTTCATACAATGTTTTTTTTTAATAAAATAGACAGTGTTTTATATTGAACATAAAAAAAGTGTTTCCACTAACAATATTTTTTATTAATCATTATATTATTTGAAATAAAATCTTAGTTTTTAATTGAAATATTTATTTAGCGCAATATAGTTATTTTTGCATTATATTATATGTGATGTTTTATTAAAATAAAATTTATATCTATACAAATATAATAGAGAGAAGTAAACATTGGGTGCTGCATACAAAAGAAATTTTCTTTTTACACCACACTACCAACATAAACTGCATGCTACTAGACATGCGCAGTGCGCCGACCAATAACAAACGAACACCACTCACCTCGTCGCGTCCCTTAAACGGCTTTACCCCCTCGTCTACAACCCTTTTCTCTAGTAAATGCTCTGTCCCTATATTCCTATGTCCATGGTTTTGCCTGTGTGTAGTGCAGTTCACTACTGTAGAAAAAGATCAGTGGTTTGGTACCTTAATCAAGCCAATGATCTATTTTCCCGTTACACTGGCGAACAGCGTCGTAGCTACAGAGGCTGGCTGCGGGAGTAGCTCCCGCCAGGAGCAGTCTGAATGTCTTGTTTCTCTTTCTATAAAAAAAGTTTTAGGAGGCTCAAAATTCAAATCTTGCCCTTGGCCCTTATAACATTAGCTACGACACTGCTGACAAAGCAAAGAAAGATAATAGAGATAGAGTTCCGATCAGCGTCGGACGGGCCATATAGTTGAGGTGGCGATTGCCAGCCGGGTCCCAGCCTGCGCGGGCCCCTCACGGAGCATTACGTTCCGTAGTGCGAATGCGTAACTTTGTCTATGACTTAACACCAACCAATGTCTATCTTAAAGAAGTCCTAAGATGTGTTTAAGAGGCGAATTGATTTGTCCAGATCCATAGGAAAAGTTAATTTTTTATACCCTAAGCACAAAGTTAAGTAGTTTCGGAATTTGCTTCTACGTAACGTATTTCTAAAGTTCTCTGCGTTTTCGGCACGGGTTAAACTGTATAAATTGAGCTGAAATTTTAAGCAAATAATTTTTTCAATATAGAGAACCATTTCAGGGGTAGCAATTCAAAAAATTTGGAAAAAAAATTGGCTTATACAAATAAGGGCCAGTCTAATAGACTGGCCCTTATTTTTACAAGTTATAAATTGTCACATGCTAACCTTTAAAATTGTTCTTTACATTGAAAAAATGATTCTCTGAAAATTTCAGCTCGAATGATTAAAATTAACCCGTGCCGAAAACGCTGTAACGTTTATAGGTTTGCGGGGCTTGCCGCAAGCCAGGCGGTAGGTAGGATAGGGGCCCCAGTTCTTACGACCTAAATGTAAACTAGATCAGATAGTTCGTTCGTACATTAGAGAGAAATGAAATAGAAAAATATGCCATCTACCATTATCCAGTCTCGGGCCCCGGGCTTGTGGGGAGCAACCCGGGCCCAGTCCAACCCTGGTTCCGATTATCCAAGTTAAAACGGTCATATATTCAACGAAAAATTTTATTAATTGTAAATAATCACTCATAATTTTTAATTTGTTTTTGCAATGAACCTAAATCTTTTGAAATTTTTGGATTAAGAAATTAATTTCAAAATCATTACAAAAAATAATGTAAAATTTTTATACAGTTACACTAATACATATTATTATTGAATATATTAGAATAGGATGAACAAAATAACCAGACTAGAAAAAAAAACCCGGGTCGCAGTGCCAAAACCCTGCCGACAATATAGTGTATTTGCTGATACAGGTAGTGTGGCTTTATTATGCGAACTAAGTTGGTTTTTGGGTAAAAAAAAAAAATTCACTCCTTAATACAGCCCTTAAAATAACATTTTTTTTCTTAATTGCAATATTATTATCAATCGAACCTCTATACCAAATTATATGCAACTTTCAGTAAATAATTCACTATCTGCAAACTAATGTTTTCATAAAATTTGTAAGTCCGGTCCTGTCGGGCCGATTTTATTAAAATTTTAGGGACACTTTTTAATTACTACCAGAGGGTTAAATTTCAATTTTGAAACGATTCGGAGAATTTTTTCTGTATTTTGGACCCCAAAAACATTTTTCAACCCCTAAAAACTACTCTTAAAATGGCCCGATTGGGCCCATTTTAAATAGGCTTCGTGCGGTGATGGAGTCCAACATGTGTGCCAAATTTCGTCAAAATAAATTAACTTCTTCGAAAGTTATAGCCCGCACACATATATACCTATATATATATATATATATATATAAATATATATATAAATATATATATAAATATATATATATATATATATATATACATATATATATAAACATTTTTAAAAATGGTGGCAAAGTGTTTAGGAGGTTATGAAACGTCGAGAAATTTTGGTCTGACCCCTAGGTCCCGCCATCCGACCGACGCCAATAGTGTATGTTGCCATATGGCAAATACACTAAAAATAAAAATAGAATAGCATAGAATATATTTGCACTTAAGTATTGAATACAGAATAACGTCATAAACCAATTTTAAACCTTCATTTGTATCATAAAAGCAGTTTCAAGCAAAAAACAATTTTAATTCTTTTTTAAATTCTGTCGTAGGCAACGTTTGCATATGACTAGGAAGCTTATTAAAAAAATTTAGTGTTAAATAATTATAGCTATTCTGGACTGTACATACCTACTTAATTTATTTCTAGTATTATGAAAATGAAAAATATAATTTATTTCAAGATTATTGTAATTTTCTTTGGTGTGCTTTAAACAGTGTTATATGTGGTTAAAGTCATTTTTTTGAGTTGCATAAATAGGGGCCAGCAATGTACGTAGCTACACACAGCCGCTTCTTGTAGCAAGAATATTCTTTAGCACCGAGTTGCCCTCCCCGAATCAGAATCCCATATTTCATACGGGAGTGAAATGTGCAGTACGAGCTGCATCAGTGGATATAGACTTTTTATTCTTCTTATTGCATAAGTGGCTTTAACTAATTTACTGCTTAAATAGTTCTGTATGCTTATCGTACTTAAGATCCGGCTAAAAAATAATACCTAGAAACTTAACCTATTTAGCTTTGTTGAAATTATTAATTTGAAATTTCATTATTTCGGTCTAAGGTAGATTTAAATATTAGCAGCGAACCGAGCGGAAGTCTTCGCCCAAAACATCAAAAGTATTTTCAAGTTATAGAATATATAATATAGTTGTATACTACACGTATTCAGTGTGTCAGATATTGAAATGCATTTTCGTTCGTCGTTAAAGCCGATATTTTATGACTAAAAATCAATCGTTTTAACCGATTTGTCGTTATAGCCAATATGTTTTGTTTATATTTATTACGGAAATCAGACGGAGCTCTTACGTCTGATAGCTACAGCCGGCATGTCGTTATACCCGATAACGTTATATTCGATATATATATTCATTCATGCGCATCATAGCTATAATAAATTTAAGGTATTAAATTTAATAACGAAATACCATACAATATTGTGACGTCACGTGCGTTTGGATTCTTTCGGAAACTATCTGTGCGTCATCGAAATTTAGTTGAATTTAGTCAGCCCGGGAACATATTAAAGAATTTGTTACCTAAAATTTTGCGGTCAACATATTTTAACCGCAGTTTGATATTTGGTTGAACATTTTAGTTTTAATAAAAATTATGGCATTTATACTGGTCACATAATTTTGACCCAATTTTCAGCTCAGTGCAATGGACAGCAATCTTAAATAGTACAATTTACACAGAACGTCCAAAATATTATAACTAAAACTTAAAAGTATTTAAAATACTAGCGGTACCTGTGCGAATAATTCGCACTAAAATTCATTTCTAATTTCTCACATTCTTTATAACGTTCTTCTTTTTGTTGTATTACATTACGAAGCTCAGTGCCGGTTCAAGAAAATATTTTTCTAAAACTGTCATATAAAGACGCAAGTATCGAGAACGTTGGGCTGAAGCGCTGCCATACGAAAAGTATTTATACGTGATTTTTGATTAAAAATTAAACAAAAAAAATTTACCGACCGTCAATCATGTTGACGTTGTTTCAAAGTTACAACCGTCAGACGGCAGCATTGCTGCATATACTGAATAAATGTATAATTGTTATAATTAATTATTTCGCAAAAACAAAAGCAATAATAGATTTTTTAATTGTTGATACACATAGAGCAAGTAATTATCTATAAAATGATACAAAATTTATGTGGAGTAATTGTGAAGTTTTTTCGAAAAAGGGAGGCAAACATCTTAACCTTAGCGTATTAATATATATGATGATGATGATGATGATTATGTAAATTAAATCATTCAATTCAATTTAATGAATCAAAATTTATTGCAGGTATTCAATTCTTTTGTAATTTTGCACACTGTTTATAATGTTCTTCTTTTTATTGTATTACATTATGGAGCTCAGATGACAGATCGAAAAAATATATTTTACTGAAATTGTCACATAGAGGCGCAAGTATCAAAAATATCAAAATATCAAAAACTATATGAAAAGTATTGAATACGTGAGTTGATTTGAAATTGAACAAAAGAGTTACCGACCGTCAATCATATTGTGGTTGTTTCAAAATCAAAGCCATCATATGGCAGCATTGCTGTATTGTGTCTTAATGTATATTTATATATATAATTTTAATAATTAATAAATTTACAAAAACAAAAGCAATAATAAATTTTTTAGTTGTTGATGTCGATAGAGCAAGCAATTATCTATAAAATGATATAAAATTTATGTGGATCAATTGTGTGGTTTTTTCGAAAAAGGGAGGCAAACATCTTAACTTTAGCGTATTAATATATATGATATGATGATGATGTTGCTTGTATTTATCAGTACCTCATAAATAGATCAATACCGACAGCTTTAAGGTTTGGTTTGATTAAAGTCCACGTGTCAGTAACATATTTATTTTCTCTGGGCGTGAGTCCGGTTGTCGGATGTGGTGTGTCAAAACCTTCTGGTTCCGGAGGCGCTGACGACCATAATGAGCTTAACCAAGCACCCATTGCTATTTGTTATTCTCTAATTTAGATATCTGTAACAAACAACAAATGTCAGTTTTATATACTTATTGCTCTTCGTTTGCAGTGGCATCAAGTGAAGTCCTAGGGTAGTAGAATCACCTATGTAATTACTCAATACCTGTTCATGACAAACGGTCTTTTGAACACACTACCCGAACGAGTGGGGGTGGATTTTAAATAAAAGAATTTAACCGGGTACAATATATCTACTATACCGCGCGGACGAAATCGCTGACAAACCGCTAGTTAATAGAAAAATTATCATTTTTAAGAAAATTAATAACACTAACTTCTGAATTGCTTATTTATACAGACAGCTGCTTAATACATACGTTTTTTGAATCTGATATATAAAATATTATTTACTTAAAAACCTGTTGAATATGTTAAGAATTTACAAAAAATGATAACTATTCTTTTAAACTACACAAGTATTGGTGACGTCTTATATTTTATTAATATTAGGTGTGTACTATATGTATATTGAAGATGAATATTAATATATGTACCGGATGCAACGAAAACAACGCAATTTTAATTAACAGAGACATTATTTTAGTTATTATATTATTATGTTACATGTCAGAAAATTTTGGAGTGGTCCCGTCACATCGTCGCCTTTCAGTTAACTGGATTTTTGCTACACGCAATTCCAAAAATCTCATAGATTAAGAAAATATAACATCAAATTCAGCATAATATAATAAAGTTATAATTTAAAAGTGTCTATTACCTACTAAAATGTATATACCGGGTGTTAAACGCGTTGATTAAACATACGGTTTTACACGTTAAACTAATGTTGCTCTATCCCCTTTTCTATAGTGAGAGAAAAAGTTTTTTTAACCTTTAGAATTCTGACTTCTACCCTTTCTGATATGTTCTCGATAGTTTTCAGCTGTAATTATGATAAGAAAGCATGTTACAGTTATTTTCGCTATGACTTACTTAAACCCTTTTTCTGTATAAAAACCAACAAATATTCAATAAATTAATTAAATTTGCACATCCTCTAATTAAGTGAGTCGATCGTGATAAAATAAAAATTAAATTTACTGCAAGTTGTCTTATGTTTAAAAAAAGAATTCCATCCAAATTTGGTCAGTAGTCTTATGTGATGCGTAAACAAACAGATAGACAAGAATTCACCCCCAATTAATTATTATTTTTGCAAATATTTTCAATGTAAAATTTACAGTTTTATAACGTGTATAGATATTAAGAAAAACAAAAAAACAAAACAAAAATAAGTACCTACCTGATCAACAAAATACTACAAACAAAAAACTGTGATCGTGTTGTGGTTAACCTATCGGTGTTGACAATTGTCTGGTGTTTAAATGCAATATTATCGATTATTTATAATATGGGTAGCCAGTGTACATTGGCCACTATTATAATCATTATTCATATGACAACATAGTCAATAGATTTCGTCTCCTTTATATCTAATTAACATCTCTGACACGCTTCATCTTAATCATTAACAAGTGACACTTGTACTGTTCAATTGTCGTCAATCAAAACTAAATATCTGATGGGCATTGAATACAAACAAGGAAAAAGTAGTAGAGTTATTGCTTTAAAGCCTTTGTCAAATTAATAACGAATTTCAGTCACGTTCTCAATTAATTTGTTACCAGTCCTAAATCTCGACCGTTTGATGAGACTAAAATATAAAATATACATCTCTTTCTGTTGCTTTTACATCAATATTTATAGAATGGGGCCGTCCGAATTTTTTAAAGTGTAACTTCTTATGCGAGTTCAGGTCATTTGACATTTGTGTTAAACATTTAACGCGCAATAACAATAATGAAAAGCAAATTGTATATAAATGTCTTTTTGTAACATTTATGTATAAATATACCACTGTTTACCAGACAGAGTTCATACAGTTCAACCGTCGCCGTGCCGGTCGAAACGTACATCTTATCCCACTTGCATGCTAAATCTCTGTCTAGAATTACTGTTTGCCGTAGTACGTTTGTATAGTTCGGCCATGGTTTTTACTTTTTTTTTAATTAAATATTTAATGGTGTTTCGACATTGTCATTAACACCTATAGATAGATAGATAGATAGATATTTTATTAAATACAGAGGTATCACAAAATAGTACATGTATCAAGTCAAATCTAATTATATTTTAAAAAAACATGAAAAAAGTATTTAACTTTATATAACTCAAGCTTTATCAGCCTATCTGCAACAGTTTTTTTAAACAATTTGATTTTTGTAATATTTTTAATTTCTGCTGGTAAATGATTGAAGAATTTGACGCAGTTATAATGACAGCTACGTTCAAACATTGCAGTATTGTGCCTGATGGTTCTGTAACAGCAGTTACGTTTGCTATATTGGTGATTAAAACTATAGGCGTCAAAATTAGATTTATTTACGTAAATATAGCATAAGCATTCAAGTACATATAGTGAAGGAAGAGTTAAAATTTTTAGTTTATTAAAGAGCCCTACGCAGGTGGTAGATGCACTGACTCCTGCAATTACACGTATCGCACGTTTCTGTAGCCTAAATACTGACTGGAGGTCCGTAGCTCCCCAAAACAACAGTGCATATCTGATGTGTGGATAAAAGTTGGCATAATAAATAGTTTTCAGAACAGTGTTGTTTACCTTTGGTTTGAGCTGTCTAAGAACGTAACATGTTTTACTTAATTTATTTGACAACTGATTTTTATGTTCGAACCAGTTTAAGGTTTCGTCTGGTATATTTCCCAATGACTTACAGGTGGGTGAAACCTTACGTCTTTCGCCTTCATAATCTAAATATTTTAAGTCAGGAATATTACTGTGTGAAGATTTAAATAAAATGCAGTTAGTTTTGGTTGTATTTAATGCCAGCCCATTGTCAATAGGTAATATACAAAAAATAATACACATGATAAATGGTAATATACATAAACACAGGAATACGTCGTCTTTAATCACTTACAAACTTTACACTTTTATCCTCATACGATCTGGCTTTCCAGAGTTTGCCGGACGCGCATGTAGCTTTTGCGTCACTTCTGTAGTGTGTCGACTAAACCACGATCAGTTTTATAAGTAAACTAAACTTTACTGTGTCAGCTTTGAATATTGCATAAAAAGTTACACTTCCTTCGAGTGTCGCGACACACACAGTATTAACTTATAACATTTTCAGAGAGTTCATACGCAACCTATAGATTATTGTCGAACTCTTATTTTGTAAGAAAACGTAATTTAATAGAGTTAAATGTGACATATTCTGACGAATAAACGAACGCAATGCTAAATTCGCACGTCATGCGTCTTTCTTTGGTTTATATTTTGCGCTGATGACGTCGTAATAACGCTATTGAGTTCAATCATAACAGAACATTAAACGTTACTGTTAATAAACTTGTAATTTTAATCTCCCATTAAATTGTGATTTTTTTCTTCCTAATCTTTATCGTGTTTACTAAACTGTATCTTGACCAATGTATGGCTGCAGGTTGTAACAGAAACTTGAATTTTAATTTAGTACAACGGGAAGTTCTGGAGACATTTCGAAAATGATCTAAATCGGTACTTTGCACTGTCTAATTATTATTTATCTATAAATTTTAAATCGATGCAAAAAATAAATATAATTAAGTTATAATAATTTTCATATCGCC
>JAVRKA010000133.1:600000-765488 GCA_034508555.1 Venustoraphidia nigricollis | reverse complement strand
ATTTCAAATATAGGTGCTGATAGGCATTTCAGATGTAGTTTCCGATAGGCATTTAAAAAATAGGTGCCGATAGGCATTTCAGATATAGGTGCCGATAGGTATTTCAGATATAGTTGTCGATTGGCATTTTAAAAATAGGTGTCGATAGGCATTTCAGATATAGAAGCCGATAGGCATTTCAAGTATAGGTGCCGATAGGCATTCAAGATATGGTTGCCGATAGGCAATTCAAATATAGGTGCTGATAGGCATTTCAGATGTAGTTTCCGATAGGCATTTCAAAAATTGGTGCCGATTGGCATTTCAGATATAGGTGCCGATAGGCATTTCGGTTATAGTTGCCGATTGGCATTTTAAAGATAGGTGCCGATAGGCATTTCAGATATAGAAGCCGATAGGTATTTCAAATATAAGTGTCGATAGGCATTTCAGATATTATTGCCGATAGGCATTTCAAATATAGGTGCTGATAGGCATTTCAGATGTAGTTTCCGATAGGCATTTCAAAAATGGGTGCCGATAGGCATTTCAGATATAGGTGCCGATAGGTATTTCAGATATAGTTGTCGATTGGCATTTTAAAAATAGGTGTCGATAGGCATTTCAGATATAGAAGCCGATAGGCATTTCAAGTATAGGTGCCGATAGGCATTCAAGATATGGTTGCCGATAGGCAATTCAAATATAAGTGCTGATAGGCATTTCAGATGTAGTTTCCGATAGGCATTTCAAAAATTGGTGCCGATTGGCATTTCAGATATAGGTGCCGATAGGCATTCCAGATATGTTTGCCGATAGGCATTTCAAATATAGGTGCAGATAGGCATTTCAGATGTAGTTTCCGATAGGCATTTCAAAAATTGGTGCCGATAGGCATTTCAGATATAGGTGCCCATAGGCATTTCAGATATAGTTTCCGATTGGCATTTTAAAAATAGGTGCCGATAGGCATTTCAGATATAGAAGCCGATAGGTATTTCAAATATAGGTGTCGATAGGCATTTCAGATATGGTTGCCGATAGGCATTTCAAATATTGGTGCTAATAGACATTTCAGATGTAGTTTTCGATAGGCATTTCAAAAATAGGTGCCGATAGGCATTTCAGATATAGGTGCCGATAGGCATTTTAGATATAGTTGCCGATTGGCATTTTAAAAATAGGTGCCGATAGGCATTTCAGATATAGAACCCGTAGGCATTTCAAATATAGGTGCCGATAAGCATTCCAGATATGGTTGCCGATAGGCATTTCAAATATAGGTGCTGATAGGCAATTCAGATGTAGTTTCCGAAAGGCATTTCAAAAATAGGGCCGATAGGCATTTCAGATATAGGTGCCGATAGGCATTTCAGATATAGTTGCCGATTGGCATTTTAAAAATAGGTGCCGATAGGCATTTCAGATATAGAAGCCGATAGGCATTTCAAATATAGGTGCCGATAGGCATTCCAGATATGGTTGCCGATAGGCATTTCAAATATAAGTGCTGATAGGCATTTTAGATGTAGTTTCCGATAGGCATTTAAAAAATTGGTGCCGATAGGCATTTCAGATATAGTTGCCGATTGGCATTTTAAAAACAGGCGCCGATAGGCATTTCAGATATAGAAGCCGATAGGTATTTCAAATATAGGTGTCGATAGGCATTTCAGATATGGTTGCCGATAGGCATTTCAAATATAGGAGCAGATAGGCATTTCAGATGTAGTTTCTGAAAGGCATTTCAAAAATAGGTGATGATAGGCATTTCAGATATAGGTGCCGATAGGCATTTCAGATATAGTTGCCGATTGGCATTTTAAAAACAGGTGCCGATAGGCAATTCAGATATAGAAGCCGATAGGCATTTCCAATATGGGTGCCGATAAGCATTCCAGTTATGGTTGCCGATAGGCATTTCAAATATAGGTGCCGATAGGCATTTCAGATATAGAAGCCGATAGGTATTTCGAATATAGGTGTCGATAGGCATTTCAGATAGGTTGCCGATAGGCATTTCAAATATTGGTGCTGATAGGCATTTCAGATGTAGTTTCCGATAGGCATTTCCAAAATAGGTGCCGATAGGCATTTCAGATATAGAAGCCGATAGGTATTTCAAATATAGGTGTCGATAGGCATTTCAGATATGGTTGCCGATGTTCATTTCAATTATTAGTGCTGATAGGCATTTCAGATGTAGTTTCCGATAGGCATTTCAAAAATAGGTGCCGATAGGCATTTCAGATATAGAAGCCGATAGGTATTTCAAATATAGGTGTCGATAGGCATTTCAGATATGGTTGCCGATAAGCATTTCAAATATTGGTGCTAATAGGCATTTCAGATGTAGTTTTCGATAGGCATTTCAAAAATAGGTGCCGATAGGCATTTCAGATATAGGTGCCGATAGGCATTTCAGATATAGTTGCCGATTGGCATTTTAAAAATAGGTGCCGATAGGCATTTCAGATATAGAAAGCGATAGGCATTTCAAATATAGGTGCCGATAAGCATTCCAGATATGGTTGCCGATAGGCATTTCAAATATAGGTGCTGATAGGCATTTCAGATGTAGTTTCCGAAAGGCATTTCAAAAATAGGTGCCGATAGGCATTTCAGATATAGGTGCCGATAGGCATTTCAGATATAGTTGCTGATTGGCATTTTAAAAATGGGTGCCGATAGGCATTTCAGATATAGAAGCCGATAGGCATTTCAAATATAGGTGCCGATAAGCATTCCAGATATGGTTGCCGATAGGCATTTCAAATATAGGTGCTGATAGGCATTTCAGATGTAGTTTCCGAAAGGCATTGCAAAAATAGGTGCCGATAGGCATTTCAGATATAGGTGCCGATAGGCATTTCAGATATAGGTGCCGATAGGCATATCAGATATAGTTGCCGATTTGTATTTTAAAAATAGGTGCCGATAGGCATTTCAGATATAGAAGCCGATAGGCATTTCAAATATAGGTGCCGATAGGCATTCCAGATATAGTTTCCGATAGGCATTTCAAATATAGGTGCTGATAGGCATTTCAGATGTAGTTTCCGATAGGCATTTCAAAAATAGGTGCCGATAGGCATTTCAGATATAGGTGCCGATAGGCATTTCAGATATAGTTGCCAATTGGCATTTTAAAAATAGGTGCCGATAGGCATTTCAGATATAGGTGCCGATTGGCATATCAGATATAGTGGCCGATAGGCATTTAAAATATAGGTGCCGATAGGCATTTCAAATATAGGTGTCGATAGGCATTTCAGATATAAATGCCGAAAGGCATTTCAGATATAAGTGCCGATAGGCATTTCTGATGTGGTTGCCGATAGTCATTTTAAATATAGGTGCTGATAGGCATTTCAGATGTAGTTTTCGATAGGCATTTCAAAAATAGGTGCCGATAGGCATTTCAGATATAGAAGCCGATAGGCATTTCAAATATAGGTGCCGATAGGCATTCCAGATATGGTTGCCGATAAGCATTTCAAATATAGGTGCTGAAAGGCATTTCAGATGTAGTTTCCGATAGGCATTTCAAAAATTGGTGCCGATAGGCATTTCAGATATAGGTGCCCATAGGCATTTCAGATATAGTTGCCGATTGGCATTTTAAAAATAGGTGCCGATAGGCATTTCAGATATAGAAGCCGATAGGTATTTCAAATATAGGTATCGATAGGCATTTCAGATATGGTTGCCGATAGGCATTTCAAATATAGGTGCTGATAGGCATTTCAGATGTAGTTTCCGATAGGCATTTCAAAAATAGGTGCCGATAAGCATTTCAGATATAGGTGCCGATAGGCATTTCAGATATAGTTGCCGATTGGCATTTTAAAAATAGGTGCCGATAGGCATTTCAGATATAGGTGCCGATAGGCATTTCAGATATAGCTGCCGATTGGCATTTTAAAAATAGGTGCCGATAGGCATTTCAGATATAGAAGCCGATAGGCATTTCAAATATAGGTGCCGATAGGCATTCCAGATATGGTTGCCGATAGGCATTTCAAATATAAGTGCTGATAGGCATTACAGATGTAGTTTCCGATAGGCATTTCAAAAATAGGTACCGATAGGCATTTCAGATATAGGTGCCGATAGGCATTCCGGATATAGTTGCCAATTGGCATTTTAAAAATAGGTGCCGATAGGCATTTCAGATATAGAAGCCGATAGGCATTTCAAATATAAGTGCCGATAGGCATTCCAGATATGGTTGCCGATAGGCATTTCAAATAGAGGTGCTGATAGGCATTTCAGATGTAGTTTCCGATAGGCATTTCAAAAATAGGTGCCAATAGGCATTTCAGATATAGGTGCCGATAGGCATTTCAGATATAGTTGCCGATTGGCATTTTAAAAACAGGTGCCGATAGGCATTTCAGATATAGGTGCCGATAGGCATTTCAGATATAGTTGCCGATTGGCATTTTAAAAATAGGTGCCGATAGGCATTTTAGATATTGAAGCCGATAGGCATTTCAAATATAGGTGCCGATAAGCATTCCAGATATGGTTGCCGATAGGCATATCAAATATAGGTGCTGATAGGCATTTCAGATGTAGTTTCCGATAGGCATTTAAAAAATTGATGCTGATAGGCATTTCAGATATAGGTGCCGATAGGCATTTCAGATATAGTTGCCTATTAGCATTTTAAAGATAGGTGCCGATAGGCATTTCAGATATAGAAGCCGATAGGCATTTCAAATATAGGTGCCGATAGGCATTCCAGATATGGTTGCCGATAAGCATTTCAAATATAGGTGCTGAAAGGCATTTCAGATGTAGTTTCCGATAGGCATTTCAAAAATTGGTGCCGATAGGCATTTCAGATATAGGTGCCCATAGGCATTTCAGATATAGTTGCCGATTGGCATTTTAAAAATAGGTGCCGATAGGCATTTCAGATATAGAAGCCGATAGGTATTTCAAATATAGGTGTCGATAGGCATTTCAGATATGGTTGCCGATAGGCATTTCAAATATAGGTGCTGATAGGCATTTCAGATGTAGTTTCCGATAGGCATTTCAAAAATAGGTGCCGATAAGCATTTCAGATATAGGTGCCGATAGGCATTTCAGATATAGTTGCCGATTGGCATTTTAAAAATAGGTGCCGATAGGCATTTCAGATATAGGTGCCGATAGGCATTTCAGATATAGCTGCCGATTGGCATTTTAAAAATAGGTGCCGATAGGCATTTCAGATATAGAAGCCGATAGGCATTTCAAATATAGGTGCCGATAGGCATTCCAGATATGGTTGCCGATAGGCATTTCAAATATAAGTGCTGATAGGCATTACAGATGTAGTTACTGATAGGCATTTCAAAAATAGGTACCGATAGGCATTTCAGATATAGGTGCCGATAGGCATTCCGGATATAGTTGCCAATTGGCATTTTAAAAATAGGTGCCGATAGGCATTTCAGATATAGAAGCCGATAGGCATTTCAAATATAAGTGCCGATAGGCATTCCAGATATGGTTGCCGATAGGCATTTCAAATATAGGTGCTGATAGGCATTTCAGATGTAGTTTCCGATAGGCATTTCAAAAATAGGTGCCAATAGGCATTTCAGATATAGGTGCCGATAGGCATTTCAGATATAGTTGCCGATTGGCAATTTAAAAATAGGTGCCGATAGGCATTTCAGATATAGGTGCCGATAGGCATTTCAGATATAGTTGCCGATTGGCATTTTAAAAATAGACGCCGATAGGCATTTTAGATATTGAAGCCGATAGGCATTTCAAATATAGGTGCCGATAAGCATTCCAGATATGGTTGCCGATAGGCATATCAAATATAGGTGCTGATAGGCATTTCAGATGTAGTTTCCGATAGGCATTTAAAAAATTGGTGCTGATAGGCATTTCAGATATAGGTGCCGATAGGCATTTCAGATATAGTTGCCTATTAGCATTTTAAAGATAGGTGCCGATAGGCATTTCAGATATAGAAGCCGAAAGGTATTTCAAATATAAGTGTCGATAGGCATTTAAGATATTGTTGCCGATAGGCATTTCAAATATAGGTGCTGATAGGCATTTCAGATGTAGTTTCCGATAGGCATTTCAAAAATAGGTGCCGATAGGCATTTCAGATATAGGTGCCGATAGGTATTTCAGATATAGTTGTCGATTGGCATTTTAAAAATAGGTGTCGATAGGCATTTCAGATATAGAAGCCGATAGGCATTTCAAGTATAGGTGCCGATAGGCATTCAAGATATGGTTGCCGATAGGCAATTCATATATAGGTGCTGATAGGCATTTCAGATGTAGTTTCCGATAGGCATTTCAAAAATTGGTGCCGATTGGCATTTCAGATATAGGTGCCAATAGGCATTTCGGTTATAGTTGCCGATTGGCATTTTAAAGATAGGTGCCGATAGGCATTTCAGATATAGAAGCCGATAGGTATTTCAAATATAGGTGTCGATAGGCATTTCAGATATTGTTGCCGATAGGCATTTCAAATATAGGTACTGATAGGCATTTCAGATGTAGTTTCCGGTAGGCATTTCAAAAATAGGTGCCGATAGGCATTTCAGATATAGGTGCCGATAGGTATTTCAGATATAGTTGTCGATTGGCATTTTAAAAATAGGAGTCGATAGGCATTTCAGATATAGAAGCCGATAGGCATTTCAAATATAGGTGCCGATAGGCATTCCAGATATGTATGCCGATAGGCATTTCAAATATAGGTGCTGTTAGGCATTTCAGATGTAGTTTCCGATAGGCATTTCAAAAATAGGTGCCGATAGGCATTTCAGATATAGGTGCCGATAGGCATTTCAGATATAGTTGCCGATTACCATTTTAAAAATAGGTGCCGATAGGCATTTCAGATATAGAAGCCGATAGGCATTTCAAATATAGATGCCGATAAGCTTTCCAGATATGGTTGCCGATAGGCATTTCAAATATAGGTGCTGATAGGCATTTCAGATGTAGTTTCCGATAGGCATTTCAAAAATTGGTGCCGATAGGCATTTCAGATATAGGTGCCCATAGGCATTTCAGATATAGTTGCCGATTGGCATTTTAAAAATAGGTGCCGATAGGCATTTCAGATATAGAAGCCGATAGGTATTTCAAATATAGGTGTCGATAGGCATTTCAGATATGGTTGCCGATAGGCATTTCAAATATTAGTGCTGATAGGCATTTCAGATGTAGTTTCCGATAGGCATTTCAAAAATAGGTGCCGATAGGCATTTCAGATATAGAAGCCGATAGGTATTTCAAATATAGGTGTCGATAGGCATTTCAGATATGGTTGCCGATAGGCATTTCAAATATTGGTGCTGATAGGCATTTCAGATGTAGTTTCCGATAGGCATTTCAAAAATAGGTGCCGATAGGCATTTCAGATATAGAAGCCGATAGGTATTTCAAATATATGTGTCGATAGGCATTTCAGATATGGTTGCCGATAGGCATTTCAAATATTGGTGCTAATAGGCATTTCAGATGTAGTTTTCGATAGGCATTTCAAAAATAGGTGCCGATAGGCATTTCAGATATAGGTGCCGATAGGCATTCCGGATATAGTTGCCGATTGGCATTTTAAAAATAGGTGCCGATAGGCATTTTAGATATAGAAGCCGATAGGCATTTCAAATATAGGTGCCGATAAGCATTCCAGATATGGTTGCCGATAGGCATTTCAAATATAGGTGCTGATAGGCATTTCAGATGTAGTTTCCGAAAGGCATTTCAAAAATAGGTGCCGATAGGCATTTCAGATATAGGTGCCGATAGGCATTTCAGATATAGTTGCCGATTGGCATTTTAAAAATAGGTGCCGATAGGCATTTCAGATATAGAAGCCGATAGGCATTTCAAAAATAGGTGCCGATAGGCATTCCAGATATGGTTGACGATAGGCATTTCAAATATAAGTGCTGATAGGCATTTCAGATGTAGTTTCCGATAGGCATTTCAAAAATTGGTGCCGATAGGCTATTCAGATATAGTTGCCGATTGGCATTTTAAAAACAGGTGCCGATAGGCATTTCAGATATAGAAGCCGATAGGTATTTCAAATATAGGTGTCGATAGGCATTTCAGATATGGTTGCCGATAGGCATTTCAAATATAGGAGCAGATAGGCATTTCAGATGTAGTTTCTGAAAGGCATTTCAAAAATAGGTGCCGATAGGCATTTCAGATATAGGTGCCGATAGGCATTTCAGATATAGTTGCCGATTGGCATTTTAAAAACAGGTGCCGATAGGCATTTCAGATATAGAAGCCGATTGGAGTTTCAAATATGGGTGCCGATAAGCATTCCAGATATGGTTGCCGATAGGCATTTCAAATATAGGTGCTGATAGGCATTTCAGATGTAGTTTCCGATAGGCATTTCAAAAATAGGTGCCGATAGGCATTTCAGATATAAAAGCCGATAGGCATTTCAAATATAGGTGCCGATAGGCATTCGAGATATGGTTGCCGATAGGCATTTCAAATATAGGTGCTGATAGGCATTTAAGATGTAGTTTCCGATAGGCATTTCAAAAATTGATGCCGATAGGCATTTCAAATATAGGTGCTGATAGGCATTTTAGATGTAGTTTCCGATAGACATTTCAAAAATTGATGCCGATAGGCATTTCAGATATAGGTGCCGATAGGCATTTCAGATATAGTTGCCGATTGGCATTTTAAAAATAGGTGCCCATAGGCATTTCAGATATAGAAGCCGATAGGCATTTCAAATATAGG
The DNA here is from genome assembly GCA_034508555.1 of Venustoraphidia nigricollis. Lineage (NCBI taxonomy): Eukaryota > Metazoa > Arthropoda > Insecta > Raphidioptera > Raphidiidae > Venustoraphidia > Venustoraphidia nigricollis. The sequence goes on along the minus strand of JAVRKA010000133.1, from coordinate 756,752 downwards.
TGCCGATAGGCATTCCAGATATGGTTTCCGATAGGCATTTCAAATAAAGGTGCTGATAGGCATTTCAGATGTAGTTTCCGATAGGCATTTCAAAAATAGGTGCCGATAGGCATTTCAGATATAGGTGCCGATAGGCATTTCAGATATAGTTGCCAATTGGCATTTTTAAAATAGGTGCCGATAGGCATTTCAGATATAGGTGCAGATAGGCATATCAGATATAGTTGCCGATAGGCATTTAAAATATAGGTGCCGATAGGCATTTCAAATATAGGTGTCGATAGGCATTTCAGATATAAATGCCGAAAGGCATTTCAGATATAGGTGCCGATAGGCATTTCTGATGTGGTTGCCGATAGGCATTTTAAATATAGGTGCTGATAGGCATTTCAGATGTAGTTTTCGATAGGCATTTCAAAAATAGGTGCCGATAGGCATTTCAGATATAGAAGCCGATAGGTATTTCAAATCTACGTGTCGATAGGCATTTCAGATATGGTTGCCGATAGGCATTTCAAATATAGGTGCTGATAGGCATTTCAGATGTAGTTTCCGATAGGCATTTCAGATGTAGTTTCCGATAGGCATTTCAAAAATAGGTTCCGATAAGCATTTCAGATATAGGTGCCGATAGGCATTTCAGATATAGTTGCCGATTGGCATTTAAAAAATAGGTGCCGATAGGCATTTCAGATATAGGTGCCGATAGGCATTTCAGATATAGCTGCCGATTGGCATTTTAAAAATAGGTGCCGATAGGCATTTTAGATATAGAAGCCGATAGGCATTTCAAATATAGGTGCCGATAGGCATTCCAGATATGGTTGCCGATAGGCTTTTCAAATATAAGTGCTGATAGGCATTACAGATGTAGTTTCCGATAGGCATTTCAAAAATGGGTACCGATAGGCATTTCAGATATAGGTGCCGATAGGCATTCCGGATATAGTTGCCAATTCGCATTTTAAAAATAGGTGCCGATAGGCATTTCAGATATAGAAGCCGATAGGCATTTCAAATATAGGTGCCGATAGGCATTCCATATATGGTTGCCGATAGGCTTTTCAAATATAGGTGCTGATAGGCATTTCAGATGTAGTTTCCGATAGGCATTTCAAAAATAGGTGCCAATAGGCATTTCAGATATAGGTGCCGATAGGCATTTCAGATATAGTTGCCGATTGGCATTTTAAAAATAGGTGCCGATAGGCATTTCAGATATAGGTGCCGATAGGCATTTCAGATATAGTTGCCGATTGGCATTTTAAAAATAGGTGCCGATAGGCATTTTAGATATAGAAGCCGATAGGCATTTCAAATATAGGTGCCGATAAGCATTCCAGATATGGTTGCCGATAGGCATATCAAATATAGGTGCTGATAGGCATTTTAGATGTAGTTTCCGATAGGCATTTCAAAAATTGGTGCTGATAGGCATTTCAGATATAGGTGCCGATAGGCATTTCAGATATAGTTGCCGATTGGCATCTTAAAGATAGGTGCCGATAGGCATTTCAGATATAGAAGCCGAAAGGTATTTCAAATATAAGTGTCGATAGGGATTTCAGATATTGTTGCCGATAGGCATTTCAAATATAGGTGCTGATAGGCATTTCAGATGTAGTTTCCGATAGGCATTTAAAAAAAAGGTGCCGATAGGCATTTCAGATATAGAAGCCGATAGGTATTTCAAATATAGGTGTCGATAGGCATTTCAGATATGGTTGCCGATAGGCATTTCAAATATTGGTGCTAATAGGCATTTCAGATGTAGTTTTCGATAGGCATTTCAAAAATAGGTGCCGATAGGCATTTCAGATATAGGTGCCGATCGGCATTTCAGATATAGTTGCCGATTGGCATTTTAAAAATAGGTGCCGATAGGCATTTCAGATATAGGAGCCGATAGGCATTTCAAATATAGGTGCCGATAAGCATTCCAGATATGGTTGCCGATAGGCATTTCAAATATAGGTGCTGATAGGCATTTCAGATGTAGTTTCCGAAAGGCATTTCAAAAATAGGGCCGATAGGCATTTCAGATATAGTTTCCGATTGGTATTTTAAAAATAGGTGCCGATAGGCATTTCAGATATAGAAGCCGATAGGTATTTCAAATATAGGTGTCGATAGGCATTTCAGATATGGTTGCCAATAGGCATTTCAAATATAGGTGCTGATAGGCATTTCAGATGTAGTTTCCGATAGGCATTTCAAAAATTGGTGTCGATAGGCATTTCAGATATAGTTGCCGATTGGCATTTTAAAAACAGGTGCCGATAGGCATTTCAGATATAGAAGCCGATAGGCATTTCCAATATGGGTGACAATAAGCATTCCAGATATGGTTGCCGATAGGCATTTCAAATATAGGTGCTGATAGGCATTTCAGATGTAGTTTCCGATAGGCATTTCAAAAATTGGTGCCGATAGGCATTTCAGATATAGGTGCCCATAGGCATTTCAGATATAGTTGCCGATTGGTATTTTAAAAATAGGTGCCGATAGGCATTTCAGATATAGAAGCCGATAGGTATTTAAAATATAGGTGTCGATAGGCATTTCAGATATGGTTGCCGATAGGCATTTCAAATATTGGTGCTGATAGGCATTTCAGATGTAGTTTCCGATAGGCATTTCAAAAATTGGTGCCGATAGGCATTTCAGATATAGAAGCCGATAGGTATTTCAAATATAGGTGTCGATAGGCATTTCAGATATGGTTGCCGATAGGCATTTCAATTATTGGTGCTGATAGGCATTTTAGATGTAGTTTCCGATAGGCATTTCAAAAATAGGTGCCGATAGGCATTTCAGATATAGGTGCCGATAGGTATTTCAGATATAGTTGCCGATTGGCATTTTAAAAATAGGTGCCGATAGGCATTTCAGATATAGAAGCCGATAGGCATTTCAAATATAGGTGCCGATAAGCATTCCAGATATGGTTGCCGATAGGCATTTCAAATATAGGTGCTGATAGGCATTTCAGATATAGGTGCCGATAGGTATTTCAGATATAGTTGCCGATTGGCATTTTAAAAATAGGTGCCGATAGGCATTTCAGATATAGAAGCCGATAGGCATTTCAAATATAGGTGCCGATAAGCATTCCAGATATGCTTGCCGATAGGCATTTCAAATATAGGTGCTGATAAGCATTTCAGATGTAGTTTCCGAAAGGCATTTCAAAAATAGGTGCCGATAGGCATTTCAGATATAGGTGCCGATAGGCATTTCTGATATAGTTGCCGATTGGCATTTTAAAAATGGGTGCCGATAGGCATTTCAGATATTTAAGCCGATAGGCATTTCAAATAGAGGTGCCGATAGGCATTCTAGATATGGTTGCCGATAGGCATTTCAAATATAAGTGCTGATAGGCATTTCAGATGTAGTTTCCGATAGGCATTTCAAAAATTGGTGCCGATAGGCATTTCAGATATAGTTGCCGATTGGCATTTTAAAAACAGGTGCCGATAGGCATTTCAGATATAGAAGCCGATAGGTATTTCAAATATAGGTGTCGATAGGCATTTCAGATATGGTTGCCGATAGGCATTTCAAATATAGGAGCAGATAGGCATTTCAGATGTAGTTCCTGAAAGGCATTTCAAAAATAGATGCCGATAGGCATTTCAGATATAGGTGCCGATAGGCATTTCAGATATAGTTGCAGATTGGCATTCCAGATACGGTTGCCGATAGGCATTTCAAATATAAGTGCTGATAGGCATTACAGATGTAGTTTCCGATAGGCATTTCAAAAATAGGTACCGATAGGCATTTCAGATATAGGTGCCGATAGGCATTCCGGATATAGTTGCCAATTGGCATTTTAAAAATAGGTGCCGATAGGCATTTCAGATATAGAAGCCGATAGGCATTTCAAATATAAGTGCCGATAGGCATTCCAGATATGGTTGCCGATAGGCATTTCAAATATAGGTGCTGATAGGCATTTCAGATGTAGTTTCCGATAGGCATTTTAAAAATACGTGCCAATAGGCATTTCAGATATAGGTGCTGATAGGCATTTCAGATATAGTTGCCGATTGGCATTTTAAAAATAGGTGCCGATAGGCATTTCAGATATAGGTGCCGATAGGCATTTCAGATATAGTTGCCGATTGGCATTTTAAAAATAGGTGCCGATAGGCATTTTAGATATAGAAGCCGATAGGCATTTCAAATATAGGTGCCGATAAGCATTCCAGATATGGTTGCCGATAGGCATATCAAATATAGGTGCTGATAGGCATTTCAGATGTAGTTTCCGATAGGCATTTCAAAAATTGGTGCTGATAGGCATTTCAGATATAGGTGCCGATAGGCATTTCAGATATAGTTGCCGATGGCATATTAAAGATAGGTGCCGATAGGCATTTCAGATATAGAAGCCGAAAGGTATTTCAAATATAAGTGTCGATAGGCATTTAAGATATTGTTGCCGATAGGCATTTCAAATATAGGTGCTGATAGGGATTTCAGATATAGGTGCCGATAGGTATTTCAGATATAGTTGTCGATTGGCATTTTAAAAATAGGTGTCGATAGGCATTTCAGATATAGAAGCCGATAGGCATTTCAAGTATAGGTGCCGATAGGCATTCAAGATATGGTTGCCGATAGGCAATTCAAATATAGGTGCTGATAGGCATTTCAGATGTAGTTTCCGATAGGCATTTCAAAAATTGGTGCCGATTGGCATTTCAGATATGGGTGCCGATAGGCATTTCGGTTATAGTTGCCGATTGGCATTTTAAAGATAGGTGCCGATAGGCATTTCAGATATAGAAGCCGATAGGTATTTCAAATATAAGTGTCGATAGGCATTTCAGATATTGTTGCCGATAGGCATTTCAAATATAGGTGCTGATAGGCATTTCAGATGTAGTTTCCGATAGGCATTTCAAAAATAGGTACCGAAAGGCATTTCAGATATAGGTGCCGATAGGCATTTCAGATATAGTTGTCAATTGGCATTTTAAAAATAGGTGTCGATAGGAATTTCAGATCTAGAAGCCAATAGGCATTTCAAATATAGGTGCCGATAGGCATTCCAGATATGGTTGCCGATAGGCATTTCAAATATAGGTGCTGAAAGGCATTTCAGATGTAGTTTCCGATAGGCATTTCAAAAATTGGTACCGATAGGCATTTCAGATATAGGTGCTGATAGGCATTTCAGATATAGTTGCCGATTTGCATTTTAAAAATAGGTGCCAATAGGCATTTCAGATATAGAAGCCGATAGGTATTTAAAATATAGGTGTAGATAGGCATTTCAGATATAGGTGCCGATAGGCATTTCAGATATAGTTGCCGATTGGCATTTTAAAAATAGGTGTCGATAGGCATTTCAGATATAGAAGCCGATAGGTATTTCAAATATAGGTGTCGATAGGCATTTCAGATATTGTTGCCGATAGGCATTTCAAATATAGGTGCTGATAGGCATTTCAGATGTAGTTTCCGATAGGCATTTTAAAAATAGGTGTCGATAGGCATTTCAGATATAGGTGCCGATAGGCATTTCAGATATAGTTGCCGATTGGCATTTTAAAAATAGGTGTCGATAGGCATTTCAGATATAGGTGCTGATAGGCATTTCAGATATAGTTGCCGATTTGCATTTTAAAAATAGGTGCCAATAGGCATTTCAGATATAGAAGCCGATAGGTATTTAAAATATAGGTGTAGATAGGCATTTCAGATATAGGTGCCGATAGGCATTTCAGATATAGTTGCCGATTGGCATTTTAAAAATAGGTGTCGATAGGCATTTCAGATATAGAAGCCGATAGGTATTTCAAATATAGGTGTCGATAGGCATTTCAGATATTGTTGCCGATAGGCATTTCAAATATAGGTGCTGATAGGCATTTCAGATGTAGTTTCCGATAGGCATTTTAAAAATAGGTGTCGATAGGCATTTCAGATATAGGTGCCGATAGGCACTTCAGATATAGTTGCCGATTGGCATTTTAAAAATAGGTGCCGATAGGCATTTCAGATATAGTTGCCGATTGGCATTTTAAAAATAGGTGCCGATAGGCATTTCAGATATAGAAGCCGATAGGTATTTCAAATATATAGGTGTCGATAGGCATTTCAGATATGGTTGCCGATGGGCATTTCAAATATAGGTGCTGATAGGCATTTCAGATGTAGTTTCCGATAGGCATTTCAAAAATAGGTGCCGATAGGCACTTCAGATATAGTGGCCGATTGGCATTTTAAAAATAGGTGCCGATAGGCATTTCAGATATAGTTGCCGATTGGCATTTTAAAAATAGGTGCCGATAGGCATTTCAGATATAGAAGCCGATAGGTATTTCAAATATATAGGTGTCGATAGGCATTTCAGATATGGTTGCCGATGGGCATTTCAAATATAGGTGCTGATAGGCATTCCAGATGTAGTTTCTGATAGGCATTTCAAAAATTGGTGCCGATAGGCATTTCAGATATAGTTGCCGATTGGCGTTTTAAAAATAGGTGTCGATAGGCATTTCAGATATAGAAGCCGATAGGCATTTCAGATATAGTTGCCGATTGGCATTTTAAAAATAAGTGTTGACAGGCATTTCAGATATAGAAGCCGATAGGCATTTCAAATATAGGTGCCGATAAGCATTCCAGATATGGTTGCCGATAGGCATTTCAAATATAGGTGCTGATAGGCATTTCAGATGTAGTTTCCGATAGGCATTTCAAAAATAGGTGCAGATAGACATTTCAGATATAGGTGCCAATAGGCATTTCAGATATAGTTGCCGATTGGCATTTTAAAAATAGGTGCCGATAGGCATTTCAGATTTATAGAAGCCGATAGGTATTTCAAATATAGGTGTCGATAGGCATTTCAGATATGGTTGCCGATAGGCATTTCAAATATTGGTGCTGATAGGCATTTCAGATGTAGTTTCCGATAGGCACTTCAAAAATAGGTGACGATAGGCATTTCAGATATAGGTGCCGATAGGCATTACAGATATAGTTGCCGATTGGCATTTCAGATATAGAAGCCGATAGGTATTTCAAATATAGGTGTCGATAGGCATTTCAGATATAGAAGCCAATAGGCATTTCAAATATAGGTGCTGATGGGCATTCCAGATATAGTTGCCAATAGTCATTTCAAATAAAGGTGCTGATAGGCATTTCAGATGTAGTTTCCGATAGGCATTTCAAAAATAGGTGCCGATAGGCATTTCAGATATAGTAACCGATTGGCATTTAAAAATAGGTGCCGATAGGCATTTCAATTATTGGTGCTGATAGGCATTTCAGATGTAGTTTCCGATAGGCACTTCAAAAATAGGTGACGATAGGCATTTCAATTATTGGTGCTGATAGGCATTTCAGATGTAGTTTCCGATAGGCACTTCAAAAATAGGTGACGATAGGCATTTCAGATATAGGTGCCGATAGGCATTTCAGATATAGTTGCCGATTGGCATTTTAAAAATAGGTGTTGATAGGCATTTCAGATATAGAAGCCAATAGGCATTTCAAATATAGGTGCTGATGGGCATTCCAGATATAGTTGCCGATAGTCATTTCAAATAAAGGTGCTGATAGGCATTTCAGATGTAGTTCCCGATAGGCATTTCAAAAATAGGTGCCGATAGGCATTTTAGATATAGTAACCGATTGGCATTTTAAAAATAGGTGCCGATAGGCATTTCAGATATAGAAGCCGATAGGTATTTCAAATATAGGTGTCGATAGGCATTTCAGATATGGTTGCCGATAGGCATTTCAAATATTGGTGCTGATAGGCATTTCAGATGTAGTATCCGATAGGCACTTCAAAAATAGGTGACGATAGGCATTTCAGATATAGGTGCCGATAGGCATTACAGATATAGTTGCCGATTGGCATTTTAAAAATAGGCGCCGATAGGCATTTCAGATATAGAAGCCGATAGGCATTTCAAATATAGGTGCCGATAGGCATTCTAGATATGGTTGCCGATAGGCATTTCAAATATAGGTGCTGATAGGCATTTCAGATGTATTTTCCGACAGGCATTTCAAAAATAGGTGCCGATAGGCATTTCAGATATAGGTGCCGATAGGCATTTCAGATATAGTAGCCGATTGGCATTTTAAAAATAGGTGCCGATAGGTATTTCAGATATAGAAGCCGATAGGCATTTCAAATATAGGTGTCGATAGGCATTTCAGATATCGTTGCCGATAAGCATTTCAAATATAAGTGCTGATAGGCATTTCAGATGTAGTTTCCGATAGGCATTTCAAAAATAGGTGCCGATAGGCACTTCAGATATAGTTGCCGATTGGCATTTTAAAAATAGGTGCCGATAGGCATTTCAGATATAGTTGCCGATTGGCATTTTAAAAATAGGTGCCGATAGGCATTTCAGATATAGAAGCCGATAGGTATTTCAAATATAGGTGTCGATAGGCATTTCAGATATGGTTGCCGATAGGCATTTCAAATATTGGTGCTGATAGGCATTTCAGATGTAGTTTACGATAGGCACTTCAAAAATAGGTGACGATAGGCATTTCAGATATAGGTGCCGATAGGCATTACAGATATAGTTGCCGATTGGCATTTTAAAAATAGGCGCCGATAGGCATTTCAGATATAGAAGCCGATAGGCATTTCAAATATAGGTGCCGATAGGCATTCTAGATATGGTTGCCGATAGGCATTTCAAATATAGGTGCTGATAGGCATTTCAGATGTATTTTCCGACAGGCATTTCAAAAATAGGTGCCGATAGGCATTTCAGATATAGGTGCCGATAGGCATTTCAGATATAGTAGCCGATTGGCATTTTAAAAATAGGTGCCGATAGGTTTTTCAGATATAGAAGCCGATAGCCATTTCAAATATAGGTGCCGATAGGTATTCCAGATATAGTTGCCGATAGGCATTTCAAATATAGGTGCTGATAGGTATTTCAGATGTAGTTTCCGATAGGCATTTCAAAAATAGGTGCCGATGAGCATTTCAGATGTAGGTGCCGATAGCCATTTCAGATATAGTTGCCGATTGGCATTTTAAAAATAGGTGCCGATAGGCATTTCAGATATAGAAGCCGATAGGCATTTCAAATATAGGTGCCGATAAGCATTCCAGATATGGTTGCCGATAGGCATTTCAAATATAGGTGCTGATAGTCATTTCAGATGTAGTTTCCGATAGGCATTTCAAAAATTGGTGCCGATAGGCATTTCAGATATAGGTGCCGATAGGCATTTCAGATATAGTTGCCGATTGGTATTTTAAAAATAGATGCCGATAGGCATTTCAGAAATAGAAGTCGATAGGTATTTCAAATATAGGTGTCGATAGGCATTTCAGATATGGTTGCCGATAGGCATTTCAAATATAGGTGCTGATAGACATTTCAGATGTAGTTTCCGATAGGCATTTCAAAAATAGGTGCCGATAGGCATTTCAGATATAGGTGCCGATAGGCATTTCAGATATAGTTGCCGATTGGCATTTTTAAAATAGGTGTCGATAGGCATTTCAGATATAGAAGCCGATAGGCATTTTAAATATAGGTGCCGATAGGCATTCCAGATATGGTTGCCGATAGGCATTTCAAATATGGGTGCTGATAGGCATTCCAGATGTAGTTTCTGATAGGCATTTCAAAAATTGGTGCCGATAGGCATTTCAGATATAGGTGCCAATAGGCATTTCAGATATAGTTACCGATTGGCATTTTAAAAATAGGTGCCGATAGGCATTTCAGATATAGAAGCCGATAGGTATTTCAAATATAGGTGCCGATAGGCATTCCAGATATGGTTGCCGATAGGCATTTCAAATATAAGTGCTGATAAGCATTTCAGATGTAGTTTCCGATAGGCATTTCAAAAATAGGTACCGAAAGGCATTTCAGATATAGGTGCCGATAAGCATTTCAGATATAGTTGTCAATTGGCATTTTAAAAATAGGTGTCGATAGGCATTTCAGATCTAGAAGCCAATAGGCATTTCAAATATAGGTGCCGATAGGCATTCCAGATATGGTTGCCGATAGGCATTTCAAATATAGGTGCTGAAAGGCATTTCAGATGTAGTTTCCGATAGGCATTTCAAAAATTGGTACCGATAGGCATTTCAGATATAGGTGCTGATAGGCATTTCAGATATAGTTGCCGATTTGCATTTTAAAAATAGGTGCCAATAGGCATTTCAGATATAGAAGCCGATAGGTATTTAAAATATAGGTGTAGATAGGCATTTCAGATATAGGTGCCGATAGGCATTTCAGATATAGTTGCCGATTGGCATTTTAAAAATAGGTGTCGATAGGCATTTCAGATATAGAAGCCGATAGGCATTTCAGATATAGTTGCCGATTGGCATTTTAAAAATAAGTGTTGACAGGCATTTCAGATATAGAAGCCGATAGGTATTTCAAATATAGGAGTCGATAGGCATTTCAGATATTGTTGCCGATAGGCATTTCAAATATAGGTGCTGATAGGCATTTCAGATGTAGTTTCCGATAGGCATTTTAAAAATAGGTGTCGATAGGCATTTCAGATATAGGTGCCGATAGGCATTTCAGATATAGTTGCCGATTGGCATTTTAAAAATAGGTGTCGATAGGCATTTCAGATATAGAAGCCGATAGGCATTTCAAAAATAGGTGCTGAAAGGCATTTCAGATGTAGTTTCCGATAGGCATTTCAAAAATAGGTGCCGATAGGCATTTCAGATATAGGTGCCGATAGGCACTTCAGATATAGTTGCCGATTAGCATTTTAAAAATAGGTGCCGATAGGCATTTCAGATATAGTTGCCGATTGGCATTTTAAAAATAGGTGCCGATAGGCATTTCAGATATAGAAGCCGATAGGTATTTCAAATATATAGGTGTCGATAGGCATTTCAGATATGGTTGCCGATGGGCATTTCAAATATAGGTGCTGATAGGCATTCCAGATGTAGTTTCTGATAGGCATTTCAAAAATTGGTGCCGATAGGCATTTCAGATATAGGTGCCGATAGGCATTTCAGATATACTTGCCGATTGGCATTTTAAAAATAGGTGCCGATAGGCATTTCAGATATAGAAGCCGATAGGTATTTCAAATATAGGTGTCGATAGGCATTTCAGATATGGTTGCCGATAAGCATTTCAAATATAAATGCTGATAGGCATTTCAGATGTAGTTTCCGATAGGCATTTCAAAAATAGGTGCCGATAGGCACTTCAGATATAGTTGCCGATTGGCATTTTAAAAATAGGTGCCGATAGGCATTTCAGATATAGTTGCCGATTGGCATTTTAAAAATAGGTGCCGATAGGCATTTCAGATATAGAAGCCGATAGGTATTTCAAATATATAGGTGTCGATAGGCATTTCAGATATGGTTGCCGATGGGCATTTCAAATATAGGTGCTGATAGGCATTCCAGATGTAGTTTCTGATAGGCATTTCAAAAATTGGTGCCGATAGGCATTTCAGATATAGGTGCCGATAGGCATTTCAGATATACTTGCCGATTGGCATTTTAAAAATAGGTGCCGATAGGCATTTCAGATATAGAAGCCGATAGGTATTTCAAATATATAGGTGTCGATAGGCATTTCAGATATGGTTGCCGATGGGCATTTCAAATATAGGTGCTGAAAGGCATTCCAGATGTAGTTTCTGATAGGCATTTCAAAAATTGGTGCCGATAGGCATTTCAGATATAGGTGCCGATAGGCATTTCAGATATACTTGCCGATTGGCATTTTAAAAATAGGTGCCGATAGGCATTTCAGATATAGAAGCCGATAGGTATTTCAAATATAGGTGTCGATAGGCATTTCAGATATGGTTGCCGATAAGCATTTCAAATATAAGTGCTGATAGGCATTCCAGATGTAGTTTCTGATACGCATTTCAAAAATTGGTGCCGATAGGCATTTCAGATATAGTTGCCGATTGGCATTTTAAAAATAGGTGTCGATAGGCATTTCAGATATAGAAGCCGATAGGCATTTCAGATATAGTTGCCGATTGGCATTTTAAAAATAAGTGTTGACAGGCATTTCAGATATAGAAGCCGATAGGCATTTCAAATATAGGTGCCGATAAGCATTCCAGATATTGTTGCCGATAGGCATTTCAAATATAGGTGCTGATAGGCATTTCAGATGTAGTTTCCGATAGGCATTTCAAAAATAGGTGCCGATAGACATTTCAGATATAGGTGCCGATAGGCATTACAGATATAGTTGCCGATTAGCATTTTAAAAATAGGTGCCGATAGGCATTTCAGATATAGAAGCCGATAGGCATTTCAAATATAGGTGCCGATAGGCATTCCAGATATGGTTGCCGATAGGCATTTCAAATATAGGTGCTGATAGGCATTTCAGATGTAGTTTCCGATAGGCATTTCAAAAATAGGTGCCGATAGGCATTTCAGATATAGGTGCCGATAGGCATTTCAGATATAGAAGCCGATAGGCATTTCAAATATAGGTGCCGATAGGCATTCCAGATATGGTTGCCGATAGGCATTTCAAATATAGGTGCTGATAGGCATTTCAGATGTAATTTCCGATAGGCATTTCAAAAATAGGTGCCGATAGGCATTTCAGATATAGGTGCCGATAGGCATTTCAGATATAGTTGCCGATTGGCATTTAAAAAATAGATGCCGATAGGCATTTCAGATATAGAAGCCGATAGGTATTTCAAATATAGGTGTCGATAGGCATTTTAGATATGGTTGCCGATAGGCATTTCAAATATAGGTGCTGATAGGCATTTCAGATGTGGTTGCCGATAGGCATTTCAAAAATAGGTGCCGATAGGCATTTCAGATATAGTAACCGATTGGCATTTTAAAAATAGGTGCCGATAGGCATTTCAGATATAGAAGCCGATAGGTATTTCAAATATAGGTGTCGACAGGCATTTCAGATATGGTTGCCGATAGGCATTTCAAATATTGGTGCTGATAGGCATTTCAGATGTAGTTTCCGATAGGCACTTCAAAAATAGGTGACGATAGGCATTTCAGATATAGGTGTCGATAGGCATTACAGATATAGTTGCCGATTGGCATTTTAAAAATAGGCGCCGATAGGCATTTCAGATATAGAAGCCGATAGGCATATCAAATATAGGTGGCGATAGGCATTCTAGATATGGTTGCCGATAGGCATTTCAAATATAGGTGCTGATAGGCATTTCAGATGTATTTTCCGACAGGCATTTCAAAAATAGGTGCCGATAGGCATTTCAGATATAGGTGCCGATAGGCATTTCAGATATAGTAGCCGATTGGCATTTTAAAAATAGGTGCCGATAGGTATTTCAGATATAGAAGCCGATAGGCATTTCAAATATAGGTGCCGATAGGTATTCCAGATATAGTTGCCGATAGGCATTTCAAATATAGGTGCTGATAGGCATTTCAGATGTAGTTTCCGATAGGCATTTCAAAAATAGGTGCCGATAGGCATTTCAGATGTAGGTGCCGATAGGCATTTCAGATATAGTTGCCGATTGGCATTTTAAAAATAGGTGCCGATAGGCATTTCAGATATAGAAGCCGATAGGCATTTCAAATATAGGTGCCGATAAGCATTTCAGATATGGTTGCCGATAGGCATTTCAAATATAGGTGCTGATAGTCATTTCAGATGTAGTTTCCGATAGGCATTTCAAAAATTGGTGCCGATAGGCATTTCAGATATAGGTGCCGATAGGCATTTCAGATATAGTTGCCGATTGGCATTTTTAAAATAGGTGTCGATAGGCATTTCAGATATAGAAGCCGATAGGCATTTTAAATATAGGTGCCGATAGGCATTCCAGATATGGTTGCCGATAGGCATTTCAAATATGGGTGCTGATAGGCATTCCAGATGTAATTTCTGATAGGCATTTCAAAAATTGGTGCCGATAGGCATTTCAGATATAGGTGCCAATAGGCATTTCAGATATAGTTACCGATTGGCATTTTAAAAATAGGTGCCGATAGGCATTTCAGATATAGAAGCCGATAGGTATTTCAAATATAGGTGCCGATAGGCATTCCAGATATGGTTGCCGATAGGCATTTAAAATATAAGTGCTGATAAGCATTTCAGATGTAGTTTCCGATAGGCATTTCAAAAATAGGTACCGAAAGGTATTTCAGATATAGTTGCCGATAGGCATTTCAGATATAGTTGTCAATTGGCATTTTAAAAATAGGTGTCGATAGGCATTTCAGATCTAGAAGCCAATAGGCATTTCAAATATAGGAGCCGATAGGCATTCCAGATATGGTTGCCGATAGGCATTTCAAATATAGGTGCTGAAAGGCATTTCAGATGTAGTTTCCGATAGGCATTTCAAAAATTGGTACCGATAGGCATTTCAGATATAGGTGCTGATAGGCATTTCAGATATAGTTGCCGATTTGCATTTTAAAAATAGGTGCCAATAGGCATTTGAGATATAGAAGCCGATAGGTATTTAAAATATAGGTGTCGATAGGCATTTCAGATAAGTTTGCCGATAGGCATTTCAAATATAGGTGCTGATAGGCATTTCAGATGTAGTTTCCGATAGGCATTTAAAAAATAGGTGCCGATAGGCAATTCAGATATAGGTGCCGTAGGCATTTCAGATAGATTTGCCGATTGGCATTTTTAAATTAGGTGCCGATAGGCATTTTAGATGTAGTTTCCGATAGGCATTTCAAAAATTGATGCCGATAGGCATTTCAGATATAGGTGCCAATAGGCATTTCAGATATAGTTGCCGATTGGCATTTTAAAAACAGGTGCCGATAGACATTTCAGATATAGAAGCCGATAGGTATTTCAAATATAGGTGTCGATAGGCATTTCAGATATGGTTGCCGATAGGCATTTCAAATATAGGAGCAGATAGGCATTTCAGATGTAGTTTCCGAAAGGCATTTCAAAAATAGGTGCCGATAGGCATTTCAGATATAGGTGCCGATAGGCATTTCAGATATAGTTGCCGATTGGCAATTTAAAAATAGGGGCCGATAGGCATTTCAGTTATAGAAGCCGTTAGGCATTTCAAATATAGGTGCCGATAGGCATTCCAGATATGGTTGCCGATAGGTATTTCAAATATAAGTGCTGATAGGCATTTCAGATGTAGTTTCCGATAGGCATTTCAAAAATAGGTACCGAAAGGCATTTCAGATATAGGTGCCGATAGGCATTTCAGATATAGTTGTCAATTGGCATTTTAAAAATAGGTGTCGATAGGCATTTCAGATCTAGAAGCCAATAGGCATTTCAAATATAGGTGCCGGTAGGCATTCCAGATATGGTTGCCGATAGGCATTTCAAATATAGGTGCTGAAAGGCATTTCAGATGTAGTTTCCGATAGGCATTTCAGATATAGTAACCGATTGGCATTTTAAAAATAGGTGCCGATAGGCATTTCAGATATAGAAGCCGATAGGTATTTCAAATATAGGTGTCGATAGGCATTTGAGATATGGTTGCCGATAGGCATTTCAAATATAGGTGCTGATAGGCATTTCAGATGTAGTTTCCGATAGGCATTTCAAAAATAGGTGCCGATAGGCATTTCAGATATAGGTTCCGATAGGCATTTCAGATATAGTTGCCGATTGGCATTTTAAAAATAGGAGCCGATAGGCATTTCAGATATAGAAGCCGATAGGTATTTCAAATATAGGTGTCGATAGGCATTTCAGATATGGTTGCCGATAGGCATTTCAAATATAGGTGCTGATAGCATTTCAGATGTAGTTTCCGATAGGCATTTCAAATATAGGTGCCGATAGGCATTTCAGATATAAGTGCCGATAGGCATTTTAGATATAGTTGCCGATTGGCATTTTAAAAATAGGTGTCGATAGGCATTTCAGATATAGAAGCCGATAGGCATTTCAAATATAGGTGCCGATAGGCATTCCAGATATGGTTGCCGATAGGCATTTCAAATATAGGTTCTGATAGGCATTCCAGATGTAGTTTCTGATAGGCATTTCAAAAATTGGTGCCGATAGGCATTTCAGATATAGGTGCCAATAGGCATTTCAGATATAGTTACCGATTGGCATTTTAAAAATAGGTGCCGATAGGCATTTCAGATATAGAAGCCGATAGGTATTTCAAATATAGGTGCCGATAGGCATTTCAGATATGGTTGCCGATAGGCATTTCAAATATAGGTGCTGATAGGCATTTCAGATGTAGTTTCCGATAGGCATTTCAAAAATAGGTGCCGATAGGCATTTCAGATATAGGTGCCTATAGGCATTTCTGATATAGTTGCCGATTGGCATTTTAAAAATAGGTGCCGATAGGCATTTTAGATGCAGTTCCGATAGGCATTTCAAAAATAGATGCCGATAGGCATTTCAAAAATAGATGCCGATAGGCATTTCATATATAGGTGCCGATAAGCATATCAGATATAGTTGTCGATAGGCATTTAAAATATAGGTACCGATAGGCATTTCAAATATAGGTGTCGATAGGCATTTCAGATATAAATGCCGAACGGTATTTCAGATATAGGTGCCGATAGGCATTTCAGATATAGAAGCCGATAGTCATTTCAAATATAGGTGCCGATAGGCATTCCAGATATGGTTGCCGATAGGCATTTCAAATATAGGTGCTGATAGGCATTTCAATTGTAGTTTCCGATAGGCATTCCAAAAATAGGTGCCAATAGGCATTTCAGATATAGGTGCCGATAGGCATTTCAGATATAGTTGCCGATTGGCATTTTAAAAATAGGTGCCGATAGGCATTTCAGATATAGAAGCCGATAGGCATTTTAAATATAGGTGCCGATAGGCATTCCAGATATGGTTGCCGATAGGCATTTTAAATATAGGTGTTGATAGGCATTTTAGATGTAGTTTCCGATAGGCATTTCAAAAATTGGTGCCGATAGGTATTTCAGATATAGGTGCCGATAGGCATTTCAGATATAGTTGCCGATTGGCATTTTAAAAATAGGTGCCGATAGGCATTTCAGATATAGAAACCGATAGGTATTTCAAATATAGGTGTAGATAGGCATATCAGATATGGTTGCCGATAGGCATTTCAAATAAAGGTCCTGATAGGCATTTCAGATTTAGTTTCCGATAGGCATTTCAAAAATAGGTGCCGATAAGCATTTCAGATACAGGTGTCGATAGGCATTTCAGATATACTTACCGATTGGCATTTTTAAAATAGGTACCGCTAGGCATTTTAGATGTAGTTTCCGATAGGCATTTCAAAAATAGGTGCCGATAGGCATTTCAGATATAGGTGCCGATAGGCATTTCAGATATAGGTGCCGATAAGCATATCAGATATAGGTGCCGATAGGCATTTTAGATATAGTTGCCGATTGGCATTTTAAAAATAGGTGTCGATAGGCATTTCAGATATAGAAGCCGATAGGCATTTCAAATATAGGTGCCGATAGGCATTCCAGATATGGTTGCCGATAGGCATTTCAAATATAGGTGCTGATAGGCATTCCAGATGTAGTTTCCGATAGGCATTTCAAAAATAGGTACCGAAAGGCATTTCAGATATAGGTGCCGATAGGCATTTCAGATATAGTTGTCAATTGGCATTTTAAAAATAGGTGTCGATAGGCATTTCAGATCTAGAAGCCAATAGGCATTTCAAATATAGGTGCCGATAGGCATTCCAGATATGGTTGCAGATAGGCATTTCAAATATAGGTGCTGAAAGGCATTTCAGATGTAGTTTCCGATAGGCATTTCAAAAATTGGTACCGATAGGCATTTCAGATATAATTGCAGATAGGCATTTCAGATATAGTTGCCGATTTGCATTTTAAAAATAGGTGCTAATAGGCATTTCAGATATAGAAGCCGATAGGTATTTAAAATATAGGTGTCGATAGGCATTTCAGATATGGTTGCCGATAGGCATTTCAAATATAGGTGCTGATAGGCATTTCAGATGTAGTTTCCGATAGGCATTTAAAAAATAGGTGCCGATAGGCAATTCAGATATAGGTGCCGATAGGCATTTCAGATAGAGTTGCCGATTGGCATTTTAAAATTAGGTGCCGATAGGAATTTTAGATGTAGTTTCCGATAGGCATTTCAGATATAGAAGCCGATAGGCACTTCAGATATAGTTGCCGATTGGCATTTTAAAAATAGGTGCCGATAGGCATTTCAGATATAGTTGCCGATTGGCATTTTAAAAATAGGTGCCGATAGGCATTTCAGATATAGAAGCCGATAGGTATTTCAAATATAGGTGTCGATAGGCATTTCAGATATGGTTGCCGATGGGCATTTCAAATATTTGAGCTGATAGGCATTTCAGATGTAGTTTCCGATAGGCATTTCAAAAATAGGTGCTGATAGGCATTTCAGATATAAGTGCCGATAGGCATTACAGATATAGTTGCCGATTGGCATTTTAAATATAGGTGCCGATAGGCATTTCAGATATAGAAGCCGATAGGCATTTTAAATATAGGTGCCGATAGGCATTCCAGATATGGTTGCCGATAGGCATTTCAAATATAGGTGCTGATAGGCATTTCAGATGTAGTTTCCGATAGGCATTTCAAAAATAGGTGCCGATAGGCATTTCAGATATAGGTGCCGATAGGCATTTCAGATATAGTTGCCGATTGGCATTTTAAAAATAGGTGCCGATTGGCATTTGAGATATAGAAGCCGATAGGCATTTCAAATATAGGTGCCGATAGGCATTCCAGATATGGTTGCCGATAGGCATTTCAATATAGGTGCTGATAGGCATTTCAGATGTAGTTTCCGATAGGCATTTCAAAAATAGGTGCCGATAGGGATTTCAGATATAGGTGCCGATAGGCATTTCAGATGTAGTTTCCGATAGGCATTTCAAAAACAGGTGTCGATAGGCATTTCAGATATAGGTGCCGATAGGCATTTCAGATATAGTTGCCGATTGGCATTTTAAAAATAGGTGCCGATAGGCATTTCAGATATAGAAGCCGATAGGCATTTCAAATATAGGTGCCGATAAGCATTCTAGATATGGTTGCCGATAGGCATTTTAAATATAGGTGCTGGTAGGCATTTCAGATGTAATTTCCGATAGGTATTTCAAAAATTGGTGCCGATAGGCATTTCAGATATAGGTGCCGATAGGCATTTCAGATATACTTGCCGATTGGCATTTTAAAAATAAGTGCCGATAGGCATTTCAGATATAGAAGCCGATTAGTATTTCTATTACAGGTGTCAATAGGCATTTCAGATATGGTTGCCGATAAGCATTTCAAATATAAGTGCTGATAGGCATTTCAGATGTAGTTTCCGATAGGCATTTCAAAAATAGGTGCCGATAGGCATTTCAGATATAGGTGCCGATAAGCATTTCAGATATAGTTGCCGATTGGCATTTTAAAAATAGGTGCCGATAGGCATTTCAGATATAGAAGTTGATAGGCATTTAAAATATAGGTGCCGATAGGCATTCCAGATATGGTTGCCGATAGGCATTTCAAATATAGGTGCCGATAGGCATTTCAGATATAGAAGCCGATAGGCATTTCAAAAATAGGTGCCGATAGGCATTTCAGATATAGGTGCCGATAGGCATTTCAGATATAGTTGCCAATTGTCATTTTAAAAATAGGTGCCGATAGGCATTTCAGATATAGAAGCTGATAGGCATTTCAAATATAGGTGCCGATGGGCATTCCAGATATGGTTGCCGATAGGCATTTCAAATATAGGTGCTGATAGGCATTTCAGATGTAGTTTCCGATAGGCATTTCAAAAATAGGTGCCGATAGGCAATTCAGATGTAGGTTCCGATAGGCATTTCAGATAGAGTTGCCGATTGGCATTTTAAAAATAGGTGCCGATAGGCATTTTAGATGTAATTTCCGATAGGCAATTAAAAAATAGGTGCCGATAGGCAATTCAGATATAGGTGCCGATAGTCATATCAGATATAGTTGCCGATAGGCATTTAAAATATAGGTGCCGATAAGCATTTCAAATATAGGTGTTTATAGGCATTTCAGATATAAATGCCGAATTGCATTTCAGATATAGGTGCCGATAGGCATTTCTGATGTGGTTGCCGATAGGCATTTCAAATATAGGTGCTGATAGGCATTTCAGATGTAGTTTTCGATAGGCATTTCAAAAATAGGTGCCGATAGGCATTTCAGATATAGGTGCCGATAGGCACTTCAGATATAGTTGCCGATTGGCATTTTAAAAATAGGTGCCGATAGGCATTTCAGATATAGTTGCCGAAAGGCATTTTAAAAATAGGTGCCGATAGGCATTTCTGATATAGAAGCCGATAGGTATTTCAAATATAGGTGTCGATAGGCATTTCAGATATGGTTGCCGATGGGCATTTCAAATATTTGAGCTGATAGGCATTTCAGATGTAGTTTCCGATAGGCATTTCAAAAATAGGTGCTGATAGGCATTTCAGATATAAGTGCCGATAGGCATTACAGATATAGTTGCCGATTGGCATTTTAAATATAGGTGCCGATAGGCATTTCAGAAATAGAAGCCGATAGGCATTTCAAATATAGGTGCCGATAGGCATCCAGATATGGTTGCCGATAGGCATTTCAAATATAGGTGCTGATAGGAATTTCAGATGTAGTTTCCGATAGGCATTTCAAAAATAGGTGCCGATAGGCATTTCAGATATAGGTGCCGATAGGCATTTCAGATATAGTTGCCGATTGGCATTTTAAAAATAGGTGCCGATTGGCATTTGAGATATAGAAGCCGATAGGCATTTCAAATATAGGTGCCGATAGGCATTCCAGATATGGTTGCCGATAGGCATTTCAATATAGGTGCTGATAGGCATTTCAGATGTAGTTTCCGATAGGCATTTCAAAAATAGGTGCCGATAGGGATTTCAGATATAGGTGCCGATAGGCATTTCAGATGTAGTTTCCGATAGGCATTTCAAAAACAGGTGCCGATAGGCATTTCAGATATAGGTGCCGATAGGCATTTCAGATATAGTTGCCGATTGGCATTTTAAAAATAGGTGCCGATAGGCATTTCAGATATAGAAGCCGATAGGCATTTCAAATATAGGTGCCGATAAGCATTCCAGATATGGTTGCCGATAGGCATTTTAAATATAGGTGCTGGTAGGCATTTCAGATGTAATTTCCGATAGGTATTTCAAAAATTGGTGCCGATAGGCATTTCAGATATAGGTGCCGATAGGCATTTCAAATATACTTGCCGATTGGCATTTTAAAAATAAGTGCCGATAGGCATTTCAGATATAGAAGCCGATTAGTATTTCTATTACAGGTGTCAATAGGCATTTCAGATATGGTTGCCGATAAGCATTTTAAATATAAGTGCTGATAGGCATTTCAGATGTAGTTTCCGATAGGCATTTCAAAAATAGGTGCCGATAGGCATTTCAGATATAGGTGCCGATAGGCATTTCAGATATATTTGCTGATTGGCATTTTAAAAATAGGTGTCGATAGGCATTTCAGATATAGAAGCCGATAGGCATTTCAAATATAGGTGCCTATAGGCATTCCAGATATGGTTGCCGATAGGCATTTCAAATATAGGTGCTGATGGCATTCCAGATGTAGTTTCTGATAGGCATTTCAAAAATTGATGACGATAGGTATTTCAGTTATAGGTGCCGATAGGCATTTCAGATATAGAAGCCGATAGGTATTTCAAATATAGGTGTCGATAGGCATTTCAGATATGGTTGCCGATAGGCATTTCAAATATAGGTGCTGATAGGCATTTCAGATGTAGTTTCCGATAGGCATTTCAAAAATAGGTGCCGATAGGCATTTCAGATATAGGTGCCGATAGGCATTTCAGATATAGTTGCCGACAAGCATTTTAAAAATAGGTACCGATAGGCATTTCAGATATAGAAGCCGATAGGCATTTCAAATATAGGTGCCGATAGGCATTCCAGATATGGTTGCCGATAGGCATTTCAAATATAGGTGCCGATAGGCATTTCAGATATAGAAGCCGATAGGCATTTCAAAAATAGGTGCCGATAGTCATTTCTGATATAAGTGCCGATAGGCATTTCAGATATAGTTGCCAATTGGCATTTTAAAAATAGGTGCCGATAGGCATTTCAGATATAGTTGCCAATTGGCATTTTAAAAATAGGTGCCGATAGGCATTTCAGATATAGAAGCCGATAGGCATTTCAAATATAGGTGCCGATAGGCATTCCAGATATGGTTGCCGATAGGCATTTCAAATATAGGAGCAGATAGGCATTCCAGATGTAGTTTCTGATAGGCATTTCAAAAATTGGTGCCGATAGGCATTTCAGATATAGGTGCCGATAGGCATTTCAGATATAGTTACCGATTGGCATTTTAAAAATAGGTGCCGATAGGCATTTCAGATATAAATGCCGAAAGGCATTTCAGATATAGGTGCCGATAGGCATTTCTGATGTGGTTGCCGATAGGCATTTCAAATATAGGTGCTGATAGGCATTTCAGATGTAGTTTTCGATAGGCATTTCAAAAATAGGTGCCGATAGGCATTTTAGATATAGGTGCCGATAGGCACTTCAGATATAGTGTCCGATTGGCATTTTAAAAATAGGTGCCGATAGCCATTTCAGATATAGAAGCCGATAGGCATTTCAAATATAGGCGCCGATAGGCATTCCAGATATGGTTGCCGACAGGCATTTCAAATATAGGTGCTGATAGGCATTTCAGATGTAGTTTCCGATAGGCATTTCAAAAATAGGTGCCGATAGGCATTTCAGATATAGGTGCCGATAGGCATTTCAGATGTAGTTTCCGATAGGCATTTCAAAAATTGGTGCAGATAGACGTTTCAGATATAGGTGCCAATAGGCATTTCAGATATAGTTGCCGATTGGCATTTTAAAAATAGGTGCCGATAGGCATTTCAGATTTATAGAAGCCGATAGGTATTTCAAATATAGGTGTCGATAGGCATTTCAGATATGGTTGCCGATAGGCATTTCAAATATTGGTGCTGATAGGCATTTCAGATGTAGTTTCCGATAGGCACTTCAAAAATAGGTGCCGATAGGCATTTCAGATATAGGTGCCGATAGGCATTACAGATATAGTTGCCGATTGGCATTTTAAAAATAGGCGCCGATAGGCATTTCAGATATAGAAGCCGATAGTCATTTCAAATATAGGTGCCGATAGGCATTTCAGATATAGTTGCCGATTGGCATTTTAAAAATAGGTGCCGATAGGCATTTCAGATATAGAAGCCGATAGGTATTTCAAATATAGGTGTCGATAGGCATTTTAAATATGGTTGCCGATGGGCATTTCAAATATTTGAGCTGATAGGCATTTCAGATGTAGTTTCCGAGAGGCATTTCAAAAATAGGTGCCGATAGGCATTTGAGATATAGAAGTTGATTAGCATTTCAAATATAGGTGCCGATAGGCATTCCAGATATGGTTGCCGATAGGCATTTCAAATATAGGTGCCGATAGGCATTTCAAATATAGGTGCCGATAGGCATTTCAGATATTGAAGCCGATAGGCATTTCAAAAATAGGTGCCAAATGGCATTTCAGATATAGGTGCCGATAGGCATTTCAGATATAGTTGCCAATTGTCATTTTAAAAATAGGTGCCGATAGGCATTTCAGATATAGAAGCTGATAGGCATTTCAAATATAGGTGCCGATGGGCATTCCAGATATGGTTGCCAATAGGCATTTCAAATATACGTGCTGATAGGCATTTTTGATGTAGTTTCCGATAGGCATTTCAAAAATTGATGCCGATAGGCATTTCAGATAAAGGTGCCGATAGGCATTTCAGATATAGTTGCCGATTAGCATTTTAAAAATAGGTGCCGATAGGCATTTCAGATATAGTTGCCGATTGGCATTTTAAAAACAGGTGCCGGTAGGCATTTCAGATATAGGTGCCGATAGGCATTTCAGATATAGTTGCCGATTGGTATTTTAAAAATAGGTGCCGATAGGCATTTCAGATATAGAAGCCGATAGGCATTTCAAATATAGGTGCCGATAGGCATTCCAGATATGGTTGCCGATAGGCATTTCAAATATAAGTGCTGATAGGCATTTCAGATGTAGTTTCCGATAGGCATTTCAAAAATAGGTACCGATAGGCATTTCAGATATAGGTGCCGATAGGCATTTCAGATATAGTTGCCAATTGGCATTTTTAAAATAGGTGTCGATAGGAATTTCAGATATAGAAGCCAATAGGCATTTCAAATATAGGTGCCGGTAGGCATTCCAGATATGGTTGCCGATAGGCATTTCAAATATAGGTGCTGATAGACACTTCAGATGTAGTTTCCCATAGGCATTTCAAAAATTGGTGCCGATAGGCATTTCAGATATAGGTGCTGATAGGCATTTCAGATATAGTTGCCGATTGGCATTTTAAAAATAGGTGCCGATAGGCATTTCAGATATAGAAGCCGATAGGTATTTAAAATATAGGTGTCGATAGGCATTTTAGATATGGCTGCCGATAGGCATTTCAAATATAGGTGCTGATAGGCATTTCAGATGTAGTTTCCGATAGGCATTTCAAAAATAGGTGCCGATAGGCAATTCAGATGTAGGTGCCGATAGGCATTTCAGATAGAGTTGCCGATTGGCATTTTAAAAATAGGTGCCGATAGGAATTTTAGATGTAGTTTCCGATAGGCATTTCAAAAATAGGTGCCGATAGGCATTTCAGATATAGGTGCCGATAGTTATATCAGATATAGTTGCCGATAGGCATTTAAAATATAGGTGTTGATAAGCATTTCAAATATAGGTGTTGATAGGCATTTCAGATATAAATGCCGAAAGGCATTTCAGATATAGGTGCCGATAGGCATTTCTGATGTGGTTGCCGATAGGCATTTCAAATATAGGTGCTGATAGGCATTTCAGATGTAGTTTTCGATAGGCATTTCAAAAATAGGTGCCGATAGGCATTTCAGATATAGTTGCCGATTGGCATTTTAAAAATAGGTTCCGATAGGCATTTCAGATATAGAAGCCGATAGGCATTTCAAATATAGGTGCCGATAGGCATTCCAGATATGGTTGCCGATAGGCATTTCAAATATAGGTGCTGATAGGCATTTCAGATGTAGTTTCCGATAGGCATTTCAAAAATAGGTGCCGATAGGCATTTCAGATATAGGTGCCGATAGGCATTTCAGATATAGTTGCCGATTGGCATTTTAAAAATAGGTGCCGATAGGCATTTCAGATATGGAAGCCGATAGGCATATCAAATATAGGTGCCGATAGGCATTCCAGATATGGTTGCCGATAGGCATTTCAAATATAGGTGATGATAGGCATTTCAGATGTAGTTTCCGATAGGCATTTCCAAAATAGGTGCCGATAGGGATTTCAGATATAGGTGCCGATAGGCATTCCAGATATAGTTGCCGATTGGCATTTTAAAAATAGGTGCCGATAGGCATTTCAGATATAGAAGCCGATAGGCATTTCAAATATAGGTGTCGATAGGCATTTCAGATATGGTTGTCGCTTGGCATTTCAAATATTGGTGCTGATAGGCATTTCAGATGTAGTTTCCGATAGGCATTTCAAAAATAGGTGCCGATAGGCATTTCAGATATAGGTGCCGATAGGCATTACAGATATAGTTGCCGATTGGCATTTTAAAAATAGGTGCCGATAGGCATTTCAGATATAGAAACCGATAGGCATTTCAAATATAGGTGCCGATAGGCATTCCAGATATGGTTGCCGATAGGCATTTCAAATATAGGTGCCGATAGGCACTCCAGATATGGTTGCCGATAGGCATTTCAAAAATAGGTGCCGATAGGCATTTCCAATATAGGTGCCGATAGGCATTTCAGATATAGTTGCCGATTGGCATTTTAAAAATAGGTGCCGATAGGCATTTCAGATATAGAAGCCGATAGGCATTTCAAATATAGGTGTCGATAGGCATTTCAGATATGGTTGTCGCTTGGCATTTCAAATATTGGTGCTGATAGGCATTTCAGATGTAGTTTCCGATAGGCATTTCAAAAATAGGTGCCGATAGGCATTTCAGATATAGGTGCCGATAGGCATTACAGATATAGTTGCCGATTGGCATTTTAAAAATAGGTGCCGATAGGCATTTCAGATATAGAAACCGATAGGCATTTCAAATATAGGTGCCGATAGGCATTCCAGATATGGTTGCCGATAGGCATTTCAAATATAGGTGCCGATAGGCACTCCAGATATGGTTGCCGATAGGCATTTCAAAAATAGGTGCCGATAGGCATTTCCAATATAGGTGCCGATAGGCATTTCAGATATAGTTGCCGATTGGCATTTTAAAAATAGGTGTCGATAGGCATTTCAGATATAGAAGCCGATAGGCATTTCAAATATAGGTGCCGATAGGCATTCCAGATATGGTTGCCGATAGGCATTTCAAATATAGGTGCTGATAGGCATTCCAGATGTAGTTTCTGATAGGCATTTCAAAAATTGGTGCCGATTGGCATTTCAGATATAGGTGCCGATAGGCATTTCAGATATAGTAACCGATTTGCATTTTAAAAATAGGTGCCGATAGGCATTAGAGATATAGTTGCCGATTGGCATTTTAAAAATAGGAGTTGATAGGCATTTCAGATATACTTGCCGATTGGCATTTTTAAATTGGTGCCGATAGGCATTTCAGATATAGTTGCCGATTGGCATTTTAAAAATAGGTGTCGATAGGCATTTCAGATATAGAAGCCGATAGGCATTTCAAATATAGGTGCTGATAGGCATTCCAGATATGGTTGCCGATAGGCATTTCAAATATAGGTGCTGATAGGCATTCCAGATGTAGTTTCTGATAGGCATTTCAAAAATTGGTGCCGACAGGCATTTCAGATATAGGTGCCGATAGGCATTTCAGATATAATAACCGATTGGCATTTTAAAAATAGGTGCCGATAGGCATTTCAGATATATTTGCCGATTGGCATTTTAAAAATAGGTGTTGATAGGCATTTCAGATATAGAAGCCGATAGGCATTTCAAATATAGGTGCCGATAAGCATTCCAGATATGGTTGCCGATAGGCATTTCAAATATAGGTGCTTATAGGCATTTCAGATGTAGTTTCCGATAGGCATTTCAAAAATAGGTGCCGATAGGCATTTCAGATATAGGTGCCGATAGGCATTACAGATATAGTTGCCGATTAGCATTTTAAAAATAGGTGCCGATAGGCATTTCAGATATAGAAGCCGATTGGCATTTCAAATATAGGTGCCGATAGGCATTCCAGATATGGTTGCCGATAGGCATTTCAAATATAGGTGCTGATAGGCATTTCAGATGTAGTTTCCGATAGGCATTTCAAAAATAGGTGCCGATAGGCATTTCAGATATAGGTGCCGATAGGCATTTCAGATATAGTTGCCGATTAGGATTTTAAAAATAAGTGCCGATTGGCATTTCAGATATAGAAGCCGATAGGCATTTCAAATATAGGTGCCGATAGGCATTCCAGATATGGTTGCCGATAGGCATTTCAAATATAGGTGCCGATAAGCATTCCAGATATGGTTGCCGATAGGCATTTTAAATATAGGTGCTGGTAGGCATTTCAGATGTAATTTCCGATAGGTATTTCAAAAATTGGTGCCGATAGGCATTTCAGATATAGGTGCCGATAGGCATTTCAGATATAGTTGCCGATTGGCATTTTAAAAATAGGTGCCGATAGGCATTTCAGATATAGAAGCCGATTAGTATTTCTATTACAGGTGTCAATAGGCATTTCAGATATGGTTGCCGATAAGCATTTCAAATATAAGTGCTGATAGGCATTTCAGATGTAGTTTCCGATAGGCATTTCAAAAATAGGTGCCGATAGGCATTTCAGATATAGGTGCCGATAGGCATTTCAGATATAGTTGCCGATTGGAATTTAAAAAATAGGTGTCGATAGGCATTTCAGATATAGAAGCCGATAGGCATTTCAAATATAGGTGCCGATAGGCATTCCAGATATGGTTGCCGATAGGCATTTCAAATATAGGTGCTGATGGCATTCCAGATGTAGTTTCTGATAGGCATTTCAAAAATTGATGACGATAGGTATTTCAGATATAGGTGCCGATAGGCATTGCAGATATAGTTACCGATTGGCATTTTAAAAATAGGTGCCGATAGGCATTTCAGATATAGAAGCCGATAGGTATTTCAAATATAGGTGTCGATAGGCATTTCAGATATGGTTGCCGATAGGCATTTCAAATATAGGTGCCGATAGGCATTTCAGATATAGCTACCGATTGGCATTTTAAAAATAGGTGCCGATAGGCATTTCAGATATAGGAGCAGATATTCATTTCAGATGTAGTTTTCGATAGGCATTTCAAAAATAGGTGCCGATAGGCATTTCAGATATAGGTGCCGATAGGCATTTCAGATATAGTTGCCGATTGGTATTTTAAAAATAGGTGCCGATAGGCATTTCAGATATAGAAGCCGATAGGCATTTCAAATATAGGTGCCGATAGGCATTCCAGATATGGTTGCCGATAGGCATTTCAAATATAAGTGCTAATAGGCATTTCAGATGTAGTTTCCGATAGGCATTTCAAAAATAGGTACCGATAGGCATTTCAGATATAGGTGCCGATAGGCATTTCAGATATAGTTGCCAATTGGCATTTTAAAAATAGGTGCCGATAGGAATTTTAGATGTAGTTTCCGATAGGCATTTCAAAAAAAGGTGCCGATAGGCATTTCAGATATAGGTGCCGATAGTTATATCAGATATAGTTGCCGATAGGCATTTAAAATATAGGTGTTGATAAGCATTTCAAATATAGGTGTTGATAGGCATTTCAGATATAAATGCCGAAAAGCATTTCAGATATAGGTGCCGATAGGCATTTCTGATGTGGTTGCTGATAGGCATTTCAAATATAGGTGCTGATAGGCATTTCAGATGTAGTTTTCGATAGGCATTTCAAAAATAGGTGCCGATAGGCATTTCAGATATAGTTGCCGATTGCCATTTTAAAAATAGGTGCCGATAGGCATTTCAGATATAGAAGCCGATAGGCATTTCAAATATAGG
This sequence comes from Venustoraphidia nigricollis, assembly GCA_034508555.1. Lineage (NCBI taxonomy): Eukaryota > Metazoa > Arthropoda > Insecta > Raphidioptera > Raphidiidae > Venustoraphidia > Venustoraphidia nigricollis. The sequence goes on along the minus strand of JAVRKA010000133.1, from coordinate 727,650 downwards.
TGCCGATAGGCATTCCAGATATGGTTGCCGATAGGCATTTCAAATATAGGTGCTGATAGGCATTTCAGATGTAGTTTTTGATAGGCATTTCAAAAATTGGTGCCGATAGGCATTTCAGATATAGTTGCCGATTGGCATTTTAAAAATAGGTGCCGATAGGCATTTCAGATATAGAAGCCGATAGGTATTTCAAATATAGGTGTCGATAGGCATTTCAGATATGGTTGCCGATGGGCATTTAAAATATTTGAGCTGATCGGCATTTCAGATGTAGTTTCCGATAGGCATTTCAAAAATAGGTGCCGATAGGCATTTCAGATATAGGTGCCGATAGGCATTACAGATATAGTTGCCGATTGGCATTTTAAATATAGGTGCCGATAGGCATTTCAGATATAGAAGCCGATAGGCATTTCAAATATAGGTCCTGATAGGCATTCCAGATATGGTTGCCGATAGGCATTTCAAATATAGGTGCTCATAGGCATTTCAGATGTAGTTTCCGATAGGCATTTCAAAAATAGGTGCCGATAGGCATTTCAGATATAGGTGCCGATAGGCATTTCAGATATAGTTGCCGATTGGCATTTTAAAAATAGGTGCCGATAGGCATTTCAGATATAGAAGCCGATAGGCATTTCAAATATAGGTGCCGATAGGCATTCCAGATATGGTTGCCGTTAGGCATTTCAAATATAGGTGATGATAGGCATTTCAGATGTAGTTTCCGATAGGCATTTCCAAAATAGGTGCCGATAGGGATTTCAGATATAGGTGCCGATAGGCATTCCAGATATAGTTGCCGATTGGCATTTTAAAAATAGGTGCCGATAGGCATTTCAGATATAGAAGCCGATAGGCATTTCAAATATAGGTGTCGATAGGCATTTCAGATATGGTTGCCGCTTGGCATTTCAAATATTGGTGCTGATAGGCATTTCAGATGTAGTTTCCGATAGGCATTTCAAAAATAGGTGCCGATAGGCATTTCAGATATAGGTGCCGATAGGCATTACAGATATAGTTGCCGATTGGCATTTTAAAAATAGGTGCCGATAGGCATTTCAGATATAGAAGCCGATAGGCATTTCAAATATAGGTGCCGATAGGCATTCCAGATATGGTTGCCGATAGGCATTTCAAATATAGGTGCCGATAGGCACTCCAGATATGGTTGCCGATAGGCATTTCAAAAATAGGTGCCGATAGGCATTTCCAATATAGGTGCCGATAGGCATTTCAGATATAGTTGCCGATTGGCATTTTAAAAATAGGTGCCGATAGGCATTATAGATATAGAAGCCGATAGGCATTTCAAATTTAGGTGCCGATAGGCATTTCAGATATAGGCGCCGATAGGCATTTCAGATATAGTTGCCGATTGGCATTAAAAAAATAGGTGTCGATAGGCATTTCAGATATAGAAGCCGATATGCATTTCAAATATAGGTGCCGATAGGCATTCCAGATATGGTTGCCGATAGGCATTTCAAATATAAGTGCTGATAGGCATTTCAGATGTAGTTTCCGATAGGCATTTAAAAAATAGGTGCCGATAGGCATTTCAGATATAGGTGCCGATAGGCATTTCAGATATAGTTGCCGATTGGCATTTTAAAAATAGGTGTCGATAGGCATTTCAGATATAGAAGCCGATAGGCATTTCAAATATAGGTGCCGATAGGCATTCCAGATATGGTTGCCGATAGGCATTTCAAATATAGGTGCTGATAGGCATTCCAGATGTAGTTTCTGATAGGCATTTCAAAAATTGGTGCCGATAGGCATTTCAGATATAGGTGCCGATAGGCATTTCAGATATAGTAACCGATTTGCATTTTAAAAATAGGTGCCGATAGGCATTAGAGATATAGTTGCCGATTGGCATTTTAAAAATAGGAGTTGATAGGCATTTCAGATATACTTGCCGATTGGCATTTTAAAAATAGGTGCCGATAGGCATTTCAGATATAGTTGCCGATTGGCATTTTAAAAATAGGTGTCGATAGGCATTTCAGATATAGAAGCCGATAGGCATTTCAAATATAGGTGCCGATAGGCATTCCAGATATGGTTGCCGATAGGCATTTCAAATATAGGTGCTGATAGGCATTCCAGATGTAGTTTCTGATAGGCATTTCAAAAATTGGTGCCGATAGGCATTTCAGATATAGGTGCCGATAGGCATTTCAGATATAATAACCGATTGGCATTTTAAAAATAGGTGCCGATAGGCATTTCAGATATATTTGCCGATTGGCATTTTAAAAATAGGTGTTGATAGGCATTTCAGATATAGAAGCCGATAGGCATTTCAAATATAGGTGCCGATAAGCATTCCAGATATGGTTGCCGATAGGCATTTCAAATATAGGTGCTTATAGGCATTTCAGATGTAGTTTCCGATAGGCATTTCAAAAATAGGTGCCGATAGGCATTTCAGATATAGGTGCCGATAGGCATTACAGATATAGTTGCCGATTAGCATTTTAAAAATAGGTGCCGATAGGCATTTCAGATATAGAAGCCGATTGGCATTTCAAATATAGGTGCCGATAGGCATTCCAGATATGGTTGCCGATAGGCATTTCAAATATAGGTGCTGATAGGCATTTCAGATGTAGTTTCCGATAGGCATTTCAAAAATAGGTGCCGATAGGCATTTCAGATATAGTCGCCGATTGGCATTTTAAAAATAAGTGCCGATTGGCATTTCAGATATAGAAGCCGATAGGCATTTCAAATATAGGTGCCGATAGGCATTCCAGATATGGTTGCCGATAGGCATTTCAAATATAGGAGCAGATAGGCATTCCAGATGTAGTTTCTGATAGGCATTTCAAAAATTGGTGCCGATAGGCATTTTCAGATATAGGTGCCGATAGGCATTGCAGATATAGTTACCGATTGGCATTTTAAAAATAGGTGCCGATAGACATTTCAGATATAGAAGCCGATAGGTATTTCAAATATAGGTGTCGATAGGCATTTCAGATATGGTTGCCGATAGGCATTTCAAATATAGGTGCTGATAGGCATTTCAGATGTAGTTTCCGATAGGCATTCCAAAAATAGGTGCCGATAGGCATTTCAGATATAGGTGCCGATAGGCATTTCAGATATAGTTGCCGACAAGCATTTTAAAAATAGGTACCGATAGGCATTTCAGATATAGAAGCCGATAGGCATTTCAAATATAGGTGCTGATAGGCATTCCAGATATAATTGCCGATAGGCATTTCAAATATAGGTGCCGATAGGCATTTCAGATATAGATGCCGATAGGCATTTCAAAAATAGGTGCCGATAGTCACTTCAGATATAAGTGCCGATAGGCATTTCAGATATAGTTGCCAATTGGCATTTTAAAAATAGGTGCCGATAGGCATTTCAGATATAGTTGCCAATTGGCATTTTAAAAATAGGTGCCGATAGGCATTTCAGATATAGAAGCCGATAGGCATTTCAAATATAGGTGCCGATAGGCATTCCAGATATGGTTGCCGATAGGCATTTCAAATATAGGAGCAGATAGGCATTCCAGATGTAGTTTCTGATAGGCATTTCAAAAATTGGTGCCGATAGGCATTTTCAGATATAGGTGCCGATAGGCATTTCAGATATAGTTACCAATTGGCATTTTAAAAATAGGTGCCGATAGGCATTTCAGATATAAATGCCGAAAGGCATTTCAGATATAGGTGCCGATAGGCATTTCTGATGTGGTTGCCGATAGGCATTTCAAATATAGGTGCTGATAGGCATTTCAGATGTAGTTTTCGATAGGCATTTCAAAAATAGGTGCCGATAGGCATTTCAGATATAGGTGCCGATAGGCACTTCAGATATAGTGTCCGATTGGCATTTTAAAAATAGGTGCCGATAGCCATTTCAGATATAGAAGCCGATATGCATTTCAAATATAGGCGCCGATAGGCATTCCAGATATGGTTGCCGACAGGCATTTCAAATATAGGTGCTGATAGGCATTTCAGATGTAGTTTCCGATAGGCATTTCAAAAATAGGTGCCGATAGGCATTTCAGATATAGGTGCCGATAGGCATTTCAGATGTAGTTTCCGATAGGCATTTCAAAAATTGGTGCAGATAGACATTTCAGATATAGGTGCCAATAGGCATTTCAGATATAGTTGCCGATTGGCATTTTAAAAATAGGTGCCGATAGGCATTTCAGATATATAGAAGCCGATAGGTATTTCAAATATAGGTGTCGATAGGCATTTTAGATATGGTTGCCGATAGGCATTTCAAATATAGGTGCTGATAGGCATTTCAGATGTGGTTGCCGATAGGCATTTCAAATATAAGTGCTGATAGGCATTTCAGATGTAGTTACCGATTGGCATTTTAAAAATAGGTGTCGATAGGCATTTCAGATATAGAAGCCGATAGGCATTTCAAACATACGTGCCGATAGGCATTCCAGATATGGTTGCCGATAGGCATTTCAAATATAGGTGCTGATAGGCATTCCAGATGTAGTTTCTGATAGGCATTTCAAAAATTGGTGCCAATAGGCATTTCAGATATAGGTGCCGATAGGCATTTCAGATATAGTAACCGATTGGCATTTTAAAAATAGGTGCCGATAGGCATTTCAGATATAGTTGCCAATTGGCATTTTAAAAATAGGTGTTGATAGGCATTTCAGATATACTTGCCGATTGGCATTTTAAAAATAGGTGCCGATAGGCATTTCAGATATAGAAGCCGATAGGCATTTCAAATATAGGTGCCGATAGGCATTCCAGATATGGTTGCCGATAGGCATTTCAAATATAGGTGCTGATAGGCATTCCAGATGTAGTTTCTGATAGGCATTTCAAAAATTGGTGCCGATAGGCATTTCAGATATAGGTGCCGATAGGCATTTCAGATATAGTAACCGATTGGCATTTTAAAAATAGGTGCCGATAGGCATTTCAGATATAGATGCCGATTGGCATTTTAAAAAGAGGTGTTGATAGGCATTTCAGATATAGAAGCCGATAGGCATTTCAAATATAGGTGCCGATAAGCATTCCAGATATGGTTGCCGATAGGCATTTCAAATATAGGTGCTGATAGGCATTTCAGATGTAGTTTCCGATAGGCATTCCAAAAATAGGTGCCGATAGGCATTTCAGATATAGGTGCCGATAGGCATTTCAGATATAGTTGCCGACAAGCATTTTAAAAATAGGTACCGATAGGCATTTCAGATATAGAAGCCGATAGGCATTTCAAATATAGGTGCTGATAGGCATTCCAGATATAATTGCCGATAGGCATTTCAAATATAGGTGCTGATAGTCATTTCAGATGTAGTTTCCGATAGGCATTTCAAAAATTGGTGCCGATAGGCATTTCAGATATAGGTGCCGATAGGCATTTCAGATATAGTTACCGATTGGCATTTTAAAAATAGGTGCCGATAGGCATTTCAGATATAAATGCCGAAAGGCATTTCAGATATAGGTGCCGATAGGCATTTCTGATGTGGTTGCCGATAGGCATTTCAAATATAGGTGCTGATAGGCATTTCAGATGTAGTTTTCGATAGGCATTTCAAAAATAGGTGCCGATAGGCATTTCAGATATAGGTGCCGATAGGCACTTCAGATATAGTGTCCGATTGGCATTTTAAAAATAGGTGCCGATAGCCATTTCAGATATAGAAGCCGATAGGCATTTCAAATATAGGCGCCGATAGGCATTCCAGATATGGTTGCCGACAGGCATTTCAAATATAGGTGCTGATAGGCATTTCAGATGTAGTTTCCGATAGGCATTTCAAAAATAGGTGCCGATAGGCATTTCAGATATAGGTGCCGATAGGCATTTCAGATGTAGTTTCCGATAGGCATTTCAAAAATTGGTGCAGATAGACATTTCAGATATAGGTGCCAATAGGCATTTCAGATATAGTTGGCGATTGGCATTTTAAAAATAGGTGCCGATAGGCATTTCAGATTTATAGAAGCCGATAGGTATTTCAAATATAGGTGTCGATAGGCATTTCAGATATGGTTGCCGATAGGCATTTCAAATATTGGTGCTGATAGGCATTTCAGATGTAGTTTCCGATAGGCACTTCAAAAATAGGTGCCGATAGGCATTTTAGATATAGGTGCCGATAGGCATTACAGATATAGTTGCCGATTGGCATTTTAAAAATATGCGCCGATAGGCTTTTCAGATATAGAAGCCGATAGGCATTTCAAATATAGGTGCCGATAGGCATTCCAGATATGGTTGCCGATAGGCATTTCAAATATAGGTGCTGATAGGCATTTCAGATGTAGTTTTCGACAGGCATTTCAAAAATAGGTGCCGATAGGCATTTCAGATATAGTAACCGATTGGCATTTTTAAAATAGGTGCCGATAGGCATTTTAGATATAGAAGCCGATAGGTATTACAAATATAGGTGTCGATAGGCATTTCAGATATGGTTGCCGATAGGCATTTCAAATATTGGTGCTGATAGGCATTTCAGATGTAGTTTCCGATAGGCACTTCAAAAATAGGTGACGATAGGCATTTCAGATATAGGTGCCGATAGGCATTACCGATATAGTAGCCGATTGGCATTTTAAAAATAGGTGCCGATAGGTATTTCAGATATAGAAGCCGATAGGCATTTCAAATATAGGTGCCGATAGGTATTCCAGATATAGTTGCCGATAGGCATTTCAAATATAGGTGCTGATAGGCATTTCAGTTGTAGTTTCCGATAGGCATTTCAAAAATAGGTGCCGATAGGCATTTCAGATGTAGGTGCCGATAGGCATTTCAGATATAGTTGCCGATTGGCATTTTAAAAATAGGTGCCGATAGGCATTTCAGATATAGAAGCCGATAGGCATTTCAAATATAGGTGCCGATAAGCATTCCAGATATAGTTGCCGATAGGCATTTCAAATATAGGTGCTGATAGTCATTTCAGATGTAGTTTCCGATAGGCATTTCAAAAATTGGTGCCGATAGGCATTTCAGATATAGGTGCCGATAGGCATTTCAGATATAGTTGCCGATTGGTATTTTAAAAATAGGTGCCGATAGGCATTTCAGATATAGAAGCCGATAGGTATTTCAAATATAGGTGTCGATAGGCATTTCAGATATGGTTGCCGATAGGCATTTCAAATATAGGTGCTGATAGGCATTTCAGATGCAGTTTCCGATAGGCATTTCAAAAATAGGTGCCGATAGGCATTTCAGATATAGGTGCCAATAGGCATTTCAGATATAGTTACCGATTGGCATTTTAAAAATAGGTGCCGATAGACATTTCAGATATAGAAGCCGATAGGTATTTCAAATATAGGTGCCGATAGGCATTTTAGATATGGTTGCCGACAGGCATTTCAAATATAGGTGCTGATAGGCATTTCAGATGTAGTTTCCGATAGGCATTTCAAAAATAGGTGCCGATAGGCATTTCAGATATAGGTGCCGATAGGCATTTCAGATATAGTTGCCGATTAGCATTTTTAAAATAGGTGTCGATAGGCATTTCAGATATAGAAGCCGATAGGCATTTTAAATATAGGTGCCGATAGGCATTCCAGATATGGTTGCCGATAGGCATTTCAAATATGGGTGCTGATAGGCATTCCAGATGTAGTTTCTGATAGGCATTTCAAAAATTGGTGCCGATAGGCATTTCAGATATAGGTGCCAATAGGCATTTCAGATATAGTTACCGATTGGCATTTTAAAAATAGGTGCCGATAGACATTTCAGATATAGAAGCCGATAGGCATTTCAAATATAGGTGCCGATAGGCATTTTAGATATGGTTGCCGATAGGCATTTCAAATATAGGTGCTGATAGGCATTTCAGATGTAGTTTCCGATAGGCATTTCAAAAATAGGTGCCGATAGGCATTTCAGATATAGGTGCCGATAGGCATTTCAGATATAGTTGCCGATTGGCATTTTAAAAATAGGTCCCGATAGGCATTTCAGATATAGAAGCCGATAGGTATTTCAAATATTGGTGTCGATAGGCATTTCAGATATGGTTGCCGATAGGCATTTCAAATATAGGTGCTGATAGGCATTTCAGATGTAGTTTCCGATAGGCATTTCAAATATAGGTGCCGATAGGCATTTCAGATATAAGTGCCGATAGGCATTTCAGATATAGTTGCCGATAGGCATTTTAAAAATAGGTGTCGATAGGCATTTCAGATATAGAAGCCGATAGGCATTTCAAATATAGGTGCCGATAGGCATTCCAGATATGGTTGCCGATAGGCATTTCAAATATAGGTTCTGATAGGCATTCCAGATGTAGTTTCTGATAGGCATTTCAAAAATTGGTGCCGATAGGCATTTCAGATATAGGTGCCAATAGGCATTTCAGATATAGTTACCCATTGGCATTTTAAAAATAGGTGCCGATAGGCATTTCAGATATAGAAGCCGATAGTCATTTCAAATATAGGTGCCGATAGGCATTCCAGATATGGTTGCCGATAGGCATTTCAAATATGGGTGCTGATAGGCATTCCAGATGTAGTTTCTGATAAGCATTTCAAAAATTGGTGCCGATAGGCATTTCAGATATAGGTGCCAATAGGCATTTCAGATATAGTTACCGATTGGCATTTTAAAAATAGGTGCCGATAGGCATTTCAGATATAGTTGCCGATTGGCATTTTTAAAATAGGTGCCGATAGGCATTTCAGATATAGTTGCCAATTGGCATTTTAAAAATAGGTGCCGATAGGCATTTCAGATATAGAAGCCGATAGGCATTTTAAATATAGGTGCCGATAGGCATTCCAGATATGGTTGCCGATAGGCATTTCAAATATGGGTGCTGATAGGCATTCCAGATGTAGTTTCTGATAAGCATTTCAAAAATTGGTGCCGATAGGCATTTCAGATATAGGTGCCAATAGGCATTTCAGATATAGTTACCGATTGGCATTTTAAAAATAGGTGCCGATAGGCATTTCAGTTATAGAAACCGATAGGTATTTCAAATATAGGTGCCGATAGGCATTTCAGATATGGTTGCCGATAGGCATTTCAAATATAGGTGCTGATAGGCATTTCAGATGTAGTTTCCGATAGGCATTTCAAAAATAGGTGCCGATAGGCATTTCAGATATAGGTGCCGATAGGCATTTCAGATATAGTTGCCGATTGGCATTTTAAAAATAGGTGCCGATAGGCATTTCAGATATAGAAGCCGATAGGTATTTCAAATATAGGTGTCGATAGGCATTTCAGATATGGTTGCCGATAGGCATTTCAAATATAGGTGCTGATAGGCATTTCAGATGTAGTTTCCGATAGGCATTTCAAATATAGGTGCCGATAGGCATTTCAGATATAAGTGCCGATAGGCATTTCAGATATAGTTGCCGATTGGCATTTTAAAAATAGGTGTCGATAGGCATTTCAGATATAGAAGCCGATAGGCATTTCAAATATAGGTGCCGATAGGCATTCCAGATATGGTTGCCGATAGGCATTTCAAATATAGGATCTGATAGGCATTCCAGATGTAGTTTCTGATAGGCATTTCAAAAATTGGTGCCGATAGGCATTTCAGATATAGGTGCCAATAGGCATTTCAGATATAGTTACCGATTGGCATTTTAAAAATAGGTGCCGATAGGCATTTCAGATATAGACGCCGATAGTCATTTCAAATATAGGTGCCGATAGGCATTCCAGATATGGTTGCCGATAGGCATTTCAAATATAGGTGCTGATAGGCATTTAAGATATAGTTTCCGATAGGCATTCCAAAAATAGGTGCCGATAGGCATTTCAGATATAGGTGCCGATAGGCATTTCAGATATAGTTGCCGATTGGCATTTTAAAAATAGGTGCCGATAGGCATTTCAGATATAGAAGCCGATAGGCATTTTAAATATAGGTGCCGATAGGCATTCCAGATATGGTTGCCGATAGGCATTTTAAATATAGGTGTTGATAGGCATTTTAGATGTAGTTTCCGATAGGCATTTCAAAAATTGGTGCCGATAGGCATTTCAGATATAGGTGCCGATAGGCATTTCAGATATAGTTGCCGATTGGCATTTTAAAAATAGGTGCCGATAGGCATTTCAGATATAGAAACCGATAGGTATTTCAAATATAGGTGTAGATAGGCATATCAGATATGGTTGCCGATAGGCATTTCAGATATAGGTCCTGATAGGCATTTCAGATTTAGTTTCCGATAGGCATTTCAAAAATAGGTGCCGATGCGCATTTCAGATATAGGTGCCGATAGTCATATCAGATATAGTTGCCGATAGGCATTTAAAATATAGGTGCCGATAAGCATTTCAAATATAGGTGTTTATAGGCATTTCAGATATAAATGCCGAAAGACATTTCAGATATAGGTGCCGATAGGCATTTCTGATGTGGTTGCCGATAGGCATTTCAAATATAGGTGCTGATAGGCATTTCAGATATAGGTGCCGATAGGCACTTCAGATATAGTTGCCGATTGGTATTTTAAAAATAGGTGCCGATAGGCATTTCAGATATACTTGCCGATTGGCATTTTAAAAATAGGTGCCGATAGGCATTTCAGATATAGAAGCCGATAGGTATTTCAAATATAGGTGTCGATAGGCATTTCAGATATGGTTGCCGATGATCATTTCAAATATTTAGAGCTGATAGGCATTTCAGATGTAGTTTCCGATAGGCATTTCAAAAATAGGTGCTGATAGGCATTTCAGATATAAGTGCCGATAGGCATTACAGATATAGTTGCCGATTGGCATTTTAAATATAGGTGCCGATAGGCATTTCAGATATAGAAGCCGATAGGCATTTCAAATATAGGTGCTGATAGGCATTCCAGATATGGTTGCTGATAGGCATTTCAAATATAGGTGCTGATAGGCATTTCAGATGTAGTTTCCGACAGGCATTTCAAAAATAGGTGCCGATAGGCATTTCAGATATAGGTGCCGATAGGCATTTCAGATATAGTTGCCGATTGGCATTTTAAAAATAGGTGCCGATTGGCATTTGAGATATAGAAGCCGATAGGCATTTCAAATATAGGTGTCGATAGGCATTCCAGATATGGTTGCCGATAGGCATTTCAATATAGGTGCTGATAGGCATTTCAGATGTAGTTTCCGATAGGCATTTCAAAAATAGGTGCCGATAGGGATTTCAGATATAGGTGCCGATAGGCATTTCAGATGTAGTTTCCGATAGGCATTTCAAAAACAGGTGCCGATAGGCATTTCAGATATAGGTGCCGATAGGCATTTCAGATATAGTTGCCGATTGGCATTTTAAAAATAGGTGCCGATAGGCATTTCAGATATAGAAGCCGATAGGCATTTCAAATATGGGTGCTAATAGGCATTCCAGATGTAGTTTCTGATAAGCATTTCAAAAATTGGTGCCGATAGGCATTTCAGATATAGGTGCCAATAGGCATTTCAGATATAGTTACCGATTAGCATTTTAAAAATAGGTGCCGATAGGCATTTCAGATATAGAAACCGATAGGTATTTCAAATATAGGTGCCGATAGGCATTTCAGATATGGTTGCCGATAGGCATTTCAAATATAGGTGCCGATAGGCATTTCAGATGTAGTTTCCGATAGGCATTTCAAAAATTGGTGCAGATAGACATTTCAGATATAGGTGCCAATAGGCATTTCAGATATAGTTGCCGATTGGCATTTTAAAAATAGGTGCCGATAGGCATTTCAGATTTATAGAAGCCGATAGGTATTTCAAATATAGGTGTCGATAGGCATTTCAGATATGGTTGCCGATAGGCATTTCAAATATTGGTGCTGATAGGCATTTCAGATGTTGTTTCCGATAGGCACTTCAAAAATAGGTGCCGATAGGCATTTCAGATATAGGTGCCGATAGGCATTACAGATATAGTTGCCGATTGGCATTTTAAAAATAGGCGCCGATAGGCATTTCAGATAGAGAAGCCGATAGGCATCTCAAATATAGGTGCCGATAGGCATTCCAGATATGGTTGCCGATAGGCATTTCAAATATAGGTGCTGATAGGCATTTCAGATGTAGTTTTCGACAGGCATTTCAAAAATAGGTGCCGATAGGCATTTCAGATATAGGTGCCGATAGGCATTTCAGATATAGTTGCCGATTGGCATTTTAAAAATAGGTGCCGATAGGCATTTCAGATATAGAAGCCAATAGGCATTTCAAATATAGGTGCCGATGGGCATTCCAGATATAGTTGCCGATAGTCATTTCAAATAAAGGTGCTGATAGGCATTTCAGATGTAGTTTCCGATAGGCATTTCAAAAATAGATGCCGATAGGCATTTCAGAAATAGTTGCCGATTGGTATTTTAAAAAAAAAGTGCCGATAGGCATTTCAGATATAGAAGCCGATAGGTATTTCAAATATAGGTGTCGATAGGCATTTCAGATATGGTTGCCGATAGGCATTTCAAATATAGGTGCTGATAGGCATTTCAGATGCAGTTTCCGATAGGCATTTCAAAAATAGGTGCCGATAGGCATTTCAGATATAGGTGCCGATAGGCATTTCAGATATAGTTGCCGATTGGCATTTTTAAAATAGGTGTCGATAGGCATTTCAGATATAGAAGCCGATAGGCATTTTAAATATAGGTGCCGATAGGCATTCCAGATATGGTTGCCGATAGGCATTTCAAATATGGGTGCTGATAGGCATTCCAGATGTAGTTTCTGATAGGCATTTCAAAAATTGGTGCCGATAGGCATTTCAGATATAGGTGCCAATAGGCATTTCAGATATAGTTACCGATTGGCATTTTAAAAATAGGTGCCGATAGGCATTTCAGATATAGAAGCCGATAGGTAATTTAAATATAGGTGCCGATAGGCATTTCAGATATGGTTGCCGATAGGCATTTCAAATATAGGTGCTGATAGGCATTTCAGATGTAGTTTCCGATAGGCATTTCAAAAATAGGTGCCGATAGGCATTTCAGATATAGTTGCCGATTGGCATTTTAAAAATAGGTGCCGATAGGCATTTCAGATATAGAAGCCGATAGGTATTTCAAATATAGGTGTCGATAGACATTTCAGATATAATTGCCGATAGGCATTTCAAATATAGGTGCTGATAGGCATTTCAGATGTAGTTTCCGATAGGCATTTCATATATAGGTGCCGATAGGCATTTCAGATATAAGTGCCGATAGGCATTTCAGATATAGTTGCCGATTGGCATTTTAAAAATAGGTGTCGATAGGCATTTCAGATATAGAAGCCGATAGGCATTTCAAATATAGGTGCCGATAGGCATTCCAGATATGGTTGCCGATAGGCATTTCAAATATAGGTTCTGATAGGCATTCCAGATGTAGTTTCTGATAGGCATTTCAAAAATTGGTGCCGATAGGCATTTCAGATATAGGTGCCAATAGGCATTTCAGATATAGTTACCGATTGGCATTTTAAAAATAGGTGCCGATAGGCATTTCAGATATAGAAGCCGATAGTCATTTCAAATATAGGTGCCGATAGGCGTTCCAGATATGGTTGCCGATAGGCATTTCAAATATAGTTGCTGATAGGCATTTCAGATGTAGTTTCCGATAGGCATTCCAAAAATAGGTGCCGATAGGAATTTCAGATATAGGTGCCGATAGGCATTTCAGATATAGTTGCCGATTGGCATTTTAAAAATAGGTGCCGATAGGCATTTCAGATATAGAAGCCGATAGGCATTTTAAATATAGGTGCCGATAGGCATTCCAGATATGGTTGCCGATAGGCATTTTAAATATAGGTGTTGATAGGCATTTTAGATGTAGTTTCCGATAGGCATTTCAAAAATTGGTGCCGATAGGCATTTCAGATATAGGTGCCGATAGGCATTTCAGATATAGTTGCCGATTGGCATTTTTAAAATAGGTGTCGATAGGCATTTCAGATATAGAAGCCGATAGGCATTTTAAATATAGGTGCCGATAGGCATTCCAGATATGGTTGCCGATAGGCATTTCAAATATGGGTGCTAATAGGCATTCCAGATGTAGTTTCTGATAAGCATTTCAAAAATTGGTGCCGATAGGCATTTCAGATATAGGTGCCAATAGGCATTTCAGATATAGTTACCGATTGGCATTTTAAAAATATGTGCCGATAGGCATTTCAGATATAGAAACCGATAGGTATTTCAAATATAGGTGCCGATAGGCATTTCAGATATGGTTGCCGATAGGCATTTCAAATATAGGTGCTGATAGGCATTTCAGATGTAGTTTCCGATAGGCATTTCAAATATAGGTGCCGATAGGCATTTCAGATATAAGTGCCGATAGGCATTTCAGATATAGTTGCCGATTGGCATTTTAAAAATAGGTGTCGATAGGCATTTCAGATATAGAAGCCGATAGGCATTTCAAATATAGGTGCCGATAGGCATTCCAGATATGGTTGCCGATAGGCATTTCAAATATAGGTTCTGATAGGCATTCCAGATGTAGTTTCTGATAGGCATTTCAAAAATTGGTGCCGATAGGCATTTCAGATATAGGTGCCAATAGGGATTTCAGATATAGTTACCGATTGGCATTTTAAAAATAGGTGCCGATAGGCATTTCAGATATAGACGCCGATAGTCATTTTAAATATAGGTGCCGATAGGCATTCCAGATATGGTTGCCGATAGGCATTTCAAATATAGGTGCTGATTGGCATTTCAGATGTAGTTTCCGATAGGCATTCCAAAAATAGGTGCCGATAGGCATTTCAGATATAGGTGCCGATAGGCATTTCAGATATAGTTGCCGATTGGCATTTTAAAAATAGGTGCCGATAGGCATTTCAGATATTGAAGTTGATAGGCATTTCAAATATAGGTGCCGATAGGCATTCCAGATATGGTTGCCGATAGGCATTTCAAATATAGGTGCCGATAGGCATTTCAGATATAGAAGCCCATAGGCATTTCAAAAATAGGTGCCGATAGGCATTTCAGATATAGGTGCCGATAGGCATTTCAGATATAGTTGCCAATGGTCATTTTAAAAATAGGTGCCGATAGGCATTTCAGATATAGAAGCTGATAGGCATTTCAAATATAGGTGCCGATAGGCATTCTAGATATGGTTGCCAATAGGCATTTCAAATATACGTGCTGATAGGCATTTTAGATGTAGTTTCCGATAGGCATTTCAAAAATTGATGCCGATAGGCATTTCAGATATAGGTGCCAATAGGCATTTCAGATATAGTTGCCGATTGGCATTTTAAAAACAGGTGCTGATAGACATTTCAGATATAGAAGCCGATAGGTATTTCAAATATAGGTGTCGATAGGCATTTCAGATATGGTTGCCGATAGGCATTTCAAATATAGGAGCAGATAGGCATTTCAGATGTAGTTTCCGAATGGCATTTCAAAAATAGGTGCCGATAGGCATTTCAGATATAGGTGCCGATAGGCATTTCAGATAAAGTTGCCGATTGGCATTTTAAAAATAGGTGCCGATAGGCATTTCAGTTATAGAAGCCGTTAGGCATTTCAAATATAGGTGCCGATAGGCATTCCAGATATGGTTGCCGATAGGCATTTCAAATATAAGTGCTGATAAGCATTTCAGATGTAGTTTCCGATAGGCATTTCAAAAATAGGTACCGAAAGGCATTTCAGATATAGGTGCCGATAGGCATTTCAGATATAGTTGTCAATTGGCATTTTAAAAATAGGTGTCGATAGGCATTTCAGATCTAGAAGCCAATAGGCATTTCAAATATAGGTGCCGATAGGCATTCCAGATATGGTTGCCGATAGGCATTTCAAATATAGGTACTGAAAGGCATTGCAGATGTAGTTTCCGATAGGCATTTCAAAAATTGGTACCGATAGGCATTTCAGATATAGGTGCTGATAGGCATTTCAGATATAGTTGCCGATTTGCATTTTAAAAATAGGGGCCAATAGGCATTTCAGATATAGAAGCCGATAGGTATTTAAAATATAGGTGTCGATAGGCATTTCAGATATGGTTGCCGATAGGCATTTCAAATATAGGTGCTGATAGGCATTTCAGATGTAGTTTCCGATAGGCATTTAAAAAATAGGTGCCGATAGGCTATTCAGATATAGGTGCCGATAGGCATTTCAGATAGAGTTGCCGATTGGCATTTTAAAATTAAGTGCCGATAGGCATTTTAAATGTAGTTTCCGATAGGCATTTCAAAAATTGATGCCGATAGGCATTTCAGATATAGGTGCCAATAGGCATTTCAGATATAGTTGCCGATTGGCATTTTAAAAACAGGTGCCGATAGACATTTCAGATATAGAAGCCGATAGGTATTTCAAATATAGGTGTCGATAGGCATTTCAGATATGGTTGCCGATAGGCATTTCAAATATAGGAGCAGATAGGCATTTCAGATGTAGTTTCCGAAAGGCATTTCAAAAATAGGTGCCGATAGGCATTTCAGATATAGGTGCCGATAGGCATTTCAGATATAGTTGCCGATTGGCATTTTAAAAATAGGTGCCGATAGGCATTTCAGTTATAGAAGCCGTTAGGCATTTCAAATATAGGTGCCGATAGGCATTCCAGATATGGTTGCCGATAGGCATTTCAAAAATAAGTGCTGATAGGCATTTCAGATGTAGTTTCCGATAGGCATTTCAAAAATAAGTACCGAAAGGCATTTCAGATATAGGTGCCGATAGGCATTTCAGATATAGTTGTCAATTGGCATTTTAAAAATAGGTGTCGATAGGCATTTCAGATCTAGAAGCCAATAGGCATTTCAAATATAGGTGCCGATAGGCATTCCAGATATGGTTGCCGATAGGCATTTCAAATATAGGTGCTGAAAGGCATTTCAGATGTAGTTTCCGATAGGCATTTCAAAAATTGGTGCCGATAGGCATTTCAGATATAGGTGCTGATAGGCATTTCAGATATAGTTGCCGATTGACATTTTAAAAATAGGTGCCAATAGGCATTTCAGATATAGAAGCCGATAGGTATTTAAAATATAGGTGTCGATAGGCATTTCAGATATGGTTGCCGATAGGCATTTCAAATATATGTGCTGATAGGCATTTCAGATGTAGTTTCCGATAGGCATTTAAAAAATAGGTGCCGATAGGCAATTCAGATATAGGTGCCGATAGGCATTTCAGATAGAGTTGCCGATTGGCATTTTAAAATTAGGTGCCGATAGGCATTTTAGATGTAGTTTCCGATAGGCATTTCAAAAATAGGTGCCGATAGGCATTTCAGATATTGGTGCCGATAGTCATATCAGATTTAGTTGCCGATAGGCATTTAAAATATAGGTGCCGATAAGCATTTCAAATATAGGTGTCGATAGGCATTTCAGATGTAAATGCCGAAAGGCATTTCAAATATAGGTGCCGATAGGCATTTCTGATGTGGTTGCCGATAGGCATTTCAAATATAGGTGCTGATAGGCATTTTAGATGTAGTTTTCGATAGGCATTTCAAAAATAGGTGCCGATAGGCATTTCAGATATAGGTGCCGATAGGCACTTCAGATATAGTTGCCGATTGGCATTTTAAAAATAAGTGCCGATAGGCATTTCAGATATTGAAGCCAATAGGCATTTCAAATATAGGTGCCGATAGGCATTCCAGATAGGGTTGTCGATAAGCATTTCAAATATAGGTGTCGATAGGCATTTCAGATGTAAATGCCGAAAGGCATTTCAAATATAGGTGCTGATAGGCATTTCAGATGTAGTTTTCGATAGGCATTTCAAAAATTGGTGCCGATAGGCATTTCAGATATAGGTGCCGATAGGCATTTCAGATATAGTTGCAGATTGGCATTTTAAAAATAGGTGTCGATAGGCATTTCAGATATAGAAGCCGATAGGCATTTCAAATATAGGTGCTGATAGGCATTCCAGATATGGTTGCCGATAGGCATTTCAAATATAGGTGCTGATAGGCATTCCAGATGTAGTTTCCGATAGGCATTTCAAAAATTGGTGCCGATAGGCATTTCAGATATAGGTGTCGATAGGCATTTTAGATATAGTTGCCGATTGGCATCTTAAAAATAGGTGCCGATAGGCATTTCAGATATTGAAGTTGATAGGCATTTCAAATATAGGTGCCGATAGGCATTTCAGATATGGTTGCCGATAGGCATTTCAAAAATTGGTGCCGATAGGCATTTCAGATATAGGTGCCGATAGGCATTTCAGATATAGAAGCCGATAGGTATTTCAAATATAGGTGTCGATTGGCATTTCAGATATGGTTGCCGATAGGCATTTCAAATATATGTGCTGATAGGCATTTCAGATGTAGTTTCCGATAGGCATTTCAAAAATAGGTGCCGATAGGCATTTCAGATATAGGTGCCAATAGGCATTACAGATATAGTTGCCGATTGGCATTTCAAATATAGGTGCCGATAGGCATTTCAGATATAGGTGCCAATAGGCATTACAGATATAGTTGCCGATAGGCATTTCAAATATAGGTGCCGATAGGCATTCCAGATATGGTTGCCGATAGGCATTTCAAATATAGGTGCTGATAGGCATTCCAGATGTAGTTTCTGATAGGCATTTCAAAAATTGGTGCTGATAGGCATTTCAGATATAGGTGCCGATAGGCATTTCAGATATGGTTGCCGATAGGCATTTCAAATATAGGTGCTGATAGGCATTCCAGATGTAGTTTCTGATAGGCATTTCAAAAATTGGTGCTGATAGGCATTTCAGATATAGGTGCCGATAGGCATTTCAGATATAGTTACCTATTGGCATTTTAAAAATAGGTGCCGATAGGCATTTCAGATATAGAAGCCGATAGGCATTTCAGATATAGGTGCCGATAGACATTTCAGATATAGTTGCCGATTGGCATTTAAAAAATAGGTGCCGATAGGCATTTCAGATATAAGAGCCGATAGGCATTTCAAATATAGGTGCCGATAGGCATTCCAGATATGGTTGCCTAAGGCATTTCAAATATAGGTGCTGATAGGCATTTCAGATGTAGTTTCCGATAGGCATTTCAAAAATTGGTGCCGATAGGCATTTCAGATATAGGTGTCGATAGGAATTTCAGATATAAATGCCGAAAGGCATTTCAGATATAGGTGCCAATAGGCATTTCTGATGTGGTTGCCGATAGGCATTTCAAATATAGGTGCTGATAGGCATTTCAGATGTAGTTTTCGATAGGCATTTCAAAAATAGGTGCCGATAGGCATTTCAGATATAGGTGCCGATAGGCACTTCAGATATAGTTGCCGATTGGCATTTTAAAAATAGGTGCCGATAGGCATTTCAGATATAGAAGCCGATAGACATTTCAAAATTAGGTGCCAATAGGCATTCCAGATATGGTTGCCGATAGGCATTTTAAATATAGGTGTTGATAGGCATTTCAGATGTAGTTTCCGATAAGCATTTCAAAAATTGGTGCCGATAGGCATTTCAGAAATAGGTGCCGATAGGCATTTCAGATATAGTTGCCGATTGGCATTTAAAAAATAGGTGCCGATAGGCATTTCAGATATAGAAGCCGATAGGTATTTCAAATATAGGTGTGGATAGGCATTTCAGATATGGTTGCCGTTAGGCATTTCAGATTTAGTTTCCGATAGGCATTTCAAAAATAGGTGCCGATAGGCATTTCAGATATAGGTGCCGATAGGCATTTCAGATATACTAACCGATTGGCATTTTAAAAATAGGTGCCGATAGGCATTTCAGATATAGAAGCCGATAGGTATTTCAAATATAGGTGCCGATAGGCATTTCAGATATGGTTGCCGATAGGCATTTCAAATATAGGTGCTGATAGGCATTTCAGATGTAGTTTCCGATAGGCATTTCAAAAATAGGTGCCGATAGGCATTTCAGATATAGGTGCCTATAGGCATTTCAGATATAGTTGCTGATTGGCATTTTAAAAATAGGTGAAGATAGGCATTTTAGATGTAGTTTCCGATAGGCATTTCAAAAATAGGTGCCGATAGGCATTTCATATATAGGTGCCGATAGGCATATCAGATATAGTTGCCGATAGGCATTTAAAATATAGGTGCCAATAGGCATTTCAAATATAGGTGTCGATAGGCATTTCAGATATAAATGCCGAAAGGCATTTCAGATATAGGTGCCGATAGGCATTTCTGATGTGGTTGCGGATAGGCATTTCAAATATAGGTGCTGATAGGCATTTTAGATGTAGTTTTTGATAGGCATTTCAGATATAAATGCGGAAAGGCATTTCAGATATAGGTGCCGATAGGCATTTCTGATGTGGTTGCCGATAGGCATTTCAAATATAGGTGCTGATAGGCATTTTAGATGTAGTTTTTGATAGGCATTTCAAAAATAGGTGCCGATAGGCATTTCAGATATAGGTGCCGATAGACACTTCAGATATACTAACCGATTGGCATTTTAAAAATAGGTGCCGATAGGCATTTCAGATATAGAAGACGATAGGCATTTCAAATATAGGTGCCGATAGGCATTCCAGATATGGTTGCCGATAGGCATTTCAAATATAGGTGCTGATAGGCATTTCAGATGTATTTTCCGATAGGCATTTCAAAAATAGGTGCCGCTAGACATTTCAGATATAGGTGCCGATAGGCATTTCAGATATAGTTGCCAATTGGCATTTTAAAAATAGGTGCCGATAGGCATTTCAGATATAGGTGCCGATAGGCATATCAGATATAGTTGCCGATAGGCATTTAAAATATAGTTGCCGATAGGCATTTCAAATATAGGTGTCGATAGGCATTTCAGATATAAATGCCGAAAGGCATTTCAGATATAGGTGCCGATAGGCATTTCTGATGTGGTTGCCGATAGGCATTTCAAATATAGGTGCTGATAGGCCTTTCAGATGTAGTTTTCGATAGGCATTTAAAAAATAGGTGCCGATAGGCATTTCAGATATAGGTGCCGATAGGCATTTCAGATATAGTTGCCGATTGGCATTTTAAAAATAGGTGTCGATAGGCATTTCAGATATAGAAGCCGATTGGCATTTTAAATATAGGTGCCGATAGGCATTCCAGATATGGTTGCCGATAGGCATTTCAAATATGGGTGCTGATAGGCATTCCAGATGTAGTTTCTGATAGGCATTTCAAAAATTGGTGCCAATAGGCATTTGAGATATAGGTGCCAATAGGCATTTCAGATATGGTTGCCGATAGGCATTTCAAATATAGGTGCTGATAGGCATTTCAGATGTAGTTTCCGATAGGCATTTCAAAAATAGGTGCCGATAGGCATTTCAGATATAGGTGCCTCGAGGCATTTCAGATATAGTTGCCGATTGGCATTTTAAAAATAGGTGAAGATAGGCATTTTAGATGTAGTTTCCGATAGGCATTTCAAAAATAGGTGCCGATAGGCATTTCATATATAGGTGCCGATAGGCATATCAGATATAGTTGCCGATAGGCATTTAAAATATAGGTGCCAATAGGCATTTCAAATATAGGTGTCGATAGGAATTTCAGATATAAATGCCGAAAGGCATTTCAGATATAGGTGCCGATAGGCATTTCTGATGTGGTTGCCGATAGGCATTTCAAATATAGGTGCTGATAGGCATTTCAGATGTAGTTTTTGATAGGCATTTCAAAAATAGGTGCCGATAGGCATTTCAGATATAGGTGCCGATAGACACTTCAGATATAGTTGCCTATTGGCATTTTAAAAATAGGTGCCGATAGGCATTTCAGATATAGAAGCCGATAGTCATTTCAAATATAGGTGCCGATAGGCATTCCAGATATCGTTGCCGATAGGCATTTCAAATATAGGTGCTGATAGGCATTTCAGATGTAGTTTTCGATAGGCATTCCAAAAATAAGTGCCGATAGGCATTTCAGATATAGGTGCCGATAGGCATTTCAGATATAATTGCCGATTGGCATTTTAAAAATAGGTGCCGATAGGCATTCAAGATATAGAAGCCGATAGGCATTTCAAATATAGGTGCCAATAGGCATTCCAGATATGGTTGCCGATAGGCATTTCAAATATAGGTGCTGATAGGCATTTCAGATGTAGTTTCCGATAGGCATTTTAAAAATAGGTGCCGATAGGCATTTCAGATATAGGTGCCGATAGGCATTTCAGATATAGTTGCCGATTGGCATTTTAAAAATAGGTGTCGATAGGCATTTCAGATATAGAAGCCGATAGGCATTTCAAATATAGGTGCCGATAGGCATTCCAGATATAGGTGCCGTTAGGCATTTCAGATATAGTTGCCAATTGTCATTTTTAAAATAGGTGCCGATAGGCATTTCAGATATAGAAGCTGATAGGCATTTCAAATATAGGTGCCGATAGGCATTCCAGATATGGTTGCCGATAGGCATTTCAAATATAGGTGCTGATAGGCATTTCAGATGTAGTTTCCGATAGACATTTTAAAAATTGGTGCCGATAGGCATTTCAGATATAGGTGCCGATAGGCATTTCAGATATAGTTACCGATTCGCATTTTAAAAATAGGTGCCGATAGGCATTTCAGATATAGAAGCCGTTAGGTATTTTAAATATAGGGGTCGATAGGCATTTCAGATATGGTTGCCGATAGGCATTTCAAATATAGGTGCCGATAGGCATTTCAGATATAGAAGCCGATAGGCATTTCAAAAATAGGTGCCGATAGGCATTTTAGATGTAGTTTCCGATAGGCATTTCAAAAATTAAAGCCGATAGGCATTTCAGATATAGGTGCCGATAGGCATTTCAGATATAGTTGCCGATTCGCATTTTAAAAACAGGTGCCGATAGGCATTTCAGATATAGAAACCGACAGGTATTTCAAATATAGGTGTCGATAGGCATTTCAGATATGGTTGCCGAAAGGCATTTCAAATATAGGAGCAGATATTCATTTCAGATGTAGTTTCCGAAAGGCATTTAAAAAATAGTTGCCGATAGGCATTTCAGATATAGGTGCCGATAGGCATTTCAGATATAGTTGCCGATTGGCATTTTAAAAATAGGTGCCGATAGGCATTTCAGATATAGAAGCCGATAGGCATTTCAGATATAGGTGCCGATAGGCATTCCAGATATGTTTGCCGATAGGCATTTCAAATATAAGTGCTGATAGGCATTTCAGATGTAGTTTCCGATAGGCATTTCAAAAATAGGTACCGATAGGTATTTCAGATATAGGTGCCGATAGGCATTTCAGATATAGTTGCCAATTGGCATTTTAAAAATAGGTGTCGATAGGCATTTCAGATATAGAAGCCAATAGGCATTTCAAATATAGGTGCCGATAGGCATTCCAGATATGGTTGCCGATAGGCATTTCAAATATAGGTGCTGATAGGCATTTCAGATGTAGTTTCCGATAGGCATTTCAAAAATTGGTGCCGATAGGCATTTCAGATATAGGTGCTGATAGGCATTTCAGATTTAGTTGCCGATTGGCATTTTAAAAATAGGTGCCGATTGGCATTTTAGATGTAGTTTCCGATAGGCATTTCAAAAATAGGTGCCGATAGGAATTTCAGATATAGGTGCCGATAGTCATATCAGATATAGTTGCCGTTAGGCATTTAAAATTTAGGTGCCGATAAGCATTTCAAATATAGGTGTTGATAGGCATTTCAGACATAAATGCCGAGACATTTCAGATATAGGTGCCGATAGGCATTTCTGATGTGGTTGCCGATAGGCATTTCAAATATAGGTGCTGATAGGCATTTTAGATGTAGTTTTCGATAGGCATTTCAAAAATAAGTGCCGATAGGCATTTCAGATATAGGTGCCGATAGGCATTTCAGATATAGTTGCCGATTGGCATTTTAAAAATAGGTGCCGATAGGCATTTCAGATATAGAAGCCGATAGGCATTTCAAATATAGGTGCCGATAGGCATTCCAGATATGGTTGCCGATAGGCATTTCAAATATAGCTGCTGATAGGCATTTTAGATGTAGTTTTCGATAGGCATTTCAAAAATTGGTGCCGATAGGCATTTCAGATATAGGTGCCGATAGGCTTTTCAGATATAGTTGCCGATTGGCATTTTAAAAATAGGTGCCGATAGGCATTTCAGATATATAAGCCGATAGGTATTTCAAATATAGGTGTCGATAGGCATTTCAGATATGGTTGCCGATGGGCATTTCAAATATTTGAGCTGATAGGCATTTCAGATGTAGTTTCCGAGAGGCATTTCAAAAATAGGTGCCGATAGGCATTAGAGATTTAGAAGTTAATTAGCATTTCAAATATAGGTGCCGATAGGCATTCCAGATATGGTTGCCGATAGGCATTTCAAATATAGGTGCCGATAGGCATTTCAGATATAGAAGCCGATAGGCATTTCAAAAATAGGTG
This sequence comes from Venustoraphidia nigricollis, assembly GCA_034508555.1. Lineage (NCBI taxonomy): Eukaryota > Metazoa > Arthropoda > Insecta > Raphidioptera > Raphidiidae > Venustoraphidia > Venustoraphidia nigricollis. Next base: position 703,292 of record JAVRKA010000133.1, on the reverse strand, counting down.
CCAAATGGCATTTCAGATATAGGTGCCGATAGGCATTTCAGATATAGTTGCCAATTGTCATTTTAAAAATAGGTGCCGATAGGCATTTCAGATATAGAAGCTGATAGGCATTTCAAATATAGGTGCCGATGGGCATTTCAGATATGGTTGCCAATAGGCATTTCAAATATACGTGCTGATAGACATTTTAGATGTAGTTTCCGATAGGCATTTCAAAAATTGATGCCGATAGGCATTTCAGATAAAGGTGCCGATAGGCATTCCAGATATGGTTGGCGATTGGCATTTTAAAAATAGGTGCCGATAGGCATTTCAGATATAGGTGCCGATAGGCATTACAGATATAGTTGCCGATTGGCATTTTAAAAATAGGTGCCGATAGGCATTTCAGATATAGAAGCCGATAGGCATTTCAAATATAGGTGCCGATAGGCATTCCAGATATGGTTGCCGATAGGCATTTCAAATATAGGTGCTGATAGGCATTTCAGATGTAGTTTCCGATAGGCATTTCAAAAATAGGTGCCGATAGGCATTTCAGATATAGGTGTCGATAGGCATTTAAGATATAGTTGCCGATTGGCATTTTAAAAATAGGTGCCGATAGGCATTTCAGATATTGAAGTTGATAGGCATTTCAAATATAGGTGCCGATAGGCATTTCAGATATAGTTGCCGATTGGCATTTTAAAAATAGGGGTCGATAGGCATTTCAGATATAGAAGCCGATAGGCATTTCAAATATAGGTGCCGATAGGCATTTCAAATATAGGTGCCGATAGGCATTCCAGATATGTTTGCCGATAGGCATTTCAAATATAGGTGCTGATAGGCAGTCAAGATGTAGTTTCCGATAGACATTTCAAAAATTGGTGCCGATAGGCGTTTCAGATATAGGTGCCGATAGGCATTTCAGATATAGTTACCGATTCGCATTTTAAAAATAGGTGCCGATAGGCATTTCAGATATAGAAGCCGATAGGTATTTTAAATATAGGGGTCGATAGGCATTTCAGATATGGTTGCCGATAGGCATTTCAAATATAGATGCTGATAGGCATTTCAGATGTAGTTTCCGATTGGCATTTCAAAAATAGGTGCCGATAGGTATTTCAGATATAGGTGTCTATAGGCATTTCAGATATAGTTGCCGATTGGCATTTTAAAAATAGGTGCCGATAGGCATTTCAGATATAGAAGTTGATAGGCATTTCAAATATAGGTGCCGATAGGCATTCCAGATATGGTTGCCGATAGGCATTTCAAATATAGGTGCCGATAGGCATTTCAGATATAGAAGCCGATAGGCATTTCAAAAAGAGGTGCCGATAGGCATTTCAGATATAGGTGCCGATAGGCATTTCAGATATAGTTGCCAATTGTCATTTTAAAAATAGGTGCCAATAGGCATTTCAGATATAGAAGCTGATAGGCATTTCAAATATAGGTGCCGATGGGCATTCCAGATATGGTTGCCAATAGGCATTTCAAATATACGTGCTGATAGGCATTTTAGATGTAGTTTCCGATAGGCATTTCAAAAATTGATGCCGATAGGCATTTCAGATATAGGTGCCAATAGGCATTTCAGATATAGTTGCCAATTCGCATTTTAAAAACAGTTGCCGATAGGCATTTCAGATATAGAAACCGACAGGTATTTCAAATATAGGTGTCGATAGGCATTTCAGATATGGTTGCCGATAGGCATTTCAAATATAGGAGCAGATATTCATTTCAGATGTAGTTTCCGAAAGGCATTTCAAAAATAGGTGCCGATAGGCATTTCAGATATAGGTGCCGATAGGCATTTCAGATATAGTTGCCGATTGGCATTTTAAAAATAGGTGCCGATAGGCATTTCAGATATAGAAGCCGATAGGCATTTCAGATATAGGTGCCGATAGGCAATCCAGATATGGTTGCCGATAGGCATTTCAAATATAAGTGCTGATAGCATTTCAGATGTAGTTTCCGATAGGCATTTCAAAAATAGGTACCGATAGGCATTTTAGATATAGGTGCCGATAGGCATTTCAGATATAGTTGCCAATTGGCATTTCAAAAATAGGTACCGATAGGCATTTTAGATATAGGTGCCGATAGGCATTTCAGATATAGTTGCCAATTGGCATTTTAAAAATAGGTGTCGTAAGGCATTTCAGATATAGAAGCCAATAGGCATTTCAAATATAGGTGCCGATAGGCATTCCAGATATGGTTGTCGATAGGCATTTCAAATATAGGTGCTGATAGGCATTTCAGATGTAGTTTTCGATAGGTATTTCAAAAATTGGTGCTGATAGGCATTTCAGATATAGGTGCTGATAGGCATTTCAGATATAGTTGCAGATTGGCATTTTAAAAATATGTGTCGATAGGCATTTCAGATATAGAAGCCGATAGGCATTTCAAATATAGGTGCCGATAGGCATTCCAGATATGGTTGCCGATAGGCATTTCAAATATAGGTGCTGATAGGCATTCCAGATGTAGTTTCCGATAGGCATTTCAAAAATTGGTGCCGATAGGCATTTCAGATATAGGTGCCGATAGGCATTTCAGATATAGTTACCGATTGGCATTTTAAAAATAGGTGCCGATAGGCATTTTAGATATAGAAGAAGATAGGTATTTCAAATATAGGTGTCGATAGGCATTTCAGATATGGTTGCCGATAGGCATTTCAAATATAGGTGCTGATAGGCATTTCAGATGTAGTTTCCGATAGGCATTTCAAAAATAGGTGCCGATAGGCATTTCAGATATAGGTGCCGATAGGCATTACAGATATAGTTGCCGATTAGCATTTCAAATATAGGTGTCGATAGGCATTCCAGATATAGAAGCCGATAGGCATTTCAAAAATATGTGCCGATAGGCACTCCAAATATGGTTGCTGATAGACATTTCAAAAATAGGTGCCGATAGGCATTTCAGATATAGGTGCCGATAGGCATTTCAGATATAGTTGCCGATTGGCATTTTAAAAATAGGTGCCGATAGGCAATTCAGATATAGAAGCCGATAGGCATTTCAAATATAGGTGCCGATAGGCATTTCAGATATAGGTGCCGATAGGCATTTCAGATATAGTTGCCGATTGGCATTTTAAAAATAGTTGTCGATAGGCATTTCAGATATAGAAGCCGATAGGCATTTCAGATATAGGTGCCGATAGGCATTTCAGATATAGTTACCTATTGGCATTTTAAAAATAGGTGCCGATAGGCGTTTCAGATATAGTTACCTATTGGCATTTTAAAAATAGGTGCCGATAGGCATTTCAGATATAGAAGCCGATAGGCATTTCAGATATAGGTGCCGATAGGCATTTCAGATATAGTTGCCGATTGGCATTTAAAAAATAGGTGCCGATAGGCATTCCAGATATGGTTGCCGATAGGCATTTCAAATATAGGTGCTGATAGGCATTTCAGATGTAGTTTCCGATAGGCATTTCAAAAATTGGTGCCGATAGGCATTTCAGATATAGGTGCCGATAGGCATTTCTGATGTGGTTGCCGATAGGCATTTCAAATATAGGTGCTGATAGGCATTTCAGATGTAGTTTTCGATAGGCATTTCAAAAATAGGTGCCGATAGGCATTTCAGATATAGTTGCCGATTGGCATTTTAAAAATAGGTGCCGATAGGCATTTCAGATATAGAAGCCGATAGGTATTTCAAATATAGGTGTGGATAGGCATTTCAGATATGGTTGCCGTTAGGCATTTCAAATATAGGTGCTGATAGGCATTTCAGATTTAGTTTCCCATAGGCATTTCAAAAATAGGTGCCGATAGGCATTTCAGATATAGGTGCCGATAGGCATTTCAGATATAGTTGCCAATTGTCATTTTAAAAATAGGTGCCGATAGGCATTTCAGATATAGAAGCTGATAGGCATTTCAAATATAGGTGCCGATAGGCATTTCAAATATACGTGCTGATAGGCATTTTAGATGTAGTTTCCGATAGGCATTTCAAAAATTGATGCCGATAGGCATTTTTAGATATAGGTGCCAATAGCCATTTCAGATATAGTTGCCGATTGGCATTTTAAAAACAGGTGCCGATAGACATTTCAGATATAGAAGCCGATAGGTATTTCAAATATAGGTGTCGATAGGCATTTCAGATATGGTTGCCGATAGGCATTTCAAATATAGGAGCAGATAGGCATTTCAGATGTAGTTTCCGAAAGGCATTTCAAAAATAGGTGCCGATAGGCATTTCAGATATAGGTGCCGATAGGCATTTCAGATATAGTTGCCGATTGGCATTTTAAAAATAGGTGCCGATAGGCATTTCAGTTATAGAAGCCGATACGCATTTCAAATATAGGTGCCGATAGGCATTCCAGATATGTTTGCCGATAGGCATTTCAAATATAAGTGCTGATAGGCATTTCAGATGTAGTTTCCGATAGGCATTTCAAAAATAGGTACCGAAAGGCATTTCAGATATAGGTGCCGATAGGCATTTCAGATATAGTTGCCAATTGGCATTTTAAAAATAGGTGTCGATAGGCATTTCAGATATAAAAGCCAATAGGCATTTCAAATATAGGTGCTGATAGGCATTTCAGATGTAGTTTCCGATAGGCATTTCAAAAATTGGAGCCGATAGGCATTTCAGTTATAGGTGCCGATAGGCATTTCAGATATAGTTGCAGATTGGCATTTTAAAAATAGGTGCCGATAGGCATTTCAGATATAGAACCGATAGGCATTTTAAATATAGGTGTCGATAGGCATTTCAGATATGGTTGCCGATGGGCATTTCAAATATTGGTGCTGATAGGCATTTCAGATGTAGTTTCCGATAGGCATTTCAAAAATAGGTGCCGATAGGCATTTCAGATATAGGTGCCGATAGGCATTACAGATATAGGTGCCGATAGGCATTTCAGATATAGGTGCCGATAGGCATTTCAGATATAGTTGCCGATTGGCATTTTAAAAATAGGTGCCGATAGGCATTTCAGATATAGAAGCCGATAGGCATTTCAGATATAGGTGCCGATAGGCATTCCAGATATGGTTGCCCATAGGCATTTTAAATATAAGTGCTGATAGGCATTTCATAAATAGGTACCGATAGGCATTTCAGATATAGGTGCCGATAGGCCTTTCAAATATAGTTGCCAATTGGCATTTTAAAAATAGGTGTCGATAGACATTTCAGATATAGAAGCCAATAGGCATTTCAAATATAGGTGCTGATAGGCATTTAAGATGTAGTTTCCGATAGGCATTTCAAAAATTGGTGCCGATAGCCATTTCAGATATAGGTGCTGATAGACATTTCAGATTTAGTTGCCGATTGGCATTTTAAAAATAGGTGCTGATAGGCATTTCAGATATAGAAGCCGATAGGTATTAAAAATATATGTGTCGATAGGCATTTCAGATATGGTTGCCGATAGGCATTTCAAATATAGGTGCTGATAGGCTTTTCAGATGTAGTTTCCGATAGGCATTTCAAAAATAGGTGCCGATAGGCAATTCAGATATAGGTGCCGATAGGCATTTCAGATAGATTTGCCGATTGGCATTTTAAAAATAGGTGCCGATTGGCATTTTAGATGTAGTTTCCGATAGGCATTTCAAAAATATAGGAGCCGATAGTCATATCAGATATAGTTGCCGATAGGCATTTAAAATTTAGGTGCCGATAAGCATTTCAAATATAGGTGTTGATAGGCATTTCAGACATAAATGCCGAAAGGCATTTCAGATATAGGTGCCGATAGGCATTTCTGATGTGGTTGCCGATAGGCATTTCAAATATAGGTGCTGATAGGCATTTCAAATGTAGTTTTCGATAGGCATTTCAAAAATAAGTGGGAATAGGCATTTCAGATATAGGTGCCGATAGGCACTTCAGTTATAGTTGCCGATTGGCATTTTAAAAATAGGTGCCGATAGGCATTTCAGATATAGAAGCCGATAGGCATTTCAAATATAGGTGCCGATAGGCATTCCAGATATGGTTGCCGATAGGCATTTCAAATATAGCTGCTGATAGGCATTTCAGATGTAGTTTTCGATAGGCATTTCAAAAATTCGTGCCGATAGGCATTTCAGATATAGGTGCCGATAGGCATTTCAGATATAGTTGCCGATTGGCATTTTAAAAATAGGTGCCGATAGGCATTTCAGATATAGAAGCCGATAGGTATTACAAATATAGGTGTCGATAGGCATTTCAGATATGGTTGCCGATGGGCATTTCAAATATTTGAGCTGATAGGCATTTCAGATGTAGTTTCCGAGAGGCATTTCAAAAATAGGTGCCGATAGGCATTTCAGATATAGAAGTTGATTAGCATTTCAAATATAGGTGCCGATAGGCATTCCAGATATGGTTGCCGATAGGCATTTCAAATATAGGTGCCGATAGGCATTTCAGATATAGAAGCCGATAGGCATTTCAAAAATAGGTGCCAAATGGCATTTCAGATATAGGTGCCGATAGGCATTTCAGATATAGTTGCCAATTGTCATTTTAAAAATAGGTGCCGATAGGCATTTCAGATATAGAAGCTGATAGGCATTTCAAATATAGGTGCCGATGGGCATTTCAGATATGGTTGCCGATAGGCATTACAAATATAGGTGCTGATAGGCATTTCAGATGTAGTTTTCGATAGGCATTTCAAAAATAGGTGCCGATAGGCATTTCAGATATAGATGCCGATAGGCACTTCAGATATAGTTGCCGATTGGCATTTTAAAAATAGGTGCCGATAGGCATTTCAGATATAGAAGCCGATAGTCATTTCAAATATAGGTGCCGATAGGCATTCCAGATATGGTTGCCGATAGGCATTTCAAATATAGGTGCTGATAGGCATTTCAGATGTAGTTTCCGATGGGCATTCCAAAAATAGGTGCCGATAGGCATTTCAGATATAGGCGCCGATAGGCATTTCAGATATAGTTGCCGATTGGCATTTTAAAAATAGGCGCCGATAGGCATTTCAGATATAGAAGCCAGTAGTATATTTATGAGAGAGCAGTGCCCCTCCGGCCCTCCAGTTAAGCTTCTCCGACTTGAGATCGAACTTGCTGTGAAAACTTGCTCGCATGTTGAAATATGGTAGTGTCGTTACGTCTGCGACGTCTGTTTGGTCTTATTCCTCCACTTTTCGCGTAAATGGAGGGGGGTACGCCTCTAAGCCGCCGCCACCGACTTCACTGGTTGTTTTTTTTCCATAAAAATATGGCCGCTTTGAAAACGTGACGTAAGAAAGGTTCGAGCCACCCGCCGCCGCCGCCCGCACTCACAACACACGCAGAGAGAGATACACACACATACACACACACCAACACACACACACACACACACACACACACAGCAGACAGACACCAAAGAGACACCAAACAGACACCAAACAGACACCAAACAGACACCAAACAGACACCAAAGAGACACCGATAGGGTTTCAAGTAGAGTCCGCTTCCTTTTTTACCGATGGCTATGGCTTCCATTGTTTCGTTGTGACGATTCGCTTCAGCAAGTTTATCTCTGGCCTCCTTAGCATCTATGACGGTTTTGGCAACGCTCGCAGCTCCTCCGGTCAGAGCTCCCAATGCCGACAGACCGGCGAATAGCGGAATTAGCGGTAAAAATCCTCCCGTTCTAGGTACGGGTATTACTCGATCGTCTTTCACTGCTGCAGTCGCATATTTGTTTACACCCGTCGAGTTTATCGAATCGAGTTCCAGCTGTGCTTGTTTAATTAGACTGTTCTTTATGGTAGAATTTTTAGTTTTCACACTTCTCCTTCTTCCGGCTGATTTTGCTCGCCTGTTGACGCGTATGCGTTTTGGTGCAACAGCAGCAGCGGATGAAGCTCTCTTTCTTTTCCTACTGCCCATGCCGAGTTTAGTTTTAATTTTCATCGCGTTTGTCGTGAGCCAAGCGGCTGTCTTTTCGCTTAAACTAGCGTCCTTTGCCTTGACGCGACTCCAAGCTGTCTCGAGAAGTTTGCGATCGGCTAAGTGACGTTCATTTAAATTCTTTGTGTTTGCGTAGGCTATGTCGTGCTCTTTGCAACCTTCGTCCAGCGGATTCACGCCGACGTCGCCTCTGTTCAAACGCTTCTCTAACTTTGTTCCGGGTCCGCAGAAACGATAGCCGGGTATGTGTAATTCGACCGGTAGTTTGTTGATTAAAGTATTGACGAGTCCACGTCCAGTGCGGTTATCACTAGTGGAATGAACGACGACCATCTTTTATACCTAACTGCGCAGCGTCTCCTTTTTATTCTAAAAAAATATTTCTAACAGAAAAAAAAAACGTAAAAGAAACAAAAAAAAAACAAACTATACCACGTCTTTTTTGAGTATCCACGAGTTGTGAGTGTCGTCAAGGCCCAACCACTTGACGTACAATCTATTGCCTTGTGTTTTCAAGACCTTCTCCACTAAATAGACGCTGTGATCGGGAACTTTTTGTAATTCCTCCTCGTAAAACCCACCCTTGATTGGTACGTTGTTTGCGTCCGCCAGCTCGTAAGTGCGCGGATTTGTGGTCAGTTTCACCTTAGACACCGTAAAAATTTCAGTAGTCCAATTGGGCAGGTAGCCTTTGTCAAACACGTGTTTATACTTGCTGATACGTACGTGATCGCCCGCGTGTATTTTCTGTTTTCTCACATCTACTATTTTTAAATTAGAGTAGACAGTTTTCAGTAATTTCTTTTCATTTTTTGCATTCACCTCATTGGGTTTCATTTTTATCGTTCTGTGTCTGGTGTTGTTGTACTCGCTCACAATGTCCGGCAATATCTTGAGCCATTTATAATTTCCCTCGATGCTGAAGCGTTTCCACAGTCGCGCCTTCAACGTTCTTATAAGTCGCTCGACAATGCTGCTCTTTAAATTGCTAAAAGTCGAATAGTGATTGATGGAATATTTTTTCATTAAATTTTGAAAATTCACGTTGTAAAATTCCGTTCCGTTGTCCGTTTGCAGGTGTCGCGGTGGCTTTTTGAGTTTCTTTAAAATTTTCAACATTGCGTCCGCAACTTCCTTCCCGCGCTTGCTTTTCAACGGCACCGTCCACGCATACTTTGAAAATGCATCGATTACGGTTAGAATGTACTTGTAATTCTCATTCACGCCGGCGTACGGAATCATTTCGGCAAGATCGGCCTGATAGAGATCGTAGAGACCCTTGACGAGCACGCGTCTGCGCCGATAGTTTTTTCTCGCCGGTCTGTGCAGCTCGTTGACGATTCTAATTTTTTCCACGGAGACTTGTGTGCGGTTACTTTGCTTTCGGGGACGACGGCCGCGTTTCATTGTAAAATAGCGGATTTAAAAATATTTTTCTGTGTCGTACTTTTGATAGCGGCGATGATAAGGAGGAGGAGGAGGACGTTTTTACAAAGGGACTCTGCAGTCTCTCTTTAACAACAGATGCTACTTTCAAGTTTGTATTAGTTAATATAGGTTCCAATTTACTAGAGTCATTGACAAAATAAGAAGTATTTATAGTAGACTCTGCTACTGCTTTTTTTTCATCGCAACGTGTTGAATCCTCATCGAAATATGGAGGTCTCAAATCTGCATACGGAATGTTTATTATTGTGTCGAGATAGCGCGTAACATGTTCAACCGCGGACACGTTTCCTTTTCTCTTCAACTTTTTTGCTTCACTAAAAGAAGAAGAAGACGATTCCACAGCCGGTGGTGGTTTTCTTTTTTTATTGAAATATTCAAACAGCGGATTTCTAGTCGTTGTCGTCGTCGTCGTCGTCGGAATCGTTTCATACACAGTTTCCCGATCGCTGAGAAAACTCACAGATTGTTCTTGATCACTAATGTCTGTATCGTCATAATAATAATAATAATTATCATCACCATAATCGTTTTCACTTTTTATATCAGTATTTTGCAATAATGTCATCAGTTTTTTTTCTTCTTCTTGTTGCGCATTATTGTATTGCCTAGTAGAATTTTCTCTGTTTCTTTTGTTCTGTTTTTTTTTCTTTTTTATTGGTGGCAAATTATTGAACGGTGATGAAGCAAACTGTTTTCTCTTGTACAATTCCGCTTCCACCATCTGCTTTCTAAGAATGCTGTAGATCTTTCTAATCGCATTTTCTGCATTTATCAATTTCTTTGTAAGTATTATTTTTTTGTTGCTGTTATAGCTTTTCATTGAGAGCAATTTACTATCGTAACAACGGATATCTCAAGTATATTTCCACGCCTAGCGTCACTCTGTCTTTGATTTTTAACGCTTTTTGTGCCGCACTAGCTAAAAATTTTATGCGATCGCCCGTCTTGATTTTAGTCGACTCGAGCGTCGTGTATAATTTATCATTTATAAATATATTCGTGTCTATGGGTGACGTTCTTATAGATAGAATTTCCATGCCGTCGACCTCCCGACCGAATATATACTCTACGAATCCTTCGGCCAAAGTATAATAATTTTGTTGTGTTAATTTAGCGTCTCGACTGAACAGACGAAGCATTAACTGCCCGCGATATTTTTTCAAAAAATCCTCTGTCAGAAGCGGAAAAGTTTCATTTTGAAAGCGCCACAACACTTTTTGTAAAATTCCGTTCAAAGCACTTACACTAACAGCGTCCTCTGAGTTTTTCGCCGCGCCGATGTTCATCAATCTTCTGCCAGCGATGTCCAAATTATTATCTACAATTTTAAATCCTACATAGAGAGCGGCAGTGTTAGCAGCAGAAGGAGCGTCGTTTAACTTCCACTGCTGACGACGTCGACTGTGTCTACCAAACTTATCTACGGGCATGTTGAGAGGACACTGACGATTGAGCGGCAAACAACACGCAATTTATTGAATGACGTTTGCCTCTCTCAATTCTTCCAGGATTGAAACTATTTCGTTCCTATGAGACGTGTTGCCGGCCTCCTGAGACGCGTACAGCAATTTGAGTCTGCCGACCAATTCGTTCAAATCGTTCCAGTACACGTACTCTTTTTTCTTGTTTCTGTGCACTTTAAAAAATAGTCCATCTCCGCTTAGCTGTTGTGGCGGTGCTGCTGCTGCTACCGCTTGCGTATTGACATTTTTGTTTGCATACAGCGGCATGATTATGTTTTTGTATTTGTAGCCAACGTTGCTTTTGATCCTACCGTCTGCTTTCAGATGAGCGCGCGTATAGTCTAAAATCTTCTTGTATATTGCTCTATCCTTTTGTGTATACTCTTCGGGGTTTTTCATGAAAATCAGTTCATAAAGTCCCAGAGTGCCGACGATCTTGTAACTATCGATGACAAAATCGTCCGAGTCCTTAAGAAAGGCTATTTCTTTATCTCCAATCATGTATTTTCCATCTATAGATTTAACACCGTAAGTGTAGTCCTTTTCTCTCGCAGGCTTTTCATTTAAATATAGTTCAGAAAGAGTGGTGGCGGCGGTGGTGTTGGGGGTGTTGGTGCGAGTCGTTGGCGTACTAGAAAATAGCGGTTCGTCGATTGTACGCTTCAAAACACTTTTATCATTTGCTTTGCGTGGAGTTTCATCATAATCACTATGCTGCACTTCTCTGTTTGATGTTTTAAATTCTCTCTTAAGATGCCGTTGTTGGTGTTTTTTTTCATCGCCTTCTTCTTCCTCCTCCTCCTCCTCTTTTTTCACTCGATCGATTAGAACTTTTTTTAGCGGTTCAATGAGCGGCTTCAGTTGCGCTTCGACAGCTCTGCTCTGCTCAAAAGCACCCGATTTTATTAGATTATATTTATTTCGCACAGACTTAATGGCTCGTCTCAATCGTCTTCTAACTGAAATTTCATTCCTTTTTTTCCTATTCATAGCTACTAATACTACGGCACTGTGCAGAACACTGAGAGAGAGAGAGAGAGAGACAAGAGCACGAGCACCGTAATAACTGAAAGGGTCGCGTTTCAATTATATTTATACTTGCTGTTTCACTACTATGAATCTATCGAAATTAACTCTATATCTACCGGCGTTCATGTCCGAGTCTTTATCTATTACGAAAAAATTGTACTTGCCACCGGCCCAACACTCGACGCAGAGATTTTTAAAATCATGAAAAGACATATCGGTGTTCACAAAGTCGTCGTACGCGTGACGTAAGTTCATATCGTCCTGTTTGAAAAGCACAATAAGATTCGCATTGTCTCTGACCAACTGTTTAGGTATTTTACTGTACGACTGACACAGGTAAAAACTATCAACGCTGGCGTGTCGTCCCATGCTAAAATATTCGCGAATATTGCTTTGGTTTTCACAGGCAACATCGTCGAAAATAAAAACAGAGTTGGGCTTGACCTCGCTGGGATGAAGTATAGTTTCACGGTCAGTAAAAGTGTAAAAGCCCATTCCGCTAACACCGCTTAAAATATCTGCAAGCAGTTGATACTTGTACTGCTGTAGAGAGTTTGAATAAACGTAGACATTTTCAAATTTGAGTCCGTTGGTGTCAATGAGCAGGGAAACCATTACATTGGTCTTGCCGCAGTTAGAGGGTCCAACAATAATACACCTGACACTTGTGGGAAGTAAAATTCCATGTTTTTTTATCTTCGATGACTTTTCACTTTTTTCATCTAAATTTAAAATTTCAATTTTTATTGGTTGTTGTACAACTTTCATTTTTTTTCTATTCAACTTTCAAAACAACTGCACCACCACCTTTCAAAGCCGACTGAGGAAAAAGAAAAGGTTTAAGGTACTTTATTACTATCACACAGCCTACATAGCTCAGTTGAAAGATCATTGAACTTTTAATGGAAAGAAACGTCTGCAGGGTTCGAGTCCCTTCAATTTATTCAATTTGAAAATTCAAAGAAAAAACAAGACAGATACACAAACGGGCTGCTATATTTTTTCTACAAAAATTATTATTATGAATTTAACGAGTTCACTAACACACTAGTTAAAGCAAACAAGTTTAATTTATCGGTGTTTGGAGTCAATTGTGGGGTTATTGAAGAAATTAAAACACTACTTTATAAGCTCATGCAACTTGAAACATACAAGTAAAAAGGAAAAAAACTCTGTAATTTTCAATTCTGACGATGATGACTAGACTCACACACACACACACACACACTATTGATAGACTATAGCTAGAATGCGTTTTCTGTGTAAATCACCATATGCAGTGACATTATTGTCACGATAAAAATCATCTAAAGGACACACACACACACATCTACCCACTTATATTATGATAATAATAGTTTTTTTACTATAAAAGAAAAAAATAGTAGCAATGGTGGAATCGGTTTAAAGTCGTTTTTTTTTTTTTTTTTTTTTTTTTTAATTTTTAATTTATAAATTTAAACAGCTAGAAGCGACAGACGTCTCATCGTAAACAAAAAAGATTTCTTACAAAAATCTCAAATTTTGAAAAATAAAAAAGTTATAGGCATTTGTGTAAAAAGACCCGTCCCACCACCATATCGACCCGTTACTCCCACCACATCCTTGAAAACATCCTTTTCTAATGTGTCCTTAAAAAGTAAATATTCGTTAAAAAAAATTTTTCCCAAAATTATTTTTCCAAATTTTCAAAAATTTTCCGGGCACTATTCTTCACCGTCAAATATTAAACACATATGGTCTCTTGAAGAATTGGTGAAAAACGAAAATTTAGTTCTCGCGCAGAAAGATGTGCGGTTACAATTTTATATATCATGAAATCACTCAATAAGACATAAATATTACTTAATTAATCAATTATATCTATTAATTAAAAAATAAATACAGTCTATCACAAAAACAATTATCTAATAGAGCGTTATTAAAATGTAAAAACCAGATATTTCTAACAAGTACTATGTTTATCTCGTACATAATGGCATTATGATTTGTATGCAGACCTCGTTTTTTTTTTTAACACATCTAGTCGTAATAAGCCCATTTTCGCAACTAGACATACAATCTATTATTACTTGTGAATTTTAGAAGCAAATTCAGCATTTAAAACAGTTCTATTGTTCACATGTTAAAATTATAATAAGTAACTTATAGATACGTGTTAATGATATGAGCAGTTTTTTAAACACGATTATTCATCGTTTAATTACGACTGCACACCGAGTGCAATAATTGAACGCAAAACTGTTGTCGCTCAGATCTGATGGAAGAAGAGATTAGCTGTATATATGTGGCGTTTCAAATCGCCCCCGCCAGATAACGCCAACAGTTCAAGACGCAAGCAGCCTCATCCCACGCTTCGACTTCTCACCGCACAGCAGCGCTGCTGAGGGCAGTAGCACGTCACCCGACGAACGCCACTAGGTCAAGATTCACCGATGACGTCAGATCAAACAGCTAACAGTTAAAAATGTCGTTTCATGTTATGAGTGCAATATCAGTGTTAAGTGTTGTTTATTAGTTCTTAAATATAAGTAAATAGAAGTAATCATTCTACCTAATGCTAGCAAGCCTTTTCTGTTCTCAAATATTATATAAATATATAACGTATTATTTAAAACTATGGAACTGTAGAAACATTGCAAGTTTCTTTGTACTACATTCATTTTTTCATTAAGATAAGAATCACGAGAAGCTGATTTCTTTTTTGAAGACCACCCCAGCCGGTTAGGTGCACGTCTTGGGCCTAGCACCAATTCATATTTTCAAATAATCATTCGATTGACACTTTTAAAGGCTCTCAGACTCGCACCCGGAAACTGAGAGCTTGTAATAGTGTATAAGTAAATCGAGAATCATAAGGTGTGAAATTTAAATAATATTTGACATTGGGTAATAGTGAAATGCCCCCTCCCATTGACTATTATTCACCTTTTTAAAACGCTTTTTCTTGAAGTTTTATTTTGTTCTTCTGACACGACGGCTGTCTCGCTTATTTAATTCTATAAACATTCACGTATAGAAGTGTGATGGTTATATGACGTATAATTTATAAAATCATTGCTGACAATATTTTAAACTAATAAGTAAAACGACAGGAACATTTAACGTAAAGTTCAAAAAATGATGCCAAATAGCTTTGAATTAAATGTGAAATGTTGAGAAATTGTGGTTTGGACCGCCCGCCGCATTCATAATATAGAAAATACATTAAGAATATCAGTACCTTCCTGGTTTTTATTAACTTAACGGACCACTGTTCAGAATGCGTTACGTGCCACATTATTAACGGTGTATGGCAAAAAAGACATGACTTGAAAGTTGAATGAGTTAAGTACGAAGAGTCTTCGCTGCGAGAAGAGATTTTCTCGTTGTTATGATTGTATCTAAATGCGTCTATTGTATTATAAACACTAAACTCTTTTCTATGGAAACTGTACAGTGAATTAACACACAAGACGTGAAGTCGCGATTTGAAGCAGTCATACCAAACTGGTGTATTATAATACAAAATGTGCGATGTAATAATAAGAGATAAAAACACAAAACTAGCTCAGTTATCCTCCAACTATATCTCGATTGTACGGATTTAAAGTCACAAAAAGAAACACTTATATTTGAAGATTTAAAAACTTAAAATTATATTTGAAACTGACGAGGATATAGTCCTAGATTTGTAAAATAACCTGCGTTGTTCCTTATAAGAGAATAGCAAATTTCAAACTCCACAATATTTTAATTATGAACAGTTTATTTTGGATAAAACCTTTTATATATTTACTAACGGCCCAGGTCCCATCACTTCATCCGAATGCAAATTTAATATATAGATGTAATAAAACCTTAGCCCGCGATTTGTTATTATTGTTTTTTTTTGGTGTAATAATATATTTTATGCCTAGTATGGTTTTGTGTCTCTGTAAATTTAATTCTCCTATCTCTCAAAAAAAAAAACCGACAACCTTTAAATAAGTTTTTTTAAATGTGCGTCGTTCATTAAATCGATACGTTACACACTCGCTTTATTCGCTCGCTAACTTTGAATAAATCCTATTTTCAGTAGGATAAAACCGAGCTTATAAATCTTCCTCAAAAAATAGCTATCGAAAAAATGTTAAAAACTACATTCAAATCTGATCAATATTACAATGTGCGGATGTTGTCAATAAAAAACTGATATATTTGTTGCTCGGGGGGGCGAAAAAGGAAAAAAGCGGTGAACGCAAACAAGACAAAGAACCTGTATTGTTTACTATATAACGCGTCTTAGAGATCCGTTCACGTACATATAAACAGGTCAAATCACGTACCGATCAATGTCAGGCGTTCCATACCATTCTTTGCATATTAATTTGTCTCTATTCAAAGCTTTACGAGTATATGCACGTATCATTGAAGACCGTATTGTATAATTTTGTTGATAAATCTTAATTCATAGCAATTACTAGAGTGTAAAATTCAATAATTAAATGTATTTATATTGTTTAAAATTAAAACTCATAATTAATGCAAAGTGTTAGAATACAAAAAAAGATAATCTTTTGTATTATCGTGTATTTTATAAATGCTAAATGTTTTAGACGCTTGAATAAAAAACCCACATTGTTAGGTACGAAATGTGATATTCGACTCACCATCACGTAAGATTATTACGAATTTGCTGAAATATTTATTTGTTTGAATAATTCTTAATGTTAAAAACCTGTTTTTGTTGTGTGTAGATATACTGCTGCAT
This sequence comes from Venustoraphidia nigricollis, assembly GCA_034508555.1. Classification (NCBI taxonomy): domain Eukaryota; kingdom Metazoa; phylum Arthropoda; class Insecta; order Raphidioptera; family Raphidiidae; genus Venustoraphidia; species Venustoraphidia nigricollis. Next base: position 686,709 of record JAVRKA010000133.1, on the reverse strand, counting down.
ATATTACCATTGTCAACATTGTAAGATACCTCAGGCAGTCAGTCAAAGTGTGCGAAACGCAAATGATCTCTCTCCAGAGTCGGACTATATAAACGGAAAAGTTTTTTTTTCTCGTTCAAGGAAAATGGTGTGTGTTTGTGCATGTCTGCGGTGTGTGTGTGTGTGTGTGTGTGTGTGTGTGTGTGTGTGTGTGTGTGTGTGTGTGTGTGTATCTCTCTGCGTGTGTTGTGAGTGCGGGCGGCGGCGGCGGGTGGCTCGAACCTTTCTTACGTCACGTTTTCAAAGCGGCCATATTTTTATGGAAAAAAAACAACCAGTGAAGTCGGTGGCGGCGGCTTAGAGGCGTACCCCCCTCCATTAACGCGAAAAGTGGAGGAATAAGACCAAACAGACGTCGCAGACGTAACGACACTACCATATTTCAACATGCGAGCAAGTTTTCACAGCAAGTTCGATCTCAAGTCGGAGGAGCTTAACTGGAGGGCCGGAGGGGCACTGCTCTCTCATAAATATATTACTGAAGCCGATAGGCATTTCAAATATAGGTGCGGATAGGCATTCCAGATGTGGTTGCCGATAAGCATTTCAAATATAGGTGCTGATAGGCATTTCAGATGTAGTTTCCGATAGGCATTTCAAAAATTGGTGCCAATAGGCATTTCAGATATAGGTGACGATAGGCATTTCAGATATAGTTGCCGATTGGCATTTTAAAAATAGGTGCCGATAGGCATTTCAGATATAGAAGCAAATAGGTATTTCAAATATAGGTGTCGATAGGCATTTCAGATATGGTTGCCGATAGGCATTTCAAATATAGGTCCCGATAGGCATTCCAGATATGGTTGCCGATAGGCATTTCAAATATAGGTGCTGATAGGCATTTCAGATGTAGTTTCCGATAGGCATTTCAAAAATAGGTGCCGATAGGCATTTCAGATATAGGTGCCGATAGGCATTTCAGATATAGTTGCCGATTGGCATTTTAAAAATAGGTGCCGATAGGCATTTTAGATATAGAAGCCGATAGGCATTTCAAATATAGGTGCCGATAGGCATTCCAGATATGGTTGCCGATTGGCATTTCAAATATAGGTGCTGATAGGCAGTTCAGATGTAGTTTCCGATAGGCATTTCAAAAATAGGTGCCGATAGGCATTTCAGATATAGGTGCCGATAGGCATTTCAGATACAGAAGCCGATAGGCATTTCAAATATAAGTGCCGATAAGCATTCCAGATATGGTTGCCGATAGGCATTTCAAATATAGGTGCTGATTGGCATTTCAGATGTAGTTTCCGATAGGCATTTCAAAAATTGGTGCCGATAGGCATTTCAGATATAGGTGCCGATAGGCATTTCAGATATACTTGCCGATTGGCATTTTAAAAATAGGTGCCGATAGGCATTTCAGATATAGAAGCCGATTAGTATTTCAAATATAGGTGTCAATAGGCATTTCAGATATGGTTGCCGATAAGCATTTCAAATATAAGTGCTGATAGGTATTTCAGATGTAGTTTCCGATAGGCATTTCAAAAATAGGTGCCGATAGGCATTTCAGATATAGGTGCCGATAGGCTTTTCAGATATAGTTGCCGATTGGCATTTTAAAAATAGGTGTCGATAGGCATTTCAGATATAGAAGCCGATAGGCATTTCAAATATAGGTGCCGATAGGCATTCCAGATATGGTTGCCGATAGGCATTTCAAATATAGGTGCTGATGGCATTCCAGATGTAGTTTCTGATAGGCATTTCAAAAATTGGTGCCGATAGGTATTTCAGATATAGGTGCCGATAGGCATTGCAGATATAGTTACCGATTGGCATTTTAAAAATAGGTGCTGATAGGGATTTCAGATATAGAAGCCGATAGGTATTTCAAATATAGGTGTCGATAGGCATTTCAGATATGGTTGCCAATAGGCATTTCAAATATAGGTGCTGATAGGCATTTCAGATGTAGTTTCCGATAGGCATTTCAAAAATAGGTGCCGATAGGCATTTCAGATATAGGTGCCGATAGGCATTTCAGATATAGTTGCCGATAAGCATTTTAAAAATAGGTACCGATAGGCATTTCAGATATAGAAGCCGATAGGCATTTCAAATATAGGTGCTGATAGGCATTCCAGATATGGTTGCCGATAGGCATTTCAAATATAGGTGCCGATAGGCATTTCAGATATAGAAGCCGATAGGCATTTCAAAAATAGGTGCCGATAGTCATTTCAGATATAAAAGCCGATAGGCATTTCAGATATAGTTGCCAATTGGCATTTTAAAAATAGGTGCCAATAGGCATTTCAGATATAGAAGCCGATAGGCATTTCAAATATAGGTGCCGATAGGCATTCCAGATATGGTTGCCGATAGGCATTTCAAATATAGGTGCTGATAGGCATTCCAGATGTAGTTTCTGATAGGCATTTCAAAAATTGGTGCCGATAGGCATTTCAGATATAGGTGCCGATAGGCATTTCAGATATAGTTACCGATTGGCATTTTAAAAATAGGTGCCGATAGGCATTTCAGATATAAATGCCGAAAGGCATTTCAGATATAGGTGCCGATAGGCATTTCTGATGTGGTTGCCGATAGGCATTTCAAATATAGGTGCTGATAGGCATTTCAGATGTAGTTTCCGATAGGCATTTCAAAAATAGGTGCCGATAGGCATTTCAGATGTAGGTGCCGATAGGCATTTCAGATATAGTTGCCGATTGGCATTTTAAAAATAGGTGCCGATAGGCATTTCAGATATAGAAGCCGATAGGCATTTCAAATATAGGTGCCGATAAGCATTCCAGATATGGTTGCCGATAGGCATTTCAAATATAGGTGCTGACAGTCATTTCAGATGTAGTTTCCGATAGGCATTTCAAAAATTGGTGCCGATAGGCATTTCAGATATAGGTGCCGATAGGCATTTCAGATATAGTTGCCGATTGGCATTTTAAAAATAGTTGCCGATAGGCATTTCAGATATAGAAGATGATAGGTATTTCAAATATAGGTGTCGATGGGCATTTCAGATATGGTTGCCGATAGGCATTTCAAATATAGGTGCTGATAGGCATTTCAGATGTAGTTTCCGATAGGCATTTCAAAAATAGGTGCCGATAGGCATTTCAGATATAGTGAAGATAGGCATTTCAGATATAGTTGCCGATTGGCATTTTTAAAATAGGTGTCGATAGGCATTTCAGATATAGAAGCCGATAGGCATTTTAAATATAGGTGCCGATAGGCATTCCAGATATGGTTGCCGATAGGCATTTCAAATATGGGTGCTGATAGGCATTCTAGATGTAGTTTCTGATAGGCATTTCAAAAATTGGTGCCGATAGGCATTTTAGATATTGGTGCCAATTGGCATTTTAGTTATAGTTACCGATTGGCATTTTAAAAATAGGTGCCGATAGGCATTTCAGATATAGAAGCCGATAGGTATTTCAAATATAGGTGTGGATAGGCATTTCAGATATGGTTGCCGTTAGGCATTTCAAATATAGGTGCTGATAGGCATTTCAGATTTAGTTTCCCATAGGCATTTCAAAAATAGGTGCCGATAGGCATTTCAGATATAGGTGCCGATAGGCATTTCAGATATAGTTGCCAATTGTCATTTTAAAAATAGGTGCCGATAGGCATTTCAGATATAGAAGCTGATAGGCATTTCAAATATAGGTGCCGATAGGCATTCCAGATATGGTTGCCAATAGGCATTTCAAATATACGTGCTGATAGGCATTTTAGATGTAGTTTCCGATAGGCATTTCAAAAATTGATGCCGATAGGCATTTTTAGATATAGGTGCCAATAGCCATTTCAGATATAGTTGCCGATTGGCATTTTAAAAACAGGTGCCGATAGACATTTCAGATATAGAAGCCGATAGGTATTTCAAATATAGGTGTCGATAGGCATTTCAGATATGGTTGCCGATAGGCATTTCAAATATAGGAGCAGATAGGCATTTCAGATGTAGTTTCCGAAAGGCATTTCAAAAATAGGTGCCGATAGGCATTTCAGATATAGGTGCCGATAGGCATTTCAGATATAGTTGCCGATTGGCATTTTAAAAATAGGTGCCGATAGGCATTTCAGTTATAGAAGCCGATACGCATTTCAAATATAGGTGCCGATAGGCATTCCAGATATGTTTGCCGATAGGCATTTCAAATATAAGTGCTGATAGGCATTTCAGATGTAGTTTCCGATAGGCATTTCAAAAATAGGTACCGAAAGGCATTTCAGATATAGGTGCCGATAGGCATTTCAGATATAGTTGCCAATTGGCATTTTAAAAATAGGTGTCGATAGGCATTTCAGATATAGAAGCCAATAGGCATTTCAAATATAGGTGCCGATAGGCATTCCAGATATGGTTGCCGATAGGCATTTCAAATATAGGTGCTGATAGGCATTTCAGATGTAGTTTCCGATAGGCATTTCAAAAATTGGTGCCGATAGGCATTTCAGTTATAGGTGCCGATAGGCATTTCAGATATAGTTGCAGATTGGCATTTTAAAAATAGGTGCCGATAGGCATTTCAGATATAGAACCGATAGGCATTTTAAATATAGGTGTCGATAGGCATTTCAGATATGGTTGCCGATGGGCATTTCAAATATTGGTGCTGATAGGCATTTCAGATGTAGTTTCCGATAGGCATTTCAAAAATAGGTGCCGATAGGCATTTCAGATATAGGTGCCGATAGGCATTACAGATATAGTTGCCGATTGGCATTTCAAATATAGGTGTCGATAGGCATTCCAGATATGGTTGCCGATAGGCATTTCAAAAATATGTGCCGATAGGCACTCCAAATATGGTTGCCGATAGGCATTTCAAAAATAGGTGCCGATAGGCATTTCAGATATAGGTGCCGATAGACATTTCAGATATAGTTGCCGATTGGCATTTTAAAAATAGGTGCCGATAGGCAATTCAGATATAGAAGCCGATAGGCATTTCAAATATAGGTGCCGATAGGCATTTCAGATATAGGTGCCGATAGGCATTTCAGATATAGTTGCCGATTGGCATTTTAAAAATAGTTGTCGATAGGCATTTCAGATATAGAAGCCGATAGGCATTTCAGATATAGGTGCCGATAGGCATTTCAGATATAGTTACCTATTGGCATTTTAAAAATAGGTGCCGATAGGCATTTCAGATATAGTTACCTATTGGCATTTTAAAAATAGGTGCCGATAGGCATTTCAGATATAGAAGCCGATAGGCATTTCAGATATAGGTGCCGATAGGCATTTCAGATATAGGTGCCAATAGGCATTACAGATATAGTTGCCGATTGGCATTTTAAATATAGGTGCCGATAGGCATTTCAGATATAGAAGCCGATAGGCATTTCAAATATAGGTGCCGATAGGCATTCCAGATATGGTTGCCGATAGGCATTTTAAATATAGGTGCTGATAGGCATTTCAGATGTAGTTTCCGATGGCATTTCAAAAATAGGTGCCGATAGGCATTTCAGATATAGGTGCCGATAGGCATTTCAGATATAGTTGCCAAATGGCATTTTAAAAATAGGTGCCGATAGGCATTTCAGATATAGAAGCCGATAGGCATTTCAAATATAGGTGCCGATAGGCATTCCAAATATGGTTGCCGATAGGCATTTCAAATATAGGTGCCGATAGGCATTTCAGATATAGTTGCCGATTGGCATTTTAAAAATAGGTGCCGATAGGCATTTCAGATATAGAAGCCGATAGGCATTTCAAATATAGGTGCCGATAGGCATTCCAGATATGGTTGCCGATAGGCATTTCAAATATAGGTGCTGATAGGCATTTCAGATGTAGTTTCCGATAGGCATTTCCAAAATAGGTGCCGATAGGGATTTCAGATATAGGTGCCGATAGGCATTTCAGATATAGTTGCCGATTGGCATTTTAAAAATAGGTGCCGATAGGCATTTCAGATATAGAAGCCGATAGGCATTTCAAATATAGGTGTCGATAGGCATTTCAGATATGGTTGCCGCTTGGCATTTCAAATATTGGTGCTGATAGGCATTTCAGATGTAGTTTCCGATAGGCATTTCAAAAATAGGTGCCGATAGGCATTTCAGATATAGGTGCCGATAGGCATTACAGATATAGTTGCCGATTGGCATTTTAAAAATAGGTGCCGATAGGCATTTCAGATATAGAAGCCGATAGGCATTTCAAATATAGGTGCCGATAGGCATTCCAGATATGGTTGCCGATAGGCATTTCAAATATAGGTGCCGATAGGCACTCCAGATATGGTTGCCGATAGGCATTTCAAAGATAGGTGCCGATAGGCATTTCAGATATAGGTGCCGATAGGCATTTCAGATATAGTTGCCGATTGGCATTTTAAAAATAGGTGCCGATAGTCATTTCAGATATAGAAGCCGATAAGCATTTCAAATTTAGGTGCCGATAGGCATTTCAGATATAGGCGCCGATAGGCATTTCAGATATAGTTGCCGATTGGCATTTTAAAAATAGGTGTCGATAGGCATTTCAGATATAGAAGCCGATATGCATTTCAAATATAGGTGCCGATAGGGATTCCAGATATGGTTGCCGATAGGCATTTCAAATATAGGTGCTGATAGGCATTCCAGATGTAGTTTCTGATAGGCATTTCAAAAATTGGTGCCGATAGGCATTTCAGATATAGGTGCCGATAGGCATTTCAGATATACTTGCCGATTGGCATTTTAAAAATAGGTGCCGATAGGCATTTCAGATATAGAAGCCGATAGGTATTTCAAATATAGGTGTCGATAGGCATTTCAGATATGGTTGCCGATAAGCATTTCAAATATAAGTGCTGATGGGCATTTCAGATGTAGTTTCCGATAGGCATTTAAAAAATAGGTGCCGATAGGCATTTCAGATATAGGTGCCGATAGGCATTTCAGATATAGTTGCCGATTGGCATTTTAAAAATAGGTGCCGATAGGCATTTCAGATATAGAAGCCGATTAGTATTTCAAATATAGGTGTCAATAGGCATTTCAGATATGGTTGCCGATAAGCATTTCAAATATAAGTGCTGATAGGCATTTCAGATGTAGATTCCGATAGGCATTTCAAAAATAGGTGCCGATAGGCATTTCAGATATAGGTGCCGGTAGGCATTTCAGATATAGTTGCCGATTGGCATTTTAAAAATAGGTGTCGATAGGCATTTCAGATATAGAAGCCGATAGGCATTTCAAATATAGGTGCCGATAGGCATTCCAGATATGGTTGCCGATAGGAATTTCAAATATAGGTGCTGATAGTCATTTCAGATGTAGTTTCTGATAGGCATTTCAAAAATTGGTGCCGATAGGCATTTCAGATATAGGTGCCGATAGGCATTTCAGATATAGTTGCCGATTGGCATTTTAAAAATAGTTGCCGATAAGCATTTCAGATATAGAAGCCGATAGGTATTTCAAATATAGGTGTCGATAGTCATTTCAGATATGGTTGCCGATAGGCATTTCAAATATAGGTGCTGATAGGCATTTCAGATGTAGTTTCCGATAGGCATTTTAAAAATAGGTGCCGATAGGTATTTCAGATATAGGTGCCGATAGGCATTTCAGATATAGTTGCCGATTGGCATTTTAAAAATAGGTGTCGATAGGCATTTCAGATATAGAAGCCGATAGGCATTTTAAATATAGGTGCCGATAGGCATTCCAGATATGGTTGCCGATAGGCATTTCAAATATGGGTGCTGATAGGCATTCTAGATGTAGTTTCTGATAGGCATTTCAAAAATTGGTGCCGATAGGCATTTTAGATATTGGTGCCAATAGGCATTTTAGTTATAGTTACCGATTGGCATTTTAAAAATAGGTGCCGATAGGCATTTCAGATATAGAAGCCGATAGGTATTTCAAATATAGGTGTGGATAGGCATTTCAGATATGGTTGCCGTTAGGCATTTCAAATATAGGTGCTGATAGGCATTTCAGATTTAGTTTCCCATAGGCATTTCAAAAATAGGTGCCGATAGGCATTTCAGATATAGGTGCCGATAGGCATTTCAGATATAGTTGCCAATTGTCATTTTAAAAATAGGTGCCGATAGGCATTTCAGATATAGAAGCTGATAGGCATTTCAAATATAGGTGCCGATAGGCATTCCAGATATGGTTGCCAATAGGCATTTCAAATATACGTGCTGATAGGCATTTTAGATGTAGTTTCCGATAGGCATTTCAAAAATTGATGCCGATAGGCATTTTTAGATATAGGTGCCAATAGCCATTTCAGATATAGTTGCCGATTGGCATTTTAAAAACAGGTGCCGATAGACATTTCAGATATAGAAGCCGATAGGTATTTCAAATATAGGTGTCGATAGGCATTTCAGATATGGTTGCCGATAGGCATTTCAAATATAGGAGCAGATAGGCATTTCAGATGTAGTTTCCGAAAGGCATTTCAAAAATAGGTGCCGATAGGCATTTCAGATATAGGTGCCGATAGGCATTTCAGATATAGTTGCCGATTGGCATTTTAAAAATAGGTGCCGATAGGCATTTCAGTTATAGAAGCCGATACGCATTTCAAATATAGGTGCCGATAGGCATTCCAGATATGTTTGCCGATAGGCATTTCAAATATAAGTGCTGATAGGCATTTCAGATGTAGTTTCCGATAGGCATTTCAAAAATAGGTACCGAAAGGCATTTCAGATATAGGTGCCGATAGGCATTTCAGATATAGTTGCCAATTGGCATTTTAAAAATAGGTGTCGATAGGCATTTCAGATATAGAAGCCAATAGGCATTTCAAATATAGGTGCCGATAGGCATTCCAGATATGGTTGCCGATAGGCATTTCAAATATAGGTGCTGATAGGCATTTCAGATGTAGTTTCCGATAGGCATTTCAAAAATTGGTGCCGATAGGCATTTCAGTTATAGGTGCCGATAGGCATTTCAGATATAGTTGCAGATTGGCATTTTAAAAATAGGTGCCGATAGGCATTTCAGATATAGAACCGATAGGCATTTTAAATATAGGTGTCGATAGGCATTTCAGATATGGTTGCCGATGGGCATTTCAAATATTGGTGCTGATAGGCATTTCAGATGTAGTTTCCGATAGGCATTTCAAAAATAGGTGCCGATAGGCATTTCAGATATAGGTGCCGATAGGCATTACAGATATAGTTGCCGATTGGCATTTCAAATATAGGTGTCGATAGGCATTCCAGATATGGTTGCCGATAGGCATTTCAAAAATATGTGCCGATAGGCACTCCAAATATGGTTGCCGATAGGCATTTCAAAAATAGGTGCCGATAGGCATTTCAGATATAGGTGCCGATAGACATTTCAGATATAGTTGCCGATTGGCATTTTAAAAATAGGTGCCGATAGGCAATTCAGATATAGAAGCCGATAGGCATTTCAAATATAGGTGCCGATAGGCATTTCAGATATAGGTGCCGATAGGCATTTCAGATATAGTTGCCGATTGGCATTTTAAAAATAGTTGTCGATAGGCATTTCAGATATAGAAGCCGATAGGCATTTCAGATATAGGTGCCGATAGGCATTTCAGATATAGTTACCTATTGGCATTTTAAAAATAGGTGCCGATAGGCATTTCAGATATAGTTACCTATTGGCATTTTAAAAATAGGTGCCGATAGGCATTTCAGATATAGAAGCCGATAGGCATTTCAGATATAGGTGCCGATAGGCATTTCAGATATAGGTGCCAATAGGCATTACAGATATAGTTGCCGATTGGCATTTTAAATATAGGTGCCGATAGGCATTTCAGATATAGAAGCCGATAGGCATTTCAAATATAGGTGCCGATAGGCATTCCAGATATGGTTGCCGATAGGCATTTTAAATATAGGTGCTGATAGGCATTTCAGATGTAGTTTCCGATGGCATTTCAAAAATAGGTGCCGATAGGCATTTCAGATATAGGTGCCGATAGGCATTTCAGATATAGTTGCCAAATGGCATTTTAAAAATAGGTGCCGATAGGCATTTCAGATATAGAAGCCGATAGGCATTTCAAATATAGGTGCCGATAGGCATTCCAAATATGGTTGCCGATAGGCATTTCAAATATAGGTGCCGATAGGCATTTCAGATATAGTTGCCGATTGGCATTTTAAAAATAGGTGCCGATAGGCATTTCAGATATAGCAGCCGATAGGCATTTCAAATATAGGTGCCGATAGGCATTCCAGATATGGTTGCCGATAGGCATTTCAAATATAGGTGCTGATAGGCATTTCAGATGTAGTTTCCGATAGGCATTTCCAAAATAGGTGCCGATAGGGATTTCAGATATAGGTGCCGATAGGCATTTCAGATATAGTTGCCGATTGGCATTTTAAAAATAGGTGCCGATAGGCATTTCAGATATAGAAGCCGATAGGCATTTCAAATATAGGTGTCGATAGGCATTTCAGATATGTTTGCCGCTTGGCATTTCAAATATTGGTGCTGATAGGCATTTCAGATGTAGTTTCCGATAGGCATTTCAAAAATAGGTGCCGATAGGCATTTCAGATATAGGTGCCGATAGGCATTACAGATATAGTTGCCGATTGGCATTTTAAAAATAGGTGCCGATAGGCATTTCAGATATAGAAGCCGATAGGCATTTCAAATATAGGTGCCGATAGGCATTCCAGATATGGTTGCCGATAGGCATTTCAAATATAGGTGCCGATAGGCACTCCAGATATGGTTGCCGATAGGCATTTCAAAGATAGGTGCCGATAGGCATTTCAGATATAGGTGCCGATAGGCATTTCAGATATAGTTGCCGATTGGCATTTTAAAAATAGGTGCCGATAGTCATTTCAGATATAGAAGCCGATAAGCATTTCAAATTTAGGTGCCGATAGGCATTTCAGATATAGGCGCCGATAGGCATTTCAGATATAGTTGCCGATTGGCATTTTAAAAATAGGTGTCGATAGGCATTTCAGATATAGAAGCCGATATGCATTTCAAATATAGGTGCCGATAGGCATTCCAGATATGGTTGCCGATAGGCATTTCAAATATAGGTGCTGATAGGCATTCCAGATGTAGTTTCTGATAGGCATTTCAAAAATTGGTGCCGATAGGCATTTCAGATATAGGTGCCGATAGGCATTTCAGATATACTTGCCGATTGGCATTTTAAAAATAGGTGCCGATAGGCATTTCAGATATAGAAGCCGATAGGTATTTCAAATATAGGTGTCGATAGGCATTTCAGATATGGTTGCCGATAAGCATTTCAAATATAAGTGCTGATGGGCATTTCAGATGTAGTTTCCGATAGGCATTTAAAAAATAGGTGCCGATAGGCATTTCAGATATAGGTGCCGATAGGCATTTCAGATATAGTTGCCGATTGGCATTTTAAAAATAGGTGCCGATAGGCATTTCAGATATAGAAGCCGATTAGTATTTCAAATATAGGTGTCAATAGGCATTTCAGATATGGTTGCCGATAAGCATTTCAAATATAAGTGCTGATAGGCATTTCAGATGTAGATTCCGATAGGCATTTCAAAAATAGGTGCCGATAGGCATTTCAGATATAGGTGCCGATAGGCATTTCAGATATAGTTGCCGATTGGCATTTTAAAAATAGGTGTCGATAGGCATTTCAGATATAGAAGCCGATAGGCATTTCAAATATAGGTGCCGATAGGCATTCCAGATATGGTTGCCGATAGGAATTTCAAATATAGGTGCTGATAGTCATTTCAGATGTAGTTTCTGATAGGCATTTCAAAAATTGGTGCCGATAGGCATTTCAGATATAGGTGCCGATAGGCATTTCAGATATAGTTGCCGATTGGCATTTTAAAAATAGTTGCCGATAAGCATTTCAGATATAGAAGCCGATAGGTATTTCAAATATAGGTGTCGATAGTCATTTCAGATATGGTTGCCGATAGGCATTTCAAATATAGGTGCTGATAGGCATTTCAGATGTAGTTTCCGATAGGCATTTTAAAAATAGGTGCTGATAGGCATTTCAGATATAGGTGCCGATAGGCATTTCAGATATAGTTGCCGATTGGCATTTTAAAAATAGGTGTCGATAGGCATTTCAGATATAGAAGCCGATAGGCATTTCAAATATAGGTGCCGATAGGCATTCCAGATATGTTTGCCGATAGGCATTTCAAATATAGGTGCTGATAGGCAGTCCAGATGTAGTTTCCGATAGACATTTCAAAAATTGGTGCCGATAGGCATTTCAGATATAGGTGCCGATAGGCATTTCAGATATAGTTACCGATTCGCATTTTAAAAATAGGTGCCGATAGGCATTTCAGATATAGAAGCAGTAGTATATTTATGAGAGAGCAGTGCCCCTCCGGCCCTCCAGTTAAGCTCCTCCGACTTGAGATCGAACTTGCTGTGAAAACTTGCTCGCATGTTGAAATATGGTAGTGTCGTTACGTCTGCGACGTCTGTTTGGTCTTATTCCTCCACTTTTCGCGTAAATGGAGGGGGGTACGCCTCTAAGCCGCCGCCACCGACTTCACTGGTTGTTTTTTTTCCATAAAAATATGGCCGCTTTGAAAACGTGACGTAAGAAAGGTTCGAGCCACCCGCCGCCGCCGCCCGCACTCACAACACACGCAGAGAGAGATACACACACACACACACACACACACACACACACACAGCAGACATGCACAAACACACACCATTTTCCTTGAACGAGAAAAAAAAACTTTTCCGTTTATATAGTCCGACTCTGGAGAGAGATCATTTGCGTTTCGCACACTTTGACTGACTGCCTGAGGTATCTTACAATGTTGACAATGGTAATATATGCAGCAGTATATCTACACACAACAAAAACAGGTTTTTAACATTAAGAATTATTCAAACAAATAAATATTTCAGCAAATTCGTAATAATCTTACGTGATGGTGAGTCGAATATCACATTTCGTACCTAACAATGTGGGTTTTTTATTCAAGCGTCTAAAACATTTAGCATTTATAAAATACACGATAATACAAAAGATTATCTTTTTTTGTATTCTAACACTTTGCATTAATTAAGAGTTTTAATTTTAAAAAATATAAATACATTTAATTATTGAATTTTTCGCTCTAGTAATTGCTATGAATTAAGATTTATCAACAAAATTATACAATACGGTCTTCAATGATACGTGCATATACTCGTAAAGCTTTGAATAGAGACAAATTAATATGCAAAGAATTGTATGGAACGCCTGACATTGATCGGTACGTGAACGGATGACGCGCTCCGTTATAATATATAGTAAAAAAACATTACATTATTGTATTGTAAATCTTACTCAACACTGCACTTTTCATCCCACACATACACATTAAATAGTTTCTGAAAATATAAAAGATCCCCAAGGTAGTTTTTTTAATAAAAAGACGTGTAAAATACGTTTTAAATATATTTATTGTAAAAAAAGATACATTGTTAATAATAATGATATTGCTTAAATCTAATTTACTCCATCAATGCGATTAACTATTAACTTCAGCTTGAAGAGAGACGCTTTTTATAGCATAATTTTTTGAAGTTGAAGAGAGAATTGTAGAAAGTATTTTAGTTTCGCATAAACAAAAAAGATGCAATTTGATGGTAAACAACTTTACGTCATATAAAATCAAGGTTTGTTTGTGAGACTGTTTTGGGGTTAAGGCACACCGTCAGAAAAATTTTTAATTTTTGTATACTTATAAAGGGAGACATGATAATAAAATTAACCTGAAAATTTGAAGTCGATCGAGCGTATATAATCCGAGATAAATTCAATTAAAAAATGGATAATTAACATTGATTGTATATGATCTCAGCACACTTCTCTAAACCAGTTTCTTATTTATAAAAAAAAAACAACTAACTGTCAGAAACTTTTCATAAACTGACAGTCTTTCAATACATTGTTATGAGTTTAAAAAATAAGAAACGTTCTTTGACCGTCTAATTATCTATTGATAACTGTTTAAAGTTCAACAATTTATAGAAAAGTATACACGCATAATATGAATTCTGTATGGGTTACGTTTCCACGGGTACAGTCTTGCGTGCAAATGGATTAGTTACAAGCTAGTATACTTTTGTGGCGCGTATAATCTATAACTTTTTGACAATATTGTAGCACGACAACTACCTTAATTCTTTAGTATAGCATAATATATTACAATTTGCTTGTTACGTGAATAAATAAAAGTCAAATGAAAAATGAAAGTTGTCTGAATATAAACGCGTAATAAGCGACCATGTACCCGAATATTTTTAGCAAAACAAAATTCACTTGTTAAGTAAACAATTAAAATGTATGTCAATGAAAAATAAGTTCAAATATAAACGCATAGTGAGAAGTTCTAAAGATTCATTGTATTACAAATTTTTCGGGTGTTACGATGTATATAGAAAATAATTAAGTTTAACAGGATTGTTATTTCAGTAATAGGTAAAAAAAGTTTTTTTAATTACAATACATTAACGCGTTTTGTGTATTTTAATAGCGACAGTTTTTTCTTTCTTTGGTTAGCGTGTATTCGTGAAAATTAATAATAATGTTTACTCATCAAATTCACAAAAAAAAAGCTTAGTAATGAGCTACTATAGACGGAGGTAATGATCAGGTTATCTTGTCTGCTACATTTCCAAGGATTATTGATTGTTTTGCAAATATAACTTGTCCTTAAAAATGGCCTTTAAAGGAAATTATACTAATTTTTTCCGTTCACTTTTTGATGATAATTGTAAAAATCCTATGTTAAGTGTTAAGTGTTAAGGGATTGAAAAAAAATTTTTTATCTTTAATTGGAAAATATTAGGTGAAATATATGAACAGTAAAAAAAATGTGTCAAACAAAAAATGTTTGCTATGAGAGGACATATCACATAGAACAAAGAAATTTACACACATTAATTTTTGTATATCCGTAAAACGCCTCGTTTACAGGGTAAACTACCCCTAATAAATAAAGTTCACACATACGTAGGGTGTACTGAGAGACGCCCTCTCTGAATCCCTTAAATTTTTTTCTAAATTACCAAATAAGTTGTAAGTTTTTTTTAAAAATATGATAGAGTCAACTAAAATAATATAATTCCCATCCTTAAACTTCAAGGTGTGTAGAATTCGTGGTCATGTCTTTAATACTGTAGTATTATTAAATGTGTAGGTCATATATTCTGTAGGTCAATGTTTTTATATAATATATTTGTGTATATAAACGTTATTAAATAAAAAGTGACTTAAAATTGTTGTTTTTTATTAAATATCATTTAAAATTAGATAATGAGATGTTGTAATAATTAGTTATTATAGACGCTCAACAGTTTAAAAACTGGTGTATGTTTTAAAAAATGTACGCAAATGCTGTGTTATTTTTGTCTAAGGTAAGATTTTTTTGTTTTTGTGATAGACTGTATTTATTTTTTAATTAATAGATATAATTGATTAATTAAGTAATATTTATGTCTTATTGAGTGATTTCATGATATATAAAATTGTAACCGCACATCTTTCTGCGCGAGAACTAAATTTTCGTTTTTCACCAATTCTTCAAGAGACCATATGTGTTTAATATTTGACGGTGAAGAATAGTGCCCGGAAAATTTTTGAAAATTTGGAAAAATAATTTTGGGAAAAATTTTTTTTAACGAATATTTACTTTTTAAGGACACTTTAGAAAAGGATGTTTTCAAGGATGTGGTGGGAGTAACGGGTCGATATGGTGGTGGGACGGGTCTTTTTACACAAATGCCTATAACTTTTTTATTTTTCAAAATTTGAGATTTTTGTAAGAAATCTTTTTTGTTTACGATGAGACGTCTGTCGCTTCTAGCTGTTTAAATTTATAAATTAAAAATTAAAAAAAAAAAAAAAAAACGACTTTTAACCGATTCCACCATGCTACTATTTTTTTCTTTTATAGTAAAAAAACTATTATTATCATAATATAAGTGGGTAGATGTGTGTGTGTGTGTGTGTGTCCTTTAGATGATTTTTATCGTGACAATAATGTCACTGCATATGATGATTTACACAGAAAACGCATTCTATCTATAGTCTATCAATAGTGTGTGTGTGTGTGAGTCTAGTCATCATCGTCAGAATTGAAAATTACAGAGTTTTTTTCCTTTTTACTTGTATGTTTCAAGTTGCATGAGCTTATAAAGTAGTGTTTTAATTTCTTCAATAACCCCACAATTGACTCCAAACACCGATAAATTAAACTTGTTTGCTTTAACTAGTGTGTTGGAGAACTCGTTAAAGAAGGTAGGTAAGTTGGTAAATCGCTCTGAAATCTGTCCATGTTTTTTCACCGACAATGAACACACGTCTAGCTCGACGTATAACTCATTATCGTAAAATATAAACGTCTGTCCGGAGTAAGTAGTGAAAATAGAATTAATTTTCTTACTTTTCCCCACGCCTAAATATTCAAGGGAGACACCGTTATAAACAGCATTCACCTTAAAGTCCGGAACGGTCATTACATAAAGCAAATCGTTGACCACGATAATTACTTCGCCGTTGGATCTTTGAGAAATGTGTGATATTTCTTCAAAATCTTGCGGTAAAAATTTTAAATAGTCAGTTATCAGTTTAGATTCTCGTTTGAGGAGTCCACTTTTCAAATCAATATACCAAACATTTCTTTTATGAAATATATACAAGCGACTGTTAACAATCAGAAACGTATTGATCGCATCGCGTACATTACACAAATCGGAATTTAATGATGGATTTGCGGGCGGTAAAGGCGGTTTCACCGATGGTGAGTGTTCTGATTTAGTTGTTGTCGACTGTGTAGGTGGAGGTGGACTGCTTGCAATAGGTGGATAAATAGGAGTTGTAGGTTTTTTTGTTTTATGTCCGTACAGTCTCTGAACACCGAAACTATCATCGTCAGCTAAAACAATTGTATTTTGATAAACAGCGTACATTATTGATTCGTTATGTCTAGAATGCTCCAAGCCTAAAGTGTGACCTATTTCGTGTAATAAAACAGAGTACAAACTTGTCTGATTGCCTGGTGCCTTATCGAGTCCATAATACCAATTCTCAGATGTGTCTAAATGCACTTCCCTACATTTGTTGTCGTATGTAGGTAAGAAAGCGTGCGCTAATGAGCCCCCTCGACCATCAAAATAAGATGTACATTCACCGCACATACAACTTGCATCATTACTGTGTTTTAGAGGTCTGTCTGCAAATGAAATTACAATATTTGCATTTTTAAATGCATATGTAAATTTCAAATTAGATATGTTGGCCCAGGCTTCAAAAGCTTTTTCCGCAAGTTGCTTAACTTCGCTTGTACCGCCAACAAAATACCACGATAGATTGGTTTTATTCCATTTTGATGTGTGAATACTATAGTGAAAAGGGTTATCTTTTACACCACACCTGGATTTATTCATTAATTTTAAAGTTTCTTCGTTTGCCACACCGTCTCTATGTATATTATAAAAATCCTGAAAATCTATTAATGCTTTTTGTTCAATGTCCACAAGTGTGTTATTTGCGTCTAAACTGCTATTGTCTACAAAGCCATACTTATTTAGATAGTCAAACACGTATTCATTCTTATCTGCATAGACATTCGAATACAACACCAATACTAATAATAATAAAATATTCATTGTGCTTTTAAGGATTAAGAGTAGTGTGTGCCACACTCACTAAATTTATTTTGTTTGAAAAAAAGAGAAAAGTGTTTTTTTTTCTATTTATCCCAACTTCTTTGCAAAAGCAAACTTTTCCACAAAATTGATTAAAAAATAAATATAATTTCCTCTCTCTCTCTCTCTCTGCTCACGTTAAATGCTGCTGCTAAGCAATTATTCACCGTTTTCACTTTAGTGAAAAGAACACTACACTGACAATACTGAGTACTCGTGCCTTATATTTATACTCTTTTCACCACCCCTTTTAGTCTAGTCACCATTGCGTGCAGCCTACATAGCTCAGTTGGAAGATCATTGAACTTTTAATGTAAAGAACGTCTGCAGGGTTCGAGTCCCTTCAATTTAATCAATCTGAAAATTCAAAGAAAAAACAAGAGAGAGTTTTTTTTCAAATTAAAAATAGCATTTATTATATATATTAATGAATACAATATTTTAATAAACTTAGAATTAATATAAAACAATAGAATACAATAGAAAATATTACTTTTTAATTTTATAATGTCCCCAGGGCAGAGTATCGTGCGTTCCCGAAATTAGAAAACGCTTATCATCGTGCGCGCTCAAACCGATCTTATTGATTTGTTGAGTATAAACCTCATGTTTGATCGATTTGAACACGCACATTTTACACATTAGACTATTTTTACTATGTAAGCACCGTAAATAATCACGAAACTTGAACGCGGCGACGACATCCTTTTTAACTCCTTTGCTTTTCTTAAAGCAACTTCCCTGTGCATTTTCATCATAGTCGCACGTCGAATGATTACAACATTCAGCATGGGTGGTGGTGGTTGCGACGTCGGTACCGTTAGCACAAGTCTTGTCTGTCAAATATGCGTACAATTTCGATCGCAATCCGACAAATTTCTTAATGTTATCTGTAACTTCAAATTTAAATTTTCCCAAGACTTTTTTATTCACCAACGGTAGAGCGTAAGGATTGTCCACTGGAAAATTGGAGGTGTCGAACCGCTCGCGCAAGTCATCCTTGATGTCACCGTAAAAATCCTCTGTAAAAACTTCAAACAAGAACGAATCTGTGTCCGTGTAGCACAGGCGGACACTATCACCATATTTCGGTTTCATGTAAGCATACAAAAAATCATACATTATTGTTTTTGAAATGTCAAGTACGGCTAGACCTATATAATTTGGTTTATCATACTTGACACAAAGACGTCTCAGTTGTATAGCGACAAAATTCTCATTAAATACACTGATTGAATGAAAATTCGGTCGACTGATTAGCGTTTCTGCATCCAAGTTTTTACCGCTACTTTTCCACTGGCTAATTAGTTTAATATCGATGCGCTTCTCGACGCTTTCAACGCTCTTACCAAAAATGGCATTGTTGAAGAGTTTGTACATGTCCTTTTCAAAATCAGAGGTGGCCAGCTTGCGGAGATCGGTGTTGGTGTCGATATAGGGTTTCAAAAAGTTGCGTTGTTTAAATGTCAACACGCGGTGTATTTTTGTAACGCGTAAGCCGTGTCGTACGCACTGTTGCAAGTTTCTATAGTGTAAAATGTATTTGTGTTTATCAGTCACCGTAGCTAAAAGTTTAGTTTGTTTAGATTTTGAACCGGCTGGCACTTCCTGCTGAGCGCAAAACGGCAAGTCTTTGTGTAGGTCGTGTAAACTTTCAGGGTATTGTAAGTCCACTTCTAAAAAACAACCTTCGTCTGCGTCTAATGCTATGCTTTCAAAGTCGAAATGTTCAGTTTCGCTTTCGGGCAGCCATTGAAAGCCGCCATAGGGTATAGCTTGAGACAAGCTCCACCCATACTGATTATTACAATCCAAGTATACAATGTAAGACGAAGGTTTTTTTTTATCATAATAATGTTTGCATATATTTGTGATTAGCTTCACAATAGCGCATAGAGCACTGACTGATCCCCCCTCTAAGTCCGTGTTTAATAAAATGGAGCATGTCGATATTTGTTATCAATTCGAGATTTATGCGAGTAAATTTTAACATACAGTCCCAGCTTAACCCCGGCAATGTAAAGTAATGTGCTGGATCAAGCCCGTAATGGGATTTTGTAGCGTATCTAAATTTTTCAAAGGCGTCCACCAAAATCATCACGTCCGTCTTTAGATAAATGTCACTATAGTGTCCAAGTGTGGTGCAGTTAAATGTTTGCCAAACGTTGAGAGCGTGTTGATAATTTTCACTAACCTGATCGCGGTTGATGTTGTTTGCAAACTCTTTACTGTTTGGCAAGTTAGTCTCGTCGAGTTTTGCCAGTGAATCTACATAGCTGTAGGGAAAGTGCCCTTTGCGTCTCAACAATTTGAAATTTTCATCGCAAGTAAAGAGTTTACGCATTTCCAAACACTCGTCGTCGGCTAGAGTCTTTGCAATTTTGTCAATACTACACGAGAGAAATCTAAAAGAATCTAGAAATCTCAACTCTACGGTTCTTTTATTTTTAGTGTCTTCATCACAATCGTCAACGTTTTCGTCGTCGTCGTCGTCGTCGTCGTCGTCCTCGTTCTCGTCATCAATAGGAATTTTAACAGACAATGAAATGTACTTTTCCTTGGTCAATGGAATTGCGGAGATTCGCTTGTATTTCTCAGCCAACTTGACAATAAACAAATGAACGTCATAGTCTAGATTATGGAAAAATATCGGTACAAACTTGGGAACCTTATAATTTATATTACACGCGTTATGAGTCAATCCGTTGGGCTCGCCCGTCAGGTGATTGTGATCTAAAACAACATTTTTCTTCCCACAAACGTCATTTTCGGTGAATTTATCACCGCATATGTTGCAGACTGTGGCCGAATAGATTTGTTGACGCTCGTCGGCTTCCAGACGACGCATTGGCACCACCGTCTGTGATATTTTAGCCAGTCGTCGGACGTCGGCCACTAGCATATCTATGAATTCTTCTACGCAACGACTGTTTCGAATTGAACGGTATGTAGACAATGCGTCGTCATAGGAACACTTTATGTAGTAACCAAAGCTGTAGGGTGTATGTTTTTGCAACGACTGAACGTATGATTTAGATGAATCGGGCGTACAGCCGAGAATCGGCTCCAAATAACTCTCTGAATCACAATAAATAACGAATGGAACTGTCATTGTTCTTTCATAATTTTTAAATTGAACTATGTTACCTGGTACGCACCTGCCCAGACGATCCATCACAATGTCAGCTGTAGGCAAAGATACACGAACCCTACCGCAATCCTGCTCCTGGTGTCTTTGCAGCTTAAACATATTGGGAAATGAAATCAAACACCCATCGCATAGATAGATTTGGCCATTGTGCGCGGTCAACTGACTGCTAATTAAACGCGATAGGTGTTTAATCCATGCATAGTGCGTCTTACCTTCATCATTACATAAATACAATACATTCACATGATTAAATTTTCTATTATTAGTGATATATAAGATAATTAATTCATTGTTTTCATTCAATCCATATACATTTACGCTTATACTAAGATTTTGTCTCTCAAACTTGCACACATCTTTAATTCTCAGTGGAAAGTTTATGTTTTTAAAATTTAACACCGTATCGTAATGCGCATACGATGCTGTGCGATGTGGATTATTTTTCACTGGGTATAACGCAGCCATTAAACTCCAAGCAAAGCAGGCGTTATCGTCGTTTTCAACATTCACCACGGCTTGCTTTTTGAGAATTTTCCAAGGCAGTTCTATGAAGCTGGAACCGCGCAATGGATTGTACTTACTTATGTTTAATTCTATATAGCGTATCTGCCCTATCGCCCAACCGCTTTGAACCTCCTGAAATTCTTCTGTTTTCTTTACAATCTTAACAGCCATTTCATCATAGACAGTAGGCGGATCACTGCCCTGAGTAAGCACTAGGCTTTTTGAATTAAACGATTTCAGTTCGTACATCATCGCATCGTTGTTCTGCTTCATCTTATAGAAGTCTGCAAATAGTTCTAAATTGAATTTTAAAGCTATATGACGCTCCAAACAGAGCACAAGCAAGTCGAGTATGTCGGATTTGACCGATTGTAAAAAGAGCTTTACATCTAAATTTGACTTGTTGTTATTATTAATTTTATACGAACAAATACGTTTTTTAAAGGCTGACTTGCAAACTTCTATGTTTTTGCGAAGAGTCATAAACGAGTTTTCTTTATGTAAAGTGCTGTTTCTGTGTCCGAGCAACCCTTTAGAGGGTACCAGAATACCGCAGACTTCACATAATTGTTCGTTTCTAACTCGTTTCACTGACCCACTTTCACGTTCACTACTGCTGACCCGTTTACTAGTAGATGCAACACCCTCATAGTCCATTTGAGAAATGTTATCTTCTTTAGAAACTACACGTTTTTTTATAGAATGCGCCCTTGCCAAATGACGTTTCATGTTATCGGTTCTTTTAAAATATTCACCACATACAATACACTCCGAAATTTCGGTTTTGTCATGAATTTTAAGATGTTTCTGTCTATATCTCCGCTTTGTGAAAACCTTATTGCATACACTACACGTAAACATTTTTGAGTATTTATTTTTCAATCTGTCTTTATTAAAAAATATATTATATTATCATAATCTATGAGAGCGCAATAATACACAGTATTTATTATAGGTACATTTAGATAACATCTCTCTCTCTAGTAGGTTCTGAAAAGGCGGTTGTGGGGGTGGAAGTTTTCTTTTTTGGTTCTTCTTCATCTTCGTTCTCATCCGATTCCTCTACACATTCTTCTTCTTGATCATTTTCTAAAAAATTTACTATCGATGTCTTATTATTATATTTTCCAATGATCTTTTCACCCTTGTATATAAATGATATGTTTTTCATTTTCATCAATTCCTCTTTTTCAGTATTGCTCATTTTCTGGAATCTGGCTGGTAAGAAAAATACACCATTCTCTTCCGAAAGATTTATTATTATTTTGGGTCCGTATTTCGTATTCATTGTATGGATTTTTTTGATTTCGTATTTTTTGTTGATGATTAGATCGCTAATTTTACGAAATTGTTCATTATGATCGGTGTTACTTTCACAGTTTCCAATCTTATTGAATTTGTCCATCTGCAAAAACAAAGAAGAAGAAGAAAAATTAGACGTTGGCGGTTGTGGGGGTAGAAGTTTTCTTTTTTTTCTTTTTTGGTTCTTCTTCATCTTCGTTCTCATCCGATTCCTCTACACATTCTTCTTCTTGATCATTTTCTAAAAAATTTACTATCGATGTCTTATTATTATATTTTCCAATGATCTTTTCACACTTGTATATAAATGATATGTTTTTCATTTTCATCAATTCCTCTTTTTCAGTATTGCTCATTTCCTGGAATCTGGCTGGTAAGAAAAATACACCATTCTCTTCCGAAAGATTTATTATTATTTTGGGTCCGTATTTCGTATTCATTGTATGGATTTTTTTGATTTCGTATTTTTTGTTTATGATTAGATCGCTAATTTTACGAAATTGTTCATTATGATCGGTGTTACTTTCACAGTTTCCAATCTTATTGAATTTGTCCATCTGCAAAAACAAAAGTAATAATTAAAAAAAATGTACATACATATAAACCGTGCACTGCATGCATGTAAACAAAATTATTAAAATAAAAAATGTTTTACCTTATAAGCCCTCTCGATATTTACTTTTTTGTGGATTGATATGTAGTTGTATAAATATTTTTGACTCAACAGTAAATTTGACTCGTACACTTCACGTTTATAGTGTTGAATTTCCTCTTCAACCGATGAAATTTCGACAAAATGATGCAATTTTCGTTTAAAGTAAAAATTTTGAGTTCTCTGCTGATTTGAAACACACACTTCGAGATATTTTGTCGACGAGGGGTCTATAGTGAAAAGTTCGTGATCTGTCTGGTCGTGAAATATATGTTCAACTTGAAATTCAGTACAATTATATTTTAAAGTAATTGTTAAAGAATTTTTTGAATTAAATGTCACTCGAACGATATGAAATGTATTTACATCAACATCTGCGCACTGTATCACTTTCAAATTAACCAAAATTGTTATAATACCGAACTGTGTGGAGTTGTGTAAAATTATCTCCATTTACGAACACGTACAAGAGAGAACTGTGATGTTTAAATCACTTGAGATATATATAGTCGTTAATAAACAAAGAACTCAACTTTCAACATTACAAGTCGGAAAAAAGGAGTATTTCAAACAAAGCTTTGCAACTCAGATTACCAAGGCAAATTACGTACATTGCACTTTAGATTTACACAGAGACTTTCAAGGTAGGCACGTCTATGCAATTTTTTTAAATTTGAGATATATATCTGGGGTAGGCAAGTAAAAGGTCATATGTCGTAATTTTTTAAATATGTCTTTATTAGACCTATAAATTTCCAGAAATCAAATAGTTATTCGGGTAAAAGATCATAAGTGTAAACCACTTTCTTACCAACGTTTTTTTTTATACATAAAATCATATGTGTCAATAAACTACAAATGCCAAACTCCACCAAATCATAAGTCGAAATGTGACGTTATTACCGTACTTATTTTAGTTTTTTGTGCTCGTGCTTAAAGTAACAATTTGACTTAATCAATTTGATGTTCATATGTATGGATTTAGTGTCAGTTCGTGCATAAGGCATTAAATCTACTTATGCTTTTTTCCTCGTTTCTTTTTTTCTGTGATTACAGTCATAACTCGATTAGAGACCTTTTACACAATTAAAACGCGAACTATTTTGAAAATACTAACACAGGTAAAACTAGATAAGTCAAGTTATAACATTTTACTCGCCCAAAGAAAATTGAGCATAAAGTCATAATTAATTATTATCCACAAAAATCATTTTAATCGTAGTTAATTTTCATTTTTTAATGTTAACCAGTATAATATTTACCCATATCACATATACAAATATCCCACAGTTTAAAAAAAAGTAATATATGCCTTAAAAATTAAAAAGTGCTCACCTGTAAAATCTTCCAAAGTGAACATATGACTTTTTACCCACTTACCCCAGATATAGTTATTGATAAACAAAGAACGATTTCAAACAAAGCGATGCAGCTCAGATTAGCAAGATAATTCACGTACATTGCACTTTAGATTTACACAGAGACTTTCAAGGCAGGCACGTCTATGCAATTTTTTAAAATTTGAGATATATGTAGTTATTGATAAACAAAGAACGATTTCAAACAAAGCGATGCAGCTCAGATTAGCAAGATAATTTACGTACATTGCACTTTAGATTTACACAGAGACTTTCAAGGCAGGCACGTCTATGCAATTTTTTAAAATTTTGCATAAGAATGAACAACAGCATTTATATGTAATCAGTGTCGGATTAGCCATATAGCAAGAGTAGCAAATGATATGGACATCGCGAATTTTGGGGGACCTTATTATTTTTTATTACTCATTATTCAATACAATAAATTTTGCAGTCACGAACATTAAAATGAATTAGAAAACATGGTGGATTCAAGAACGCCTTAATCATCTCTCTCTCTCTCTCTCTCTCACACACACTTTGTTGAATATAGAAAGCATGATTTGCTTAAAGAAGTCTATTTTGAAAGTATTATCTCTATTTTTTTTTGTCTTATATTAAATCCAGAAAAGTTCATTTGTAACAGTTTTGTACGGTTTAATATCCTAAACTTGAGAACCTAAAGCAAAACCAAAAGCCCCTTGACAGAATTTGCTACAGACCCCCGCGTTGTCCTTAATCCCACACTGTAAACAATGCACTATTAAAAAATGATCATGCAGTCATATTATGGTTATCAGGAAGTTTTCTGACGGTGTGCATTAATCTCACGACAACTACCTTTAATTCAGTCTCACAAACAAACCTTGATTTTATATGACGTAAAGTTGTTTACCATCAAATTGCATCTTTTTGTTTATGCAAAACTAAAATACTTCCTACAATTCTCTCCCCAACATCAAAAAAATTATGCTATAAAAAGCGTCTCTCTTCAAGCTGAAGTTAATAGTTAAATTTATTCAACAATAGTGAGTGTGTACTCTAAAAATTTATAAAATTTATAAAACATTTTAAACGTTAAAAAAGCAATATGGCATTAAAAATTGCAGTGTGCGATATTCAATTCGTTGTCGGTAACGAGCATGAATATTTTGCAAAGGAATTGGCCTATTGTGAACTGTTTAGTGGCAGTATACCACAATGTATTGTGTTTGAGCCGCCGTACGAGAAACGCTGCCTCGATGAAAAGTATAGAAAACAGAATGCTTACAATAAAAGTAGAATAAACGGTCTCGACTGGAACTATGGCAACATTAACTATCGTGAACTAAATAAACAACTGACAAAGATGTTTAAAGGTTCATCTCTAATTTTAGTTAAAGGACTCCAAAAACAAAGATTTCTAAAAAAGAACGGGCCTGATTTACTTTATGTAGATTTAGATTCAAAATGCCCCGCATTAAAAATATTACCCTTGCCGCCACACTCAATTGAAAATGAAATCATGTGCGAACTGCACAATAATACAGAATTTGATAGCAACTGCGCATATAAAAACGTCTTAAAACTGAGGACATACGGAAAAGAATTTCCGGATTTGATACTGGAGGCGGCGGCAAAGGTAGGGAAATTTATTCCACTGTAATGATGGGCTCAAAAAATTGTTTTTTTTTTTTTTCATAAATTGTCTAGTATAGGGTAGTAAAATGTTTTTTTTTGAAATTAATAATAATTCGTTAATTAATAATAAAATCGTGTGTAATCTGCGTTCAAACGTAAAAAATGTACTCAAGCTGCAAAAATATCTAAATGAATAAAACAAAGGCGGTTGCTGTGCAAACATTATGGTGGGGGAGTGAGGATTTGAATAATGTATAAAAGACAAAGTTATTTTTAAATTATTCAGTCTTTAACAAAAAATGCAAAGTACAAGTGATTATGACTGTGTTGGCGGTGTTGATAATAATCTTTGGAGTGTTGGTTTCGTGCCAAGCTGCTCACCGACGACTACTCTAGAAGAAATTCTCGGCGTAGAGTTGTTCAATCAGAGCAGACGTTTTTCAAATCTCACTGCAGATGAGAAACGAAAACTAGAAGAATGGGGATTTACTTTCGATAAAAATAACGTTGTACAGCAAACACCCATTCCCTGGAATGAGGGTATAAGATTTTTAAAAATGGATCCTCGTCACGTGCGATTTGTTTTAGACGACAGTCGTATAGTTTTCACTGTGTTTATCAAAAATACACATTGCATAAAGGTCTTTTTGCTCCACGTCACCGATAAACAAACCTTGGACAATCTCTACAACAAAATATCCACCTGTTTGGTACGGTTGAAACTTTTGAAGACTGATGTAAATTTACAAAAAGACATCTACTGTCTCGTGCAAAAACTACAACAAAATTTAAAAATTGAGCCAGAAGACAAAGTCACGGACACGGATGATTTCATAAGAAGAGAATTAAGAGACGACATCGCCGTCGGTGACCGCGTCAGAGACTCTAAATTGGTGGGGGTTAACAACAACAAAAACAAGAACAAGAAGAAGAAGAAGACTGTTTTAGAGCGCTATTGAAAAGAAAACAGACCGGTATCTCTCTCTCTCAGTAAGCGTACAATGTTGAAGCAACACACACACATGGCTACTCCTAATATATTCCAGTTTTGCTCTAATGACAACAACAACAACAGCATCGTGCGGATGAACACGAACGAGGGAGAAGTGGAGGAGCCTAGGGGTGAAGACATTGTAGAGTTTCCGTTAGTGCGCGAGATCGACTTTAGAAGTGCTGCTACAACAGCGTCATCACCATCATCAGCGTCTGTTCAGCATGTGACAACAGCAACAACAAAACCTTCGGAAACAAAACTGTTAGTGCAAAACATTTTTTTCTTTGATGAGAAACGAACTAAATACATAAACGTTGGTTGGTTACCCGCTTCTTCTTCTTCTTCTCCTCAAGATTTTCAAGCTAAACTCGAACTGAGAGATGTGAAATCGAGGTGTAGTATTTTTATCGATCAAATAGATTGGTTTGCTCTAATGTTGTTGTGTAATCATATAAATAAGTATTTTAACGATGACGCTCACAAAGGTTTTTATTCAGTGATCGGCGGAGATGTGGAAATTAAAGAAGTTTATTTAAAGAAAATTAAACATTTAAAATTTAAGAGATCAAATACTTGCATTTCTTTGATAATATCAAAAAGTGAATGGGAAAGTCTGTTGGAGCTGAAGAACATTGTTGATAGTCTATTGCGTTCGTACGTTTCCCATTCAAATACAGTGAAATTATTTTATAATATGTATTTAGATAAGCGTCAACGATTTCTTTATACCTAATAATGTATTTTAATTGTTTTATTAAAATTAAAAAAATACTTTTATATTTCAGAGTTAGATTTTAAGCAATTATTAACATTGTACTGCTTCTCTTTTAATAAATATTTTAAAACGTATTTTACATGTCTTTTTATTAAAAAAAAAATACCTTGGGGATCTTTTATACTTTCAGAAACTATTTAATAGGTATGTGTGTTGTGAAAAGTGCAGTGTTGAAATGGACGTCGTCGAGCGAACATTAAAAACTTTCGCGCTCACCTTTTGTTGCTATCTCGTTTGCTATGTAGTAATCGAAACAACAGTCGTAGCAAGTCTTATACATTTAAACGACAAGTGCGGGCGGCTCGATAAAGTCCACAGTACTTACACTCGCCTCGTTCATAAGTTTCAAAATGAAAACGTCAACTATGTACTCGATGCGATGAAGCGAGTCAACGAAACGCTCAAAGATTATCGCAAACAAGTCGATCAATCTACCACCTATCTGCTCCGGCTGCTGACGTGGAACGTGCACAGTTTACGAGAGAACATGACTGCAATGGTGGTGAAAGCGTGTACCAATTGCACATCGAATTATTAGAAGAGAGAGAGACCCAATTTATCACATAAAACAACATTGTGTCTATATATTTATGAAAAGACAACTTTTGTATGTAAGACAATACTTATGTATATTATTATGATTCAATAAAATACTTTTTTAAAAATATCTTCAATGTTTTCATTTTCAAAATAATGACGACCAAAACTCATGCCGTCAACGTCATTTTTTTTTCCATAATAATTATAGCCATCTATCTCGGAATTACCCCATAAGTAATATGATTACCAATGTAACCCCCCCCCCCCATCTTCTAACGCGGCCATGTAAATTTTTGACCAAAATACGTAGAAAAAGAATGTTTCGGCATGAAAATTGTGCAAAAAAGATATTATATACTACAAGTATGTGTCTCGCATACGTGTGTGTGTTTTTGGTGTCTTTTTGGTGTCTCTTTGGTGTCTCTTTGGTGTCTCTTTGGTGTCTCTTTGGTGTCTCTTTGGTGTCTCTTTGGTGTCTCTTTGGTGTCTGTCTGCTGTGTGTGTGTGTGTGTGTGTTGGTGTGTGTGTGTGTGTATCTCTCTCTGCGTGTGTTGTGAGTGCGGGCGGCGGCGGCGGGTGGCTCGAACCTTTCTTACGTCACGTTTTCAAAGCGGCCATATTTTTATGGAAAAAAAATCAACAACCAGTGAAGTCGGTGGCGGCGGCTTAGAGGCGTACCCCCCTCCATTTACGCGAAAAGTGGAGGAATAAGACCAAACAGACGTCGCAGACGTAACGACACTACCATATTTCAACATGCGAGCAAGTTTTCACAGCAAGTTCTATCTCAAGTCGGAGGAGCTTAACTGGAGGGCCGGAGGGGCACTGCTCTCTCATAAATATACTACTAGAAGCCGATAGGTATTTTAAATTTAGGGGTCGATAGGCATTTCAGATATGGTTGCCGTTAGGCATTTCAAATATAGGTACTGATAGGCATTTCAGATTTAGTTTCCCATAGGCATTTCAAAAATAGGTGCCGATAGGCATTTCAGATATAGGTGCCGATAGGCATTTCAGATATAGTTGCCGATTGGCATTTTAAAAATAGGTGCCGATAGGCAATTCAGATATAGAAGCCGATAGGCATTTCAAATATAGGTGCCGATAGGCATTTCAGATATAGGTGCCGATAGGCATTTCAGATATAGTTGCCGATTGGCATTTTAAAAATAGTTGTCGATAGGCATTTCAGATATAGAAGCCGATAGGCATTTCAGATATAGGTGCCGATAGGCATTTCAGATATAGTTACCTATTGGCATTTTAAAAATAGGTGCCGATAGGCATTTCAGATATAGTTACCTATTGGCATTTTAAAAATAGGTGCCGATAGGCATTTCAGATATAGAAGCCGATAGGCATTTCAGATATAGGTGCCGATAGGCATTTCAGATATAGGTGCCAATAGGCATTACAGATATAGTTGCCGATTGGCATTTTAAATATAGGTGCCGATAGGCATTTCAGATATAGAAGCCGATAGGCATTTCAAATATAGGTGCCGATAGGCATTCCAGATATGGTTGCCGATAGGCATTTTAAATATAGGTGCTGATAGGCATTTCAGATGTAGTTTCCGATGGCATTTCAAAAATAGGTGCCGATAGGCATTTCAGATATAGGTGCCGATAGGCATTTCAGATATAGTTGCCAAATGGCATTTTAAAAATAGGTGCCGATAGGCATTTCAGATATAGAAGCCGATAGGCATTTCAAATATAGGTGCCGATAGGCATTCCAGATATGGTTGCCGATAGGCATTTCAAATATAGGTGCCGATAGGCATTTTAGATATAGTTGCCGATTGGCATTTTAAAAATAGGTGCCGATAGGCATTTCAGATATAGAAGCCGATAGGTATTTCAAATATAGGTGCCGATAGGCATTCCAGATATGGTTGCCGATAGGCATTTCAAATATAGGTGCTGATAGGCATTTCAGATGTAGTTTCCGATAGGCATTTCCAAAATAGGTGCCGATAGGGATTTCAGATATAGGTGCCGATAGGCATTTCAGATATAGTTGCCGATTGGCATTTTAAAAATAGGTGCCGATAGGCATTTCAGATATAGAAGCCGATAGGCATTTCAAATATAGGTGTCGATAGGCATTTCAGATATGGTTGCCGCTTGGCATTTCAAATATTGGTGCTGATAGGCATTTCAGATGTAGTTTCCGATGGCATTTCAAAAATAGGTGCCGATAGGCATTTCAGATATAGGTGCCGATAGGCATTTCAGATATAGTTGCCAAATGGCATTTTAAAAATAGGTGCCGATAGGCATTTCAGATATAGAAGCCGATAGGCATTTCAAATATAGGTGCCGATAGGCATTCCAGATATGGTTGCCGATAGGATTTCAAATATAGCTGCTGATAGGCATTTCAGATGTAGTTTTCGATAGGCATTTCAAAAATTGGTGCCGATAGGCATTTCAGATATAGGTGCCGATAGGCATTTCAGATATAGTTGCCGATTGGCATTTTAAAAATGGGTGCCGATAGGCATTTCAGATATAGAAGCCGATAGGTATTTCAAATATAGGTGTCGATAGGCATTTCAGATATGGTTGCCGATGGGCATTTCAAATATTTGAGCTGATAGGCATTTCAGATGTAGTTTCCGAGAGGCATTTCAAAAATAGGTGCCGATAGGCATTTCAGATATAGAAGTTGATTAGCATTTCAAATATAGGTGCCGATAGGCATTCCAGATATGGTTGCCGATAGGCATTTCAAATATAGGTGCCGATAGGCATTTCAGATATAGAAGCCGATAGGCATTTCAAAAATAGGTGCCAAATGGCATTTCAGATATAGGTGCCGATAGGCATTTCAGATATAGTTGCCAATTGTCATTTTAAAAATAGGTGCCGATAGGCATTTCAGATATAGAAGCTGATAGGCATTTCAAATATAGGTGCCGATGGGCATTTCAGATATGGTTGCCAATAGGCATTTCAAATATACGTGCTGATAGACATTTTAGATGTAGTTTCCGATAGGCATTTCAAAAATTGATGCCGATAGGCATTTCAGATAAAGGTGCCGATAGGCATTTCAGATATAGTTGCCGATTAGCATTTTAAAAATAGGTGCCGATAGGCATTTCAGATATAGTTGCCGATTGGCATTTTAAAAACAGGTGCCGATAGGCATTTCAGATATAGAAACCGACAGGTATTTCAAATATAGGTGTCGATAGACATTTCAGATATGGTTGCCGATAGGCATTACAAGTATAGGTGCTGATAGGCATTTCAGATGTAGTTTTCGATAGGCATTTCAAAAATAGGTGCCGATAGGCATTTCAGATATAGATGCCGATAGGCACTTCAGATATAGTTGCCGATTGGCATTTTAAAAATAGGTGCCGATAGGCATTTCAGATATAGAAGCCGATAGTCATTTCAAATATAGGTGCCGATAGGCATTCCAGATATGGTTGCCGATAGGCATTTCAAATATAGGTGCTGATAGGCATTTCAGATGTAGTTTCCGATGGGCATTCCAAAAATAGGTGCCGATAGGCATTTCAGATATAGGCGCCGATAGGCATTTCAGATATAGTTGCCGATTGGCATTTTAAAAATAGGCGCCGATAGGCATTTCAGATATAGAAGCCGATAGGCATTTCAAATATAGGTGCGGATAGGCATTCCAGATGTGGTTGCCGATAAGCATTTCAAATATAGGTGCTGATAGGCATTTCAGATGTAGTTTCCGATAGGCATTTCAAAAATTGGTGCCAATAGGCATTTCAGATATAGGTGACGATAGGCATTTCAGATATAGTTGCCGATTGGCATTTTAAAAATAGGTGCCGATAGGCATTTCAGATATAGAAGCAAATAGGTATTTCAAATATAGGTGTCGATAGGCATTTCAGATATGGTTGCCGATAGGCATTTCAAATATAGGTGCCGATAGGCATTCCAGATATGGTTGCCGATAGGCATTTCAAATATAGGTGCTGATAGGCATTTCAGATGTAGTTTCCGATAGGCATTTCAAAAATAGGTGCCGATAGGCATTTCAGATATAGGTGCCGATAGGCATTTCAGATATAGTTGCCGATTGGCATTTTAAAAATAGGTGCCGATAGGCATTTTAGTTATAGAAGCCGATAGGCATTTCAAATATAGGTGCCGATAGGCATTCCAGATATGGTT
This sequence comes from Venustoraphidia nigricollis, assembly GCA_034508555.1. NCBI lineage: Eukaryota > Metazoa > Arthropoda > Insecta > Raphidioptera > Raphidiidae > Venustoraphidia > Venustoraphidia nigricollis. Next base: position 653,932 of record JAVRKA010000133.1, on the reverse strand, counting down.
GCCGATTGGCATTTCAAATATAGGTGCTGATAGGCAGTTCAGATGTAGTTTCCGATAGGCATTTCAAAAATAGGTGCCGATAGGCATTTCAGATATAGGTGCCGATAGGCATTTCAGATACAGAAGCCGATAGGCATTTCAAATATAAGTGCCGATAAGCATTCCAGATATGGTTGCCGATAGGCATTTCAAATATAGGTGCTGATTGGCATTTCAGATGTAGTTTCCGATAGGCATTTCAAAAATTGGTGCCGATAGGCATTTCAGATATAGGTGCCGATAGGCATTTCAGATATACTTGCCGATTGGCATTTTAAAAATAGGTGCCGATAGGCATTTCAGATATAGAAGCCGATTAGTATTTCAAATATAGGTGTCAATAGGCATTTCAGATATGGTTGCCGATAAGCATTTCAAATATAAGTGCTGATAGGTATTTCAGATGTAGTTTCCGATAGGCTTTTCAAAAATAGGTGCCGATAGGCATTTCAGATATAGGTGCCGATAGGCATTTCAGATATAGTTGCCGATTGGCATTTTAAAAATAGGTGTCGATAGGCATTTCAGATATAGAAGCCGATAGGCATTTCAAATATAGGTGCCGATAGGCATTCCAGATATGGTTGCCGATAGGCATTTCAAATATAGGTGCTGATGGCATTCCAGATGTAGTTTCTGATAGGCATTTCAAAAATTGGTGCCGATAGGTATTTCAGATATAGGTGCCGATAGGCATTGCAGATATAGTTACCGATTGGCATTTTAAAAATAGGTGCTGATAGGCATTTCAGATATAGAAGCCGATAGGTATTTCAAATATAGGTGTCGATAGGCATTTCAGATATGGTTGCCAATAGGCATTTCAAATATAGGTGCTGATAGGCATTTCAGATGTAGTTTCCGATAGGCATTTCAAAAATAGGTGCCGATAGGCATTTCAGATATAGGTGCCGATAGGCATTTCAGATATAGTTGCCGATAAGCATTTTAAAAATAGGTACCGATAGGCATTTCAGATATAGAAGCCGATAGGCATTTCAAATATAGGTGCTGATAGGCATTCCAGATATGGTTGCCGATAGGCATTTCAAATATAGGTGCCGATAGGCATTTCAGATATAGAAGCCGATAGGCATTTCAAAAATAGGTGCCGATAGTCATTTCAGATATAAGTGCCGATAGGCATTTCAGATATAGTTGCCAATTGGCATTTCAAAAATAGGTGCCGATAGGCATTTCAGATATAGAAGCCGATAGGCATTTCAAATGTAGGTGCCGATAGGCATTCCAGATATGGTTGCCGATAGGCATTTCAAATATAGGAGCAGATAGGCATTTCAGATGTAGTTTCCGAAAGGCATTTCAAAAATAGGTGCCGATAGGCATTTCAGATATAGTTGCCGATTGGCATTTTAAAAATAGGTGTCAATAGGCATTTCAGATATAGAAGCCGATAGGCATTTCAAATATAGGTGCCGATAGGCATTCCAGATATGGTTGCCGATAGGCATTTCAAATATAGGTGCCGATAGGCATTCCAGATGTAGTTTCTGATAGGCATTTCAAAAATTGGTGCCGATAGGCATTTCAGATATAGGTGCCGATAGGCATTTCAGATATAGTTACCGATTGGCATTTTAAAAATAGGTGCCGATAGGCATTTCAGATATAAATGCCGAAAGGCATTTCAGATATAGGTGCCGATAGGCATTTCTGATGTGGTTGCCGATAGGCATTTCAAATATAGGTGCTGATAGGCATTTCAGATGTAGTTTCCGATAGGCATTTCAAAAATAGGTGCCGATAGGCATTTCAGATGTAGGTGCCGATAGGCATTTCAGATATAGTTGCCGATTGGCATTTTAAAAATAGGTGCCGATAGGCATTTCAGATATAGAAGCCGATAGGCATTTCAAATATAGGTGCCGATAAGCATTCCAGATATGGTTGCCGATAGGCATTTCAAATATAGGTGCTGACAGTCATTTCAGATGTAGTTTCCGATAGGCATTTCAAAAATTGGTGCCGATAGGCATTTCAGATATAGGTGCCGATAGGCATTTCAGATATAGTTGCCGATTGGCATTTTAAAAATAGGTGCCGATAGGCATTTCAGATATAGAAGATGATAGGTATTTCAAATATAGGTGTCGATAGGCATTTCAGATATGGTTGCCGATAGGCATTTCAAATATAGGTGCTGATAGGCATTTCAGATGTAGTTTCCGATAGGCATTTCAAAAATAGGTGCCGATAGGCATTTCAGATATAGTGCCGATAGGCATTTCAGATATAGTTGCCGATTGGCATTTTTAAAATAGGTGTCGATAGGCATTTCAGATATAGAAGCCGATAGGCATTTTAAATATAGGTGCCGATAGGCATTCCAGATATGGTTGCCGATAGGCATTTCAAATATGGGTGCTGATAGGCATTCTAGATGTAGTTTCTGATAGGCATTTCAAAAATTGGTGCCGATAGGCATTTTAGATATAGGTGCCAATAGGCATTTTAGTTATAGTTACCGATTGGCATTTTAAAAATAGGTGCCGATAGGCATTTCAGATATAGAAGCCGATAGGTATTTCAAATATAGGTGCCGATAGGCATTTCAGATATGGTTGCCGATAGGCATTTCAAATATAGGTGCTGATAGGCATTTCAGATGTAGTTTCCGATAGGCATTTCAGATATAGTAACCGATTGGCATTTTAAAAATAGGTGCCGATAGGCATTTCAGTTATAGAAGCAGATAGGTATTTCAAATATATGTGTCGATAGGCATTTCAGATATGGTTGCCGATAGGCATTTTAAATATAGGTGCTGATAGGCATTTCAGATGTAGTTTCCGATAGGCATTTCAAAAATAGGTGCCGATAGGCATTTCAGATATAGGTGCCGATAGGCATTTCAGATATAGTTGCCGATTGGCATTTTAAAAATAGGTGCCGATAGGCATTTCAGATATAGAAGCCGATAGGTATTTCAAATATAGGTGTCGATAGGCATTTCAGATATGGTTGCCGATAGGCATTTCAAATATAGGTGCTGATAGGCATTTCAGATGCAGTTTCCGATAGGCATTTCAAAAATAGGTGCCGATAGGCATTTCAGATATAGGTGCCGATAGGCATTTCAGATATAGTTGCCGATTGGTATATTAAAAATAGATGTCGATAGGCATTTCAGATATAGAAGCCGATAGGCATTTCAAATATAGGTGCCGATAGGCATTCCAGATATGGTTGCCGATAGGCATTTCAAATATAGGTGCTGATAGGCATTCCAGATGTAGTTTCTGATAGGCATTTCAAAAATTGGTGCCGATAGGCATTTCAGATAAAGGTGCTAATAGGCATTTCAGATATAGTTACCGATTGGCATTTTAAAAATAGGTGCCGATAGGCATTTCAGATACAGAAACCGATAGGTATTTCAAATATAGGTGCCGATAGGCATTTCAGATATGGTTGCCGATAGGCATTTCAAATATAGGTGCTGATAGGCATTTCAGATGTAGTTTCCGATAGGCATTTCAAAAATAGGTGCCGATAGGCATTTCAGATATAGGTGCCTATAGGCATTTCTGATATAGTTGCCGATTGGCATTTTAAAAATAGGTGCCGATAGGCATTTTAGATGTAGTTTCTGATAGGCATTTCAAAAATAGATGCCGATAGGCATTTCATATATAGGTGCCGATAGGCATATCAGATATAGTTGCCGATAGGCATTTAAAATATAGGTGCCGATAGGCATTTCAAATATAGGTGTTGATAGGCATTTCAGATATAAATGCCGAAAGGCATTTCAGATATAGGTGCCGATAGGCATTTCAAATATAGAAGCCGATAGTCAATTCAAATATAGGTGCCGATAGGCATTCCAGATATGGTTGCCGATAGGCATTTCAAATATAGGTGCTGATAGGCATTTCAGATGTAGTTTCCGATAGGCATTCCAAAAATAGGTGCCGATAGGCATTTCAGATATAGGTGCCGATAGGCATTTCAGATATAGTTGCCGATTGGCATTTTCAAAATAGGTGCCGATAGGCATTTCAGATATAGAAGCCGATAGGCATTTTAAATATAGGTGCCGATAGGCATTCCAGATATGGTTGCCGATAGGCATTTAAGATATAGTTGCCGATTGGCATTTTAAAAATAAGTGCCGATAGGAATTTCAGATATAGAAACCGATAGGTATTTTAAATATAGGTGTGGATAGGCATTTCAGATATGGTTGCCGATAGGCATTTCAAATATAGGTGCTGATAGGCATTTCAGATTTAGTTTCCGATAGGCATTTCAAAAATAGGTGCCGATAGGCATTTCAGATACAGGTGCCGATAGGCATTTCAGATATACTTACCGATTGGCTTTTTAAAAATTGGTACCGATAGGCATTTTAGATGTAGTTTCCGATAGGCATTTCAAAAATAGGTGCCGATAGGCATTTCAGATATAGGTGTTGATAGGCATTTCAGATATAGGTGCCGATAAGCATATCAGATAAAGGTGCCGATAGGCATTTCAGATATAGTTGCCGATTGGCATTTTAAAAATAGGTGTCGATAGGCATTTCAGATATAGAAGCCGATAGGCATTTCAAATATAGGTGCCGATAGGCATTCCAGATATGGTTGCCGACAGGCATTTCAAATATAGGTGCTGATAGGCATTCCAGATGTAGTTTCCGATAGGCATTTCAAAAATTGGTGCCGATAGGCATTTCAGATATAGGTGCCGATAGGCATTTCAGATATAGTTACCGATTGGCATTTTAAAAATAGGTGCCGATAGGCATTTCAGATATAAATGCCGAAAGGCATTTCAGATATAGGTGCCGATAGGCATTTCTGATGTGGTTGCCGATAGGCATTTCAAATATAGGTGCTGATAGGCATTTCAGATGTAGTTTCCGATAGGCATTTCAAAAATAGGTGCCGATAGGCATTTCAGATGTAGGTGCCGATAGGCATTTCAGATATAGTTGCCGATTGGCATTTTAAAAATAGGTGCCGATAGGCATTTCAGATATAGAAGCCGATAGGCATTTCAAATATAGGTGCCGATAAGCATTCCAGATATGGTTGCCGATAGGCATTTCAAATATAGGTGCTGACAGTCATTTCAGATGTAGTTTCCGATAGGCATTTCAAAAATTGGTGCCGATAGGCATTTCAGATATAGGTGCCGATAGGCATTTCAGATATAGTTGCCGATTGGCATTTTAAAAATAGGTGCCGATAGGCATTTCAGATATAGAAGATGATAGGTATTTCAAATATAGGTGTCGATAGGCATTTCAGATATGGTTGCCGATAGGCATTTCAAATATAGGTGCTGATAGGCATTTCAGATGTAGTTTCCGATAGGCATTTCAAAAATAGGTGCCGATAGGCATTTCAGATATAGTGCCGATAGGCATTTCAGATATAGTTGCCGATTGGCATTTTTAAAATAGGTGTCGATAGGCATTTCAGATATAGAAGCCGATAGGCATTTTAAATATAGGTGCCGATAGGCATTCCAGATATGGTTGCCGATAGGCATTTCAAATATGGGTGCTGATAGGCATTCTAGATGTAGTTTCTGATAGGCATTTCAAAAATTGGTGCCGATAGGCATTTTAGATATAGGTGCCAATAGGCATTTTAGTTATAGTTACCGATTGGCATTTTAAAAATAGGTGCCGATAGGCATTTCAGATATAGAAGCCGATAGGTATTTCAAATATAGGTGCCGATAGGCATTTCAGATATGGTTGCCGATAGGCATTTCAAATATAGGTGCTGATAGGCATTTCAGATGTAGTTTCCGATAGGCATTTCAGATATAGTAACCGATTGGCATTTTAAAAATAGGTGCCGATAGGCATTTCAGTTATAGAAGCAGATAGGTATTTCAAATATATGTGTCGATAGGCATTTCAGATATGGTTGCCGATAGGCATTTTAAATATAGGTGCTGATAGGCATTTCAGATGTAGTTTCCGATAGGCATTTCAAAAATAGGTGCCGATAGGCATTTCAGATATAGGTGCCGATAGGCATTTAAGATATAGTTGCCGATTGGCATTTTAAAAATAGGTGCCGATAGGCATTTCAGATATAGAAGCCGATAGGTATTTCAAATATAGGTGTCGATAGGCATTTCAGATATGGTTGCCGATAGGCATTTCAAATATAGGTGCTGATAGGCATTTCAGATGCAGTTTCCGATAGGCATTTCAAAAATAGGTGCCGATAGGCATTTCAGATATAGGTGCCGATAGGCATTTCAGATATAGTTGCCGATTGGTATATTAAAAATAGATGTCGATAGGCATTTTAGATATAGAAGCCGATAGGCATTTCAAATATAGGTGCCGATAGGCATTCCAGATATGGTTGCCGATAGGCATTTCAAATATAGGTGCTGATAGGCATTCCAGATGTAGTTTCTGATAGGCATTTCAAAAATTGGTGCCGATAGGCATTTCAGATAAAGGTGCTAATAGGCATTTCAGATATAGTTACCGATTGGCATTTTAAAAATAGGTGCCGATAGGCATTTCAGATACAGAAACCGATAGGTATTTCAAATATAGGTGCCGATAGGCATTTCAGATATGGTTGCCGATAGGCATTTCAAATATAGGTGCTGATAGGCATTTCAGATGTAGTTTCCGATAGGCATTTCAAAAATAGGTGCCGATAGGCATTTCAGATATAGGTGCCTATAGGCATTTCTGATATAGTTGCCGATTGGCATTTTAAAAATAGGTGCCGATAGGCATTTTAGATGTAGTTTCTGATAGGCATTTCAAAAATAGATGCCGATAGGCATTTCATATATAGGTGCCGATAGGCATATCAGATATAGTTGCCGATAGGCATTTAAAATATAGGTGCCGATAGGCATTTCAAATATAGGTGTTGATAGGCATTTCAGATATAAATGCCGAAAGGCATTTCAGATATAGGTGCCGATAGGCATTTCAAATATAGAAGCCGATAGTCAATTCAAATATAGGTGCCGATAGGCATTCCAGATATGGTTGCCGATAGGCATTTCAAATATAGGTGCTGATAGGCATTTCAGATGTAGTTTCCGATAGGCATTCCAAAAATAGGTGCCGATAGGCATTTCAGATATAGGTGCCGATAGGCATTTCAGATATAGTTGCCGATTGGCATTTTCAAAATAGGTGCCGATAGGCATTTCAGATATAGAAGCCGATAGGCATTTTAAATATAGGTGCCGATAGGCATTCCAGATATGGTTGCCGATAGGCATTTAAGATATAGTTGCCGATTGGCATTTTAAAAATAAGTGCCGATAGGAATTTCAGATATAGAAACCGATAGGTATTTTAAATATAGGTGTGGATAGGCATTTCAGATATGGTTGCCGATAGGCATTTCAAATATAGGTGCTGATAGACATTTCAGATTTAGTTTCCGATAGGCATTTCAAAAATAGGTGCCGATAGGCATTTCAGATACAGGTGCCGATAGGCATTTCAGATATACTTACCGATTGGCTTTTTAAAAATTGGTACCGATAGGCATTTTAGATGTAGTTTCCGATAGGCATTTCAAAAATAGGTGCCGATAGGCATTTCAGATATAGGTGCCGATAGGCATTTCAGATATAGGTGCCGATAAGCATATCAGATAAAGGTGCCGATAGGCATTTCAGATATAGTTGCCGATTGGCATTTTAAAAATAGGTGTCGATAGGCATTTCAGATATAGAAGCCGATAGGCATTTCAAATATAGGTGCCGATAGGCATTCCAGATATGGTTGCCGACAGGCATTTCAAATATAGGTGCTGATAGGCATTCCAGATGTAGTTTCCGATAGGCATTTCAAAAATTGGTGCCGATAGGCATTTCAGATATAGGTGCCGATAGGCATTTCAGATATAGAAACCGATAGGTATTTCAAATATAGGTGTCGATAGGCATTTCAGATATGGTTGCCGATACGTATTTCAAATATAGGTGCTGATAGGCATTTCAGATGAAGTTTCCGATAGGCATTTCAAAAATAGGTGCCGATAGGCATTTCAGATATAGGTGTCGATAGGCATTTCAGATATAGTTGCCGATTGGCATTTTAAAAATAAATGCCGATAGGCATTTCAGATATTGAAGTTGATAGGCATTTCAAATATAGGTGCCGATAGGCATTCCAGATATGGTTGCCGATAGGCATTTCAAATATAGGTGCCGATAGGTATTTCAGATATAGAAGCCGATAGGCATTTCAAAAATAGGTGCCGATAGGCATTTCAGATATAGGTGCCGATAGGCATTTCAGATATAGGTGCCGATAGGCATTTCAGATATAGTTGCCAATTGTCATTTTAAAAATAGGTGCCCATAGGCATTTCAGATATAGAAGCTGATAGGCATTTCAAATATAGGTGCCGATAGGCATTCCAGATATGGTTGCCAATAGGCATTTCAAATATACGTGCTCATAGGCATTTTAGATGTAGTTTCCGATAGGCATTTCAAAAATTGATGCCGATAGGCATTTCAGTAATAGGTGCCGATAGGCATTTCAGATATAGTTGCCGATTGGCGATTTAAAAATAGTTGCCGATAGGCATTTCAGTTATAGAAGCCGATAGGCATTTCAAATATGGGTGCCGATAGGCATTCCAGATATGGTTGCCGATAGGCATTTCAAATATAGGTGCTGAAAGGCATTTCAGATGTAGTTTCCGATAGGCATTTCAAAAATTGGTGCCAATAGGCATTTCAGATATAGGTGCTGATAGGCATTTCAGATATAGTTGCCGATTGGCATTTTAAAAATAGGTGCCAATAGGCATTTCAGATATAGAAGCCGATAGGTATTTAAAATATAGGTGTCGATAGGCATTTCAGATATGGTTGCCGATAGGCATTTCAAATATAGGTGCTGATAGGCATTTCAGTTATAGAAGCCGATAGGCATTTCAAATATAGGTGCCGATAGGCATTCCAGATATAGGAGCAGATAGGCATTTCAGATGTAGTTTCCGAAAGGCATTTCAAAAATAGGTGCCGATAGGCATTTCAGTAATAGGTGCCGATAGGCATTTCAGATATAGTTGCCGATTGGCGATTTAAAAATAGTTGCCGATAGGCATTTCAGTTATAGAAGCCGATAGGCATTTCAAATATGGGTGCCGATAGGCATTCCAGATATGGTTGCCGATAGGCATTTCAAATATAGGTGCTGAAAGGCATTTCAGATGTAGTTTCCGATAGGCATTTCAAAAATTGGTGCCAATAGGCATTTCAGATATAGGTGCTGATAGGCATTTCAGATATAGTTGCCGATTGGCATTTTAAAAATAGGTGCCAATAGGCATTTCAGATATAGAAGCCGATAGGTATTTAAAATATAGGTGTCGATAGGCATTTCAGATATGGTTGCCGATAGGCATTTCAAATATAGGTGCTGATAGGCATTTCAGATGTAGTTTCCGATAGGCATTTAAAAAATAGGTGCCGATAGGCAATTCAGATATAGGTGCCGATAGGCATTTCAGATAGAGTTGCCGATTGGCATTTTAAAATTAGGTGCCGATAGGCATTTTAGATGTTATTTCCGATAGGCATTTCAAAAATAGGTAACGATAGGCATTTCAGATATAGGTGCCGATAGTCATATTAGATTTAGTTGCCGATAGGCATTTCAAATATAGGTGCCGATAAGCATTTCAAATATAGGTGTCGATAGGCATTTCAGATGTAAATGCCGATAGGCATTTCAGATGTAAATGCCGAAAGGCATTTCAGATATAGGTGCCGATAGGCATTTCTGATGTGGTTGCCGATAGGCATTTCAAATATAGGTGCTGATAGGCATTTCAGATGTAGTTTTCGATAGGCATTTCAAAAATAGGTGCCGATAGGCATTTCAGATATAGGTGCCGATAGGCACTTCAGATATAGTTGCCGATTGGCATTTTAAAAATAGTTGCCGATAGGCATTTCAGATATAGAAGCCAATAGGCATTTCAAATATAGGTGCCGATAGGCATTCCAGATATGGTTGTCGATAGGCATTTCAAATATAGGTGCTGATAGGCATTTCAGATGTAGTTTTCGATAGGCATTTTAAAAATTGGTGCCGATAGGCATTTCAGATATAGGTGCCGATAGGCATTTCAGATATAGTTGCAGATTGGCATTTTAAAAATAGGTGTCGATAGGCATTTCAGATATAGTAGCCGATAGGCATTTCAAATATAGGTGCTGATAGGCATTCCAGATGTAGTTTCCGATAGGCATTTCAAAAATTGGTGCCATTAGGCATTTCAGATATAGGTGTCGATAGGCATTTTAGATATAGTTGCCGATTGGCATTTTAAAAATAGGTGCCGATAGGCATTTCAGATATTGAAGTTGATAGGCATTTCAAATATAGGTGCCGATAGGCATTCCAGATATGGTTGCCGATAGGCATTTCAAAAATTGGTGCCGATAGGCATTTCAGATATAGGTGCCGATAGGCATTTCAGATATAGAAGCCGATAGGTATTTCAAATATAGGTGTCGATAGGCATTTCAGATATGGTTGCCGATAGGCATTTCAAATATATGTGCTGATAGGCATTTCAGATGTAGTTTCCAATAGGCATTTCAAAAATAGGTGCCGATAGGCATTTCAGATATAGGTGTCGATAGGCATTTTAGATATAGTTGCCGATTGGCATTTTAAAAATAGGTGCCGATAGGCATTTCAGATATTGAAGTTGATAGGCATTTCAAATATAGGTGCCGATAGGCATTCCAGATATGGTTGCCGATAGGCATTTCAAATATAGGTGCCGATAGGCATTTCAGATATAGAAACCGATAGGCATTTCAAAAATAGGTGCCGATAGGCATTTCAAATATAGGTGCCGATAGGCATTTCAGATATAGTCGCCAATTGTCATTTTAAAAATAGGTGCAGATAGGCATTTCAGATATAGAAGCCGATAGGTATTTAAAATATATGTGTCGATAGGCATTTCAGATATGGTTGCCGATAGGCATTTTAAATATAGGTGCTGATAGGCATTTCAGATGTAGTTTCCGATAGGCATTTCAAAAATAGGTGCCGATAGGCATTTCAGATATAGGTGCCGATAGGCATTTCAGATATAGTTGCCGATTGGCATTTTAAAAATAGGTGCCGATAGGCATTTCAGATATAGAAGCCGATAGGTATTTCAAATATAGGTGTCGATAGGCATTTCAGATATTGTTGCCGATAGGCATTTCAAATATAGGTGCTGATAGGCATTTCAGATGTAGTTTCCGATAGGCATTTCAAAAATAGGTGCCGATAGGCATTTCAGATATAGGTGCCGATAGGCATTTCAGATATAATTGCCGATTGGCATTTTAAAAATAGGTGCCGATAGGCATTTAAGATATAGAAGCCGATAGGCATTTCAAATATAGTGTGCAATAGGCATTCCAGATATGGTTGCCGATAGGCATTTTAAATATAGGTGTTGATAGGCATTTCAGATGTAGTTTCCGATAGGCATTTCAAAAATAGGTGCCGATAGGCATTTCAGTTATAGGTGCCTATAGGCATTTCAGATATAGTTGCCGATTGGCATTTTAAAAATAGGTGCCGATAGGCATTTCAGATATAGAAGCCGATAGGTATTTCAAATATAGGTGCCGATAGGCATTTCAGATATGGTTGCCGATAGGCATTTCAAATATAGGTGCTGATAGGCATTTCAGATTTAGTTACCGATTGGCATTTTAAAAATAGGTGCCGATAGGCATTTCAGATATAGAAGCCGATAGGTATTTCAAATATAGGTGCCGATAGGCATTTCAGATATGGTTGCCGATAGGCATTTCAAATATAGGTGCTGATAGGCATTTCAGATGTAGTTTCCGATAGGCATTTCAAAAATAGGTGCCGATAGGCATTTCATATATAGGTGCCGATAGGCATATCAGATATAGTTGCCGATAGGCATTTAAAATATAGGTGCCAATAGGCATTTCAAATATAGGTGTCGATAGGCATTTCAGAATAAATGCCGAAAGGCATTTCAGATATAGGTGCCGATAGGCATTTCTGATGTGGTTGCCGATAGGCATTTCAAATATAGGTGCTGATAGGCATTGCAGATGTAGTTTTCGATAGGCATTTCAAAAATAGGTGCCGATAGGCATTTCAGATATAGGTGCCGATTGGCATTTTAAAAATAGGTGCCGATAGGCATTTCAGATATAGAAGCCGATAGGTATTTCAAATATAGGTGTCGATAGGCATTTCAGATATGGTTGCCGATAGGCATTTCAAATATAGGTGCTGATAGGCATTTCAGATGTAGTTTCCGATAGGCATTTCAAAAATAGGTGCCGATAGGCATTTCAGATATAGGTGCCGATAGGCATTTCAGATATAGTTGCCGATTGGCATTTTAAAAATAGGTGTCGATAGGCATTTCAGATATAGAAGCCGATAGGCATTTCAAATATAGGTGCCGATAGGCATTCCAGATATGGTTGCCGATAGGCATTTCAAATATAGGTGCTGATAGGCATTCCAGATGTAGTTTCTGATAGGCAATTAAAAAATTTGTGCCGATAGGCATTTCAGATATAGGTGCCAATAGGCATTTCAGATATAGTTACCGATTGGCATTTTAAATATAGGTGCCGATAGGCATTTCAGATATAGAAAACGATAGGTATTTCAAATATAGGTGTCGATAGGCATTTCAGATATGGTTGCCGATACGTATTTCAAATATAGGTGCTGATAGGCATTTCAGATGAAGTTTCCGATAGGCATTTCAAAAATAGGTGCCGATAGGCATTTCAGATATAGGTGTCGATAGGCATTTCAGATATAGTTGCCGATTGGCATTTTAAAAATAAATGCCGATAGGCATTTCAGATATTGAAGTTGATAGGCATTTCAAATATAGGTGCCGATAGGCATTCCAGATATGGTTGCCGATAGGCATTTCAAATATAGGTGCCGATAGGTATTTCAGATATAGAAGCCGATAGGCATTTCAAAAATAGGTGCCGATAGGCATTTCAGATATAGGTGCCGATAGGCATTTCAGATATAGTTGCCAATTGTCATTTTAAAAATAGGTGCCCATAGGCATTTCAGATATAGAAGCTGATAGGCATTTCAAATATAGGTGCCGATAGGCATTCCAGATATGGTTGCCAATAGGCATTTCAAATATACGTGCTCATAGGCATTTTAGATGTAGTTTCCGATAGGCATTTCAAAAATTGATGCCGATAGGCATTTCAGATATAGGTGCCAATAGGCATTTCAGATATAGTTGCCGATTGGCATTTTAAAAACAGGTGCCGATAGACATTTCAGTTATAGAAGCCGATAGGCATTTCAAATATAGGTGCCGGTAGGCATTCCAGATATGGTTGCCGATAGGCATTTCAAATATAAGTGCTGATAGGCATTTCAGATGTAGTTTCCGATAGGCATTTCAAAAATAGGTACCGAAAGGCATTTCAGATATAGGTGCCGATAGGCATTTCAGATATAGGAGCAGATAGGCATTTCAGATGTAGTTTCCGAAAGGCATCTCAAACATAGGTGCCGATAGGCATTTCAGATATAGGTGCCGATAGGCATTTCAGATATAGTTGCCGATTGGCGATTTAAAAATAGTTGCCGATAGGCATTTCAGTTATAGAAGCCGATAGGCATTTCAAATATGGGTGCCGATAGGCATTCCAGATATGGTTGCCGATAGGCATTTCAAATATAGGTGCTGAAAGGCATTTCAGATGTAGTTTCCGCTAGGCATTTCAAAAATTGGTGCCGATAGGCATTTCAGATATAGGTGCTGATAGGCATTTCAGATATAGTTGCCGATTGGCATTTTAAAAATAGGTGCCAATAGGCATTTCAGATATAGAAGCCGATAGGTATTTAAAATATAGGTGTCGATAGGCATTTCAGATATGGTTGCCGATAGGCATTTCAAATATAGGTGCTGATAGGCATTTCAGATGTAGTTTCCGATAGGCATTTAAAAAATAGGTGCCGATAGGCAATTCAGATATAGGTGCCGATAGGCATTTCAGATAGAGTTGCCGATTGGCATTTTAAAATTAGGTGCCGATAGGCATTTTAGATGTAGTTTCCGATAGGCATTTCAAAAATAGGTGCCGATAGGCATTTCAGATATAGGTGCCGATAGTCATATTAGATTTAGTTGCCGATAGGCATTTCAAATATAGGTGCCGATAAGCATTTCAAATATAGGTGTCGATAGGCATTTCAGATGTAAATGCCGATAGGCATTTCAGATGTAAATGCCGAAAGGCATTTCAGATATAGGTGCCGATAGGCATTTCTGATGTGGTTACCGATAGGCATTTCAAATATAGGTGCTGATAGGCATTTCAGATGTAGTTTTCGATAGGCATTTCAAAAATAGGTGCCGATAGGCATTTCAGATATAGGTGCCGATAGGCACTTCAGATATAGTTGCCGATTGGCATTTTAAAAATAGTTGCCGATAGGCATTTCAGATATAGAAGCCAATAGGCATTTCAAATATAGGTGCCGATAGGCATTCCAGATATGGTTGTCGATAGGCATTTCAAATATAGGTGCTGATAGGCATTTCAGATGTAGTTTTCGATAGGCATTTTAAAAATTGGTGCCGATAGGCATTTCAGATATAGGTGCCGATAGGCATTTCAGATATAGTTGCAGATTGGCATTTTAAAAATAGGTGTCGATAGGCATTTCAGATATAGAAGCCGATAGGCATTTCAAATATAGGTGCTGATAGGCATTCCAGATGTGGTTGCCGATAGGCATTTCAAATATAGGTGCTGATAGGCATTCCAGATGTAGTTTCCGATAGGCATTTCAAAAATTGGTGCCGATAGGCATTTCAGATATAGGTGTCGATAGGCATTTTAGATATAGTTGCCGATTGGCATTTTAAAAATAGGTGCCGATAGGCATTTCAGATATTGAAGTTGATAGGCATTTCAAATATAGGTGCCGATAGGCATTTCAGATATAGAAACCGATAGGCATTTCAAAAATAGGTGCCGATAGGCATTTCAGATATAGGTGCCGATAGGCATTTCAGATATAGTCGCCAATTGTCATTTTAAAAATAGGTGCCGATAGGCATTTCAGATATAGAAGCCGATAGGTATTTAAAATATATGTGTCGATAGGCATTTTAAATATAGGTGCTGATAGGCATTTCAGATGTAGTTTCCGATAGGCATTTCAAAAATAGGTGCCGATAGGCATTTCAGATATAGGTGCCGATAGGCATTTCAGATATAGTTGCCGATTGGCATTTTAAAAATAGGTGCCGATAGGCATTTCAGATATAGAAGCCGATAGGTATTTCAAATATAGGTGTCGATAGGCATTTCAGATATTGTTGCCGATAGGCATTTCAAATATAGGTGCTGATAGGCATTTCAGATGTAGTTTCCGATAGACATTTCAAAAATAGGTGCCGATAGGCATTTCAGATATAGGTGCCGATAGGCATTTCAGATATAATTGCCGATTGGCATTTTAAAAATAGGTGCCGATAGGCATTTAAGATATAGAAGCCGATAGGCATTTCAAATATAGGTGCCAATAGGCATTCCAGATATGGTTGCCGATAGGCATTTTAAATATAGGTGTTGATAGGCATTTCAGATGTAGTTTCCGATAGGCATTTCAAAAATAGGTGCCGATAGGCATTTCAGTTATAGGTGCCTATAGGCATTTCAGATATAGTTGCCGATTGGCATTTTAAAAATAGGTGCCGATAGGCATTTCAGATATAGAAGCTGATAGGTATTTCAAATATAGGTGCCGATAGGCATTCCAGATATGGTTGCCGATAGGCATTTTAAATATAGGTGTTGATAGGCATTTCAGATGTAGTTTCCGATAGGCATTTCAAAAATTGTTGCCGATAGTCATTTCAGATATAGGTGCCGATAGGCATTTCAGATATAGTTGCCGATTGGCATTTTAAAAATAGGTGCCGATAGGCATTTCAGATATAGAAGCCGATAGGTATTTCAAATATAGGTGTGGATAGACATTTCAGATATGGTTGCCGATAGGCATTTCAAATATAGGTGCTGATAGGCATTTCAGATTTAGTTTCCGATAGGCATTTCAAAAATGGGTGCCGATAGGAATTTCAGATATAGGTGCCGATAGGCATTTCAGATATAGTTGCCGATTGGCATTTTAAAAATAGGTGCCGATAGGCATTTCAGATATAGAAGCCGATAGGTATTTCAAATATAGGTGTGGATAGGCATTTCAGATATGGTTGCCGATAGGCATTTCAAATATAGGTGCTGATAGGCATTTCAGATGTAGGTTCCGATAGGCATTTCAAAAATTGGTGCCGATAGGCATTTCAGATATAGTTGCCGATTGGCATTTTAAAAATAGGTGCCGATAGGCATTTCAGATATAGAAGCCGATAGGTATTTCAAATATAGGTGCCGATAGGCATTTCAGATATGGTTGCCGATAGGCATTTCAAATATAGGTGCTGATAGGCATTTCAGATGTAGTTTCCGATAGGCATTTCAAAAATAGGTGCCGATAGGCATTTCAGATATAGGTGCCTATAGGCATTTCTGATATAGTTGCCGATTGGCATTTTAAAAATAGGTGCCGATAGGCATTTTAGATGTAGTTTCTGATAGGCATTTCAAAAATAGATGCCGATAGGCATTTCATATATAGGTGCCGATAGGCATATCAGATATAGTTGCCGATAGGCATTTAAAATATAGGTGCCGATAGGCATTTCAAATATAGGTGTCGATAGGCATTTCAGATATAAATGCCGAAAGGCATTTCAGATATAGGTGCCGATAGGCATTTCAGATATAGAAGCCGATAGTCAATTCAAATATAGGTGCCGATAGGCATTCCTGATATGGTTGCCGATAGGCATTTCAAATATAGGTGCTGATAGGCATTTCAGATGTAGTTTCCGATAGGCATTCCAAAAATAGGTGCCGATAGGCATTTCAGATATAGGTGCCGATAGGCATTTCAGATATAGTTGCCGATTGGCATTTTAAAAATAGGTGCCGATAGGCATTTCAGATATAGAAGCCGATAGGCATTTTAAATATAGGTGCCGATAGGCATTCCAGATATGGTTGCCGATAGGCATTTTAAATATAAGTGTTGATAGGCATTTTAGATGTAGTTTCCGATAGGCATTTCAAAAATTGATGCCGCTAGGCATTTAAGATATAGGTGCCGATAGGCATTTCAGATATTGAAGTTAATAGGCATTTCAAATATAGGTGCCGATAGGCATTCCAGATATGGTTGCCGATAGGCATTTCAAATATAGGTGCCGATAGGCATTTCAGATATAGAAACCGATAGGCATTTCAAAAATAGGTGCCGATAGGCATTTCAGATATAGGTGCCGATAGGCATTTCAGATATAGTTGCCAATTGTCATTTTAAAAATAGGTGTCGATAGGCATTTCAGATATAAAAGCCAATAGGTATTTCAAATATAGGTGTCGATAGGCATTTCAGATATGGTTGCCGATGGGCATTTCAAATATTGGTGCTGATAGGCATTTCAGATGTAGTTTCCGATAGGCATTTCAAAAATAGGTGCCGGTAGGCATTTCAGATATAGGTGTCGATAGGCATTTCAGATATAGTTGCCGATTGGCATTTTAAAAATAGGTGCCGATAGGCATTTCAGATATAGAAGCCGATAGGCATTTTAAATATAGGTGTCGATAGGCATTTCAGATATGGTTGCCGATGGGCATTTTAAATATTGGTGCTGATAGGCATTTCAGATTTAGTTTCCGATAGGCATTTCAAAAATAGGTGCCGATAGGCATTTCAGATATAGGTGCCGATAGGCATTACAGATATAGTTGCCGATTGGCATTTTAAAAATAGGTGCCGATAGGCATTTCAGATATAGAGGCCGATAGGCATTTCAAATATAGGTGTCGATAGGCATTCCAGATATGGTTGCCGATAGGCATTTCAAATATATGTGCCGATAGGCACTCCAAATATGTTTGCCGATAGGCATTTCAAAAATAGGTGCCGATAGGCATTTCAGATATAGGTGCCGATAGGCATTTCAGATATTGTTGCCGATTGGCATTTTAAAAATAGGTGCCGATAGGCAATTCAGATATAGAAGCCGATAGGCATTTTAAATATAGGTGCCGATAGGCATTCCAGATATGGTTGCCGATAGGCATTTCAAATATAGGTGCTGATAGACATTTCAGATGTAGTTTCCGATAGGCATTTCAAAAATTGGTGCTGATAGGCATTTCAGATATAGGTGCCGATAGGCATATCAGATATAGTTGCCGATAAGCATTTAAAATATATGTGCCGATAGGCATTTCAAATATAGGTGTCGATAGGCATTTAAGATATTAATGCCGAAAGGCATTTCAGATATAGGTGCCGATAGGCATTTCTGATGTGGTTGCCGGTAGGCATTTCAAATATAGGTGCTGATAGGCATTTCAGATGTAGTTTTCGATATGCATTTCAAAAATAGGTGCCGATAGGCATTTCAGATATAGGTGCTGATAGGCACTTCAGATATAGTTGCCGATTGGCATTTTAAAAATAGGTGCCGATAGGCATTTCAGATATAGAAGCCGATAGTCATTTCAAATATATGTGCCGATAGGCATTCTAGATGTGGTTGCCGATAGGCATTTCAAATATAGGTGTTGATAGGCATTTCAGATGTAGTTTCCGATAAGCATTTCAAAAATTGGTGCCGATAGGCATTTCAGAAATAGGTGCCGATAGGCATTTCAGATATAGTTGCCTATTGGCATTTTAAAAATAGGTGCCGATAGGCATTTCAGATATAGAAGTCAATAGGTATTTCAAATATAGGTGTGGATAGGCATTTCAGATATGGTTGCCGATAGGCATTTCAAATATAGGTGCTGATAGGCATTTCAGATTTAGTTTCCGATAGGCATTTCAAAAATAGGTGCCGATAGGCATTTCAGATATAGGTGCCGATAGGCATTTCAGATATACTTACCGATTGGCATTTTAAAAATAGGTGCCAATAGGCATTTTAGATGTAGTTTCCGATAGGCATTTCAAAAATAGGTGCCGATAGGCATTTCAGATATAGGTGCCGATAGGCATATCAGATATAGTTGCCGATAGGCATTTAAAATATAGGTGCCGATAGGCATTTCAAATATAGGTGTCGATAGGCATTTCAGATATAAATGCCGAAAGACATTTCAGATATAGGTGCCGATAGGCATTTCTGATGTGGTTGCCGATAGGCATTTCAAATATAGGTGCTGATAGGCCTTTCAGATGTAGTTTTCGAGAGGCATTTCAAAAATAGGTGCCGATAGGCATTTCAGATATAGGTGCCGATAGGCATTTCAGATATAGTTGCCGATTGGCAATTTAAAAATAGGTGTCGATAGGCATTTCAGATATAGGAGCCGATAGGCATTTCAAATATAGGTGCCGATAGGCATTCCAGATATGGTTGCCGATAGGCATTTCAAATATAGGTGCTGATAGGCATTCCAGATGTAGTTTCTGATAGGCATTTCAAAAATTTGCGCCGATAGGCATTTCAGATATAGGTGCCAATAGGCATTTCAGATATAGTTATCAATTGGCATTTTAAAAATAGGTGCCGATAGGCATTTCAGATATAGAAGCCGATAGGTATTTCAAATATAGGTGCCGATAGGCATTTCAGATGTGGTTGCCGATAGGCATTTGAAATATAGGTGCTGATAGGCATTTCAGATGTAGTTTCCGATAGGCATTTCAAAAATAGGTGCCGATAGGCATTTCAGATATAGGTGCCTATAGGCATTTCTGATATAGTTGCCGATTGGCATTTTAAAAATAGGTGCCGATAGGCATTTTAGATGTAGTTTCCGATAGGCATTTCAAAAATAGATGCCGATAGGCATTTCATATATAGGTGCCGATAGGCATATTAGATATAGTTGCCGATAGGCATTTAAAATATAGGTGCCGATAGGCATTTCAAATATAGGTGTCGATACTCATTTCAGATATAAATGCCGAAAGGCATTTCAGATATAGGTGCCGATAGGCATTTCAGATATAGAAGCCGATAGTCATTTCAAATATAGGTGCCGATAGGCTTCCAGATATGGTTGCCGATAGGCATTTCAAATATAGGTGCTGATAGGCATTTTAGATGGAGTTTCCGATAGGCATTTCAAAAATAGGTGCCGATAGGCATTTCAGATATAGGTGCCGATAGGCATTTCAGATATAGTTGCCGATTGGTATTTTAAAAATAGGTGTCGATAGGCATTTCAGATATAGAAGCCGATAGGCATTTCAAATATAGGTGCCGATAAGCATTCCAGATATGGTTGCCGATAGGCATTTCAAATATAGGTGCTGATTGGCATTCCAGATGTAGATTCTGATAGGCATTTCAAAAATTGGTGCCGATAGGCATTTCAGATATAGGTGCCAATAGGCATTTCAGATATAGTTACCGATTGGCATTTTAAAAATAGGTGCCGATAGGCATTTCAGATATAGAAGCCGATAGGTATTTCAAATATAGGTGCCGATAGGCATTTCAGATATGGTTGCCGATAGGCATTTCAAATATAGGTGCTGATAGGCATTTCAGATGTAGTTTCCGATAGGCATTTCAAAAATAGGTGCCGATAGGCATTTCAGATATAGGTGCCTATAGGCATTTCTGATATAGTTGCCGATTGGCATTTTAAAAATAGGTGCCGATAGGCATTTTAGATGTAGTTTCTGATAGGCATTTCAAAAATAGATGCCGATAGGCATTTCATATATAGGTGCCGATAGGCATATCAGATATAGTTGCCGATAGGCATTTAAAATATAGGTGCCGATAGGCATTTCAAATATAGGTGTCGATAGGCATTTCAGATATAAATGCCGAAAGGCATTTCAGATATAGGTGCCGATAGGCATTTCCGATATAGAAGCCGATAGTCAATTCAAATATAGGTGCCGATAGGCATTCCTGATATGGTTGCCGATAGGCATTTCAAATATAGGTGCTGATAGGCATTTCAGATGTAGTTTCCGATAGGCATTCCAAAAATAGGTGCCGATAGGCATTTCAGATATAGGTGCCGATAGGCATTTCAGATATAGTTGCCGATTGGCATTTTAAAAATAGGTGCCGATAGGCATTTCAGATATAGAAGCCGATAGGCATTTTAAATATAGGTGCCGATAGGCATTCCAGATATGGTTGCCGATAGGCATTTTAAATATAGGTGTTGATAGGCATTTTAGATGTAGTTTCCGATAGGCATTTCAAAAATTGATGCCGATAGGCATTTAAGATATAGGTGCCGATAGGCATTTCAGATATAGTTGCCGATTGGCATTTTAAAAATAGGTGCCGATAGGCATTTCAAAAATAGGTGCCGATAGGCATTTCAGATACAGGTGCCGATAGGCATTTCAGATATACTTACCGATTGGCATTTTAAAAATAGGTACCGATAGGCATTTTAGATGTAGTTTCCGATAGGCATTTCAAAAATAGGTGCCCATAGGCATTTCAGATATAGGTGCCGATAGGCATTTCAGATATAGGTGCCGATAAGCATATCAGATAAAGGTGCCGATAGGCATTTCAGATATAGTTGCCGATTGGCATTTTAAAAATAGGTGTCGATAGGCATTTCAGATATAGAAGCCGATAGGCATTTCAAATATAGGTGCCGATAGGCATTCCAGATATGGTTGCCGATAGGCATTTCAAATATAGGTGCTGATAGGCATTCCAGATGTAGTTTCCGATAGGCATTTCAAAAATTGGTGCCGATAGGCATTTCAGATATAGGTGTCGATAGGCATTTCAGATATAGTTGCCGATTGGCATTTTAAAAATAAATGCCGATAGGCATTTCAGATATTGAAGTTGATAGGCATTTCAAATATAGGTGCCGATAGGCATTCCAGATATGGTTGCCGATAGGCATTTCAAATATAGGTGCCGATAGGCATTTCAGATATAGAACCTGATAGGCATTTCAAAAATAGGTGCCGATAGGCATTTCAGATATAGGTTCCGATAGGCATTTCAGATATAGTTGCCAATTGTCATTTTAAAAATAGGTGCTGATAGGCATTTCAGATATAGAAGCTGATAGGCATTTCAAATATAGGTGCCGATAGGCATTCCAGATATGGTTGCCAATAGGCATTTCAAATATACGTGCTGATAGGCATTTTAGATGTAGTTTCCGATAGGCATTTCAAAAATTGATGCCGATTGGCATTTCAGATATAGGTGCCAATAGGCATTTCAGATATAGTTGCCGATTGGCATTTTAAAAACAGGTGCCGATAGACATTTCAGTTATAGAAGCCGATAGGCATTTCAAATATAGGTGCCGATAGGCATTCCAGATATGGTTGCCGATAGGCATTTCAAATATAAGTGCTGATAGGCATTTCAGATGTAGTTTCCGATAGGCATTTCCAAAATAGGTACGCAAAGGCATTTTAGATATAGGTGCCGATAGGCATTTCAGATATAGGAGCAGATAGGCATTTCAGATGTAGTTTCCGAAAGGCATTTCAAAAATATGTGCCGATAGGCATTTCAGATATAGGTGCCGATAGGCATTTCAGATATAGTTGCCGATTGGCGATTTAAAAATAGGTACCGATAGGCATTTCAGTTATAGAAGCCGATAGGCATTTCAAATATGGGTGCCGATAGGCATTCCAGATATGGTTGCCGATAGGCATTTCAAATATAAGTGCTGATAGGCATTTCAGATGTAGTTTCCGATAGGCATTTCAAAAATAGGTATTGAAAGGCATTTCAGATATAGGTGCTGATAGGCATTTCAGATATAGTTGCCAATTGGCATTTTAAAAATAGGTGTCGATAGGCATTTCAGATCTAGAAGCCAATAGGCATTTCAAATATAGGTGCCGATAGGCATTCCAGATATGGTTGCCGATAGGCATTTCAAATACAGGTGCTGAAAGGCATTTCAGATGTAGTTTCCGATAGGCATTTCAAAAATTGGTGCCGATAGGCATTTCAGATATAGGTGCTGATAGGCATTTCAGATATAGTTGCCGATTGGCATTTTAAAAATAGGTGCCAATAGGCATTTCAGATATAGAAGCCGATAGGTATTTAAAATATAGGTGTCGATAGGCATTTCAGATATGGTTGCCGATAGGCATTTCAAATATAGGTGCTGATAGGCATTTCAGATGTAGTTTCCGATAGGCATTTAAAAAATAGGTGCCGATAGGCAATTCAGATATAGGTGCCGATAGGCATTTCAGATAGAGTTGCCGATTGGCATTTTAAAATTAGGTGCCGATAGGCATTTTAGATGTAGTTTCCGATAGGCATTTCAAAAATAGATGCCGATAGGCATTTCAGATATAGGTGCCGATAGTCATATCAGATTTATTTGCCGATAGGCATTTAAAATATAGGTGCCGATAAGCATTTCAAATATAGGTGTCGATAGGCATTTCAGATGTAAATGCCGATAGGCATTTCAGATGTAAATGCCGAAAGGCATTTCAGATATAGGTGCCGATAGGCATTTCTGATGTGGTTGCCGATAGGCATTTCAAATATAGGTGCTGATAGGCATTTCAGATGTAGTTTTGGATAGGCATTTCAAAAATAGGTGCCGATAGGCATTTCAGATATAGGTGCCGATAGGCATTTCAGATATAGTTGCAGATTGGCATTTTAAAAATAGGTGTCGATAGGCATTTCAAATATAGGTGCTGATAGGCATTCCAGATATGGTTGCCGATAGGCATTTCAAATATAGGTGCTGATAGGCATTCCAGATGTAGTTTCCTATAGGCATTTCAAAAATTGGTGCCGATAGGCATTTCAGATATAGGTGTCGATAGTCATTTTAGATATAGTTGCCGATTGGCATTTTAAAAATAGGTGCCGATAGGCATTTAAGATATTGAAGTTGATAGGCATTTCAAATATAGGTGCCGATAGGCATTCCAGATATGGTTGCCGATAGGCATTTCAAAAATTGGTGCCGATAGGCATTTCAGATATAGGTGCCGATAGGCATTTCAGATATAGAAGCCGATAGGTATTTCAAATATAGGTGTCGATAGGCATTTCAGATATGGTTGCCGATAGGCATTTCAAATATATGTGCTGATAGGCATTTCAGATGTAGTTTCCGATAGGCATTTCAAAAATAGGTTCCGATAGGCATTTCAGATATAGTTGTCGATAGGCATTTTAGATATAGTTGCCGATTGGCATTTTAAAAATAGGTGCCGATAGGCATTTCAGATATTGAAGTTGATAGGCATTTCAAATATAGGTGCCGATAGGCATTCCAGATATGGTTGCCGATAGGCATTTCAAATATAGGTGCCGATAGGCATTTCAGATATAGAAACCGATATGCATTTCAAAAATAGGTGCCGATAGGCATTTCAGATATAGGTGCCGATAGGCATTTCAGATATAGTTGCCAATTGTCATTTTAAAAATAGGTGCCGATAGGCATTTCAGATATAGAAGCTGATAGGCATTTCAAATATAGGTGCCGATAGGCATTCCAGATATGGTTGCCAATAGGCATTTCAAATATACGTGCTGATAGGCATTTTAGATGTTGTTTCCGATAGGCATTTCAAAAATTGATGCCGATAGGCATTTTTAGATATAGGTGCCAATAGGCATTTCAGATATAGTTGCCGATTGGCATTTGAAAAACAGGTGCCGATAGACATTTCAAATATAGAAGCCGATAGGTATTTCAAATATAGGTGTCGATAGGCAATTCAGATATGGTTGCCGATAGGCATTTCAAATATAGGAGCAGATAGGCATTTCAGATGTAGTTTCCGAAGGCATTTCAAAAATAGGTGCCGATAGGCATTTCAGATATAAGTGCCGATAGGCATTTCAGATATAGTTGCCGATTGGCATTTTAAAAATAGGTGCCGATAGGCATTTAAGTTATAGAAGCCGATACGCATTTCAAATATAGGTGCCGATAGGCATTCCAGATATAGTTGCCGATAGGCATTTCAAATATAAGTGCTGATAGGCATTTCAGATGTAGTTTCCGATAGGCATTTCAAAAATAGGTACCGAAAGGCATTTCAGATATAGGTGCCGATAGGCATTTCAGATATAGTTGCCAATTGGCATTTTAAAAATAGGTGTCGATAGGCATTTCAGATATAGAAGCCAATAGGCATTTCAAATATAGGTGCCGATAGGCATTCCAGATATGGTTGCCGATAGGCATTTCAAATATAGGTGCTGATAGGCATTTCAGATGTAGTTTCCGATAGGCATTTCAAAAATTGGTGCCGATAGGCATTTCAGATATAGAAGCCGATAGGTATTTCAAATATAGGTGTCGATAGGCATTTCAGATATGGTTGCCGATAGGCATTTCAAATATAGGTGCTGATAGGCATTTCAGATGTAGTTTCCGATAGGCATTTCAAAAATAGGTGCCGATAGGCATTTCAGATAATATAGGTGCCGATAGGCATTTCAGATATAGTTGCCGATCGGTATTTTAAAAATAGGTGTCGATAGGCATTTCAGATATAGAAGCCGATAGTCATTTCAAATATAGGTGCCGATAGGCATTCCAGATATGGTTGCCGATAGGCATTTCAAATATAGGTGCTGATAGGCATTCCAGGTGTAGTTTCTGATAGGCATTTCAAAAATTGGTGCCGATAGGCATTTCAGATATAGGTGCCAATAGGCATTTCAGATATAGTTACCGATTGGCATTTTAAAAATAGGTGCCGATAGGCATTTCAGATATAGAAGCCGATAGGAATTTCAAATATAGGTGCCGATAGGCATTTCAGATATGGTTGCCGATAGGCATTTCAAATACAGGTGCTGATAGGCATTTCAGATGTAGTTTCCGATAGGCATTTCAAAAATAGGTGCTGATAGGCATTTCAGACATAGGTGCCTATAGGCATTTCTGATATAGTTGCCGATTGGCATTTTAAAAATAGGTGCCGATAGGCATTTTAGATGTAGTTTCCGATAGGCATTTCAAAAATAGATGCCGATAGGCATTTCATATATAGGTGCCGATAGGCATATCAGATATAGTTGCCGATAGGCATTTAAAATATAGGTGCCGATAGGCATTTCAAATATAGGTGTCGATAGGCATTTCAGATATAAATGCCGAAAAGCATTTCAGATATAGGTGCCGATAGGCATTTCAGTAATAGAAGCCGATCGTCAATTCAAATATAGGTGCCGATAGGCATTCCAGATATGGTTGCCGATAGGCATTTCAAATATAGGTGCTGATAGGCATTTCAGATGTAGTTTCCGATAGGCATTCCAAAAATAGGTGCCGATAGGCATTTCAGATATAGGTGCCGATAGGCATTTCAGATATAGTTGCCGATTGGCATTTTAAAAATAGGTGCCGATAGGCATTTCAGATATAGAAGCCGATAGGCATTTTAAATATAGGTGCCGATAGGCATTCCAGATATGGTTGCTGATAGGCATTTTAAATATAGGTGTTGATAGGCATTTTAGATGTAGTTTCCGATAGGCATTTCAAAAATTGGTGCCGATAGGCATTTAAGATATAGGTGCCGATAGGCAATTCAGATATAGTTGCCGATTGGCATTTTAAAAATAGGTGCCGATAGGCATTTCAGATATAGAAACCGATAGGTATTTCAAATATAGGTGTAGATAGGCATTTCAGATATGGTTGCCGATAGGCATTTCAAATATAGGTGCTGATAGGCATTTCAGATTTAGTTTCCGATAGGCATTTCAAAAATAGGTGCCGATAGGCATTTCAGATACAGGTGCTGATAGGCATTTCAGATATACTTACCGATTGGCATTTTAAAAATAGGTACCGATAGGCATTTTAGATGTAGTTTCCGATAGGCATTTCAAAAATAGGTGCCGATAGGCTTTTCAGATATAGGTGCCGATAGGCATTTCAGATATAGGTGCCGATAAGCATATCAGATAAAGGTGCCGATAGGCATTTCAGATATAGTTGCCGATTGGCATTTTAAAAATAGGTGTCGATAGGCATTTCAGATATAGAAGCCGATAGGCATTTCAAATATAGGTGCCGATAGGCATTCCAGATGTGGTTGCCGATAGGCATTTCAAATATAGGTGCTGATAGGCATTCCAGATGTAGTTTCCGATAGGCATTTCAAAAATTGGTGCCGATAGGCATTTCAGATATAGGTGCCGATAGGCATTTCAGATATAGTTACCGATTGGCATTTTAAAAATATGTGCCGATAGGCATTTCAGATATAGAAACCGATAGGTATTTCAAATATAGGTGTCGATAGGCATTTCAGATATGGTTGCCGATACGTATTTCAAATATAGGTGCTGATAGGAATTTCAGATGTAGTTTCCGATAGGCATTTCAAAAATAGGTGCCGATAGGCATTTCAGATATAGGTGTCGATAGGCATTTCAGATGTAGTTGCCGATTGGCATTTTAAAAATAAATGCCGATAGGCATTTCAGATATTGAAGTTGATAGGCATTTCAAATATAGGTACCGATAGGCATTCCAGATATGGTTGCCGATAGGCATTTCAAATATAGGTGCCGATAGGCATTTCAGATATAGAAGCCGATAGGCATTTCAAAAATAGGTGCCGATAGGCATTTCAGATATAGGTGCCGATAGGCATTTCAGATATAGTTGCCAATTGTCATTTTAAAAATAGGTGCCGATAGGCATTTCAGATATAGAAGCTGATAGGCATTTCAAATATAGGTGCTGATAGGCATTCCAGATATGGTTGCCAATAGGCATTTCAAATATACGTGCTGATAGGCATTTTAGATGTAGTTTCCGATTGGCATTTCAAAAATTGATGCCGATAGGCATTTCGGATATAGGTGCCAATAGGCATTTCAGATATATTTGCCGATTGGCATTTTAAAAACAGGTGCCGATAGACATTTCAGTTATAGAAGCCGATAGGCATTTCAAATATAGGTGCCGATAGGCATTCCAGATATGGTTGCCGATAGGCATTTCAAATATAAGTGCTGATAGGCATTTCAGATGTAGTTTCCGATAGGCATTTCAAAAATAGGTACCGAAAGGCATTTCAGATATAGGTGCCGATAGGCATTTCAGATATAGGAGCAGATAGGCATTTCAGATGTAGTTTCCGAAAGGCATTTCAAAAATAGGTGCCGATAGGCATTTCAGATATAGGTGCCGATAGGCATTTCAGATATAGTTGCCGATTGGCGTTTTAAAAATAGGTGCCGATAGGCATTTCAGTTATAGAAGCCGAAAGGCATTTCAAATATGGGTGCCGATAGGCATTCCAGATATGGTTGCCCATAGGCATTTTAAATATAAGTGCTGATAGGCATTTCAGATGTAGTTTCCGATAGGCATTTCAAAAATAGGTACCGAAAGGCATTTCAGATATAGGTGCTGATAGGCATTTCAGATATAGTTGCCAATTGGCATTTTAAAAATAGGTGTCGATAGGCATTTCAGATCTAGAAGCCAATAGGCATTTCAAATATAGGTGCCGATAGGCATTCCAGATATGGTTGCCGATAGGCATTTCAAATATAGGTGCTGAAAGGCATTTCAGATGTAGTTTCCGATAGGCATTTCAAAAATTGGTGCCGATAGGCATTTCAGATATAGGTGCTGATAGGCATTTCAGATATAGTTGCCGATTGGCATTTTAAAAATAGGTGCCAATAGGCATTTCAGATATAGAAGCCGATAGGTATTTAAAATATAGGTGTCGATAGGCATTTCAGATATGGTTGCCGATAGGCATTTCAAATATAGGTGCTGATAGGCATTTCAGATGTAGTTTCCGATAGGCATTTAAAAAATAGGTGCCGATAGGCAATTCAGATATAGGTGCCGATAGGCATTTCAGATAGAGTTGCCGATTGGCATTTTAAAATTAGGTGCCGATAGGCATTTTAGATGTAGTTTCCGATAGGCATTTCAAAAATAGGTGCCGATAGGCATTTCAGATATAGGTGCCGATAGTCATATCAGATTTGTTTGCCGATAGGCATTTAAAATATAGGTGCCGATAAGCATTTCAAATATAGGTGTCGATAGGCATTTCAGATGTAAATGCCGATAGGCATTTCAGATGTAAATGCCGAAAGGCATTTCAGATATAGGTGCCGATAGGCATTTCTGATGTGTTTGCCGATAGGCATTTCAAATATAGGTGCTGATAGGCATTTCAGATGTAGTTTTCGATAGGCATTTCAAAAATAGGTGCCGATAGGCATTTCAGATATAGGTGCCGATAGGCATTTCAGATATAGTTGCAGATTGGCATTTTAAAAATAGGTGTCGATAGGCATTTCAGATATAGAAGCCGATAGGCATTTCAAATATAGGTGCTGATAGGCATTCCAGATATGGTTGCCGATAGGCATTTCAAATATAGGTGCTGATAGGCATTCCAGATGTAGTTTCCTATAGGCATTTCAAAAATTGGTGCCGATAGGCATTTCAGATATAGGTGTCGATAGTCATTTTAGATATAGTTGCCGATTGGCATTTTAAAAATAGGTGCCGATAGGCATTTAAGATATTGAAGTTGATAGGCATTTCAAATATAGGTGCCGATAGGCATTCCAGATATGGTTGCCGATAGGCATTTCAGATATAGGTGCCGATAGGCATTTCAGATATAGAAGCCGATAGGTATTTCAAATATAGGTGTCGATAGGCATTTCAGATATGGTTGCCGATAGGCATTTCAAATATATGTGCTGATAGGCATTTCAGATGTAGTTTCCGATAGGCATTTCAAAAATAGGTTCCGATAGGCATTTCAGATATAGTTGTCGATAGGCATTTTAGATATAGTTGCCGATTGGCATTTTAAAAATAGGTGCCGATAGGCATTTCAGATATTGAAGTTGATAGGCATTTCAAATATAGGTGCCGATAGGCATTCCAGATATGGTTGCCGATAGGCATTTCAAATATAGGTGCCGATAGGCATTTCAGATATAGAAACCGATAGGCATTTCAAAAATAGGTGCCGATAGGCATTTCAGATATAGGTGCCGATAGGCATTTCAGATATAGTTGCCAATTGTCATTTTAAAAATAGGTGCCGATAGGCATTTCAGATATAGAAGCTGACAGGCATTTCAAATATAGGTGCCGATAGGCATTCCAGATATGGTTGCCAATAGGCATTTCAAATATACGTGCTGATAGGCATTTTAGATGTAGTTTCCGATAGGCATTTCAAAAATTGATGCCGATAGGCATTTTTAGATATAGGTGCCAATAGGCATTTCAGATATAGTTGCCGATTGGCATTTGAAAAACAGGTGCCGATAGACATTTCAAATATAGAAGCCGATAGGTATTTCAAATATAGGTGTCGATAGGCATTTCAGATATGGTTGCCGATAGGCATTTCAAATATAGGAGCAGATAGGCATTTCAGATGTAGTTTCCGAAGGCATTTCAAAAATAGGTGCCGATAGGCATTTCAGATATAAGTGCCGATAGGCATTTCAGATATAGTTGCCGATTGGCATTTTAAAAATAGGTGCCGATAGGCATTTAAGTTATAGAAGCCGATACGCATTTCAAATATAGGTGCCGATAGGCATTCCAGATATGGTTGCCGATAGGCATTTCAAATATAAGTGCTGATAGGCATTTCAGATGTAGTTTCCGATAGGCATTTCAAAAATAGGTATCGAAAGGCATTTCAGATATAGGTGTCGATAGGCATTTCAGATATAGAAGCCAATAGGCATTTCAAATATAGGTGCCGATAGGCATTCCAGATATGGTTGCCGATAGGCATTTCAAATATAGGTGCTGATAGGCATTTCAGATGTAGTTTCCGATAGGCATTTCAAAAATTGGTGCCGATAGGCATTTCAGATATAGGTGCTGATAGGCATTTCAGATATAGTTACCGATTGGCATTTTAAAAATAGGTGCCAATAGGCATTTCAGATATAGAAGCCGATAGGTATTTAAAATATAGGTGTCGATAGGCATTTCAGATATGGTTGCCGATAGGCATTTCAAATATAGGTGCTGATAGGCATTTCAGATGTAGTTTCCGATAGGCATTTAAAAAATAGGTGCCGATAGGCAATTCAGATATAGGTGCCGATAGGCATTTCGGATAGAGTTGCCGATTGGCATTTTAAAAATAGGTGCCGATAGGCATTTTAGATGTAGTTTCCGATAGGCATTTCAAAAATAGGTGCCGATAGGCATTTCAGATATAGGTGCCGATAGTCATATCAGATATAGTTGCCGATAGGCATTTAAAATATAGGTGCCGATAAGCATTTCAAATATAGGTGTCGATAGGCATTTCAGATGTAAATGCGGAAAGGCATTTCAGATAAAGGTGCCGATAGGCATTTCTGATGTGGTTGCCGATAGGCATTTCAAATATAGGTGCTGATAGGCATTTCAGATATAGTTTTCGATAGGAATTTCAAAAATAGGTGCCGATAGGCATTTCAGATATAGGTGCCGATAGGCACTTCAGATATAGTTGCCGATTGGCATTTTAAAAATAGGTGCCGATAGGCATTTTAGATATAGAAGCCAATAGGCATTTCAAATATAGGTGCCGATAGGCATTCCAGATATGGTTGCCGATAGGCATTTCAAATATAGGTGCTGATAGGCATTTCAGATGCAGTTTTCGATAGGCATTTCAAAAATTGGTGCCGATAGGCATTTCAGTTATAGGTGCCGATAGGCATTTCAGATATAGGTGCAGATTGGCATTTCAAAAATAGGTGCCGATAGGCATTTCAGATATAGAAGCCGATAGGTATTTCAAATATAGGTGTCGATAGGCATTTCAGATATGGTTGCCGATGGGCATTTCAAATATTGGTGCTGATAGGCATTTCAGATGTAGTTTCCGATAGGCATTTCAAAAATAGGTGCCGGTAAGCATTTCAGATATAGGTGTCGATAGGCATTTCAGATATAGTTGCCGATTGGCATTTTAAAAATAGGTGCCGATAGGCATTTCGGATATAGAAGCCGATAGGCATTTTAAATATAGGTGTCGATAGGCATTTCAGATATGTTTGCCGATGGGCATTTCAAATATTGGTGCTGATAGGCATTTCAGATGTAGTTTCCGATAGGCATTTCAAAAATAGGTGCCGATAGGCATTTCAGATATAGTTGCCGATTGGCATTTTAAAAATAGGTGCCGATAGGCATTTCAGATATAGAAGCCGATAGGTATTTCAAATATAGGTGTCGATAGGCATTTCAGATATTGTTGCCGATAGGCATTTCAAATATAGGTGCTGATAGGCATTTCAGATGTAGTTTCCGATAGGCATTTCAAAAATAGGTGCCGATAGGCATTTCAGATATAGGTGCCGATAGGCATTTCAGATATAGTTGCCGATTGGTATTTTAAAAATAGGTGTCGATAGGCATTTCAGATATAGAAGCCGATAGGCATTTCAAATATAGGTGCCGATAGGCATTCCAGATATGGTTGCCGATAGGCATTTCAAATATAGGCGCTGATAGGCATTCCAGATGTAGTTTCTGATAGGCATTTCAAAAATTGGTGCCGATAGGCATTTCAGATATAGGTGCCAATAGGCATTTCAGATATAGTTACCGATTGGCATTTTAAAAATAGGTGCCGATAGGCATTTCAGATATAGAAGCCGATAGGTATTTCAAATATAGGTGCCGATAGGCATTTCAGATATGGTTGCCGATAGGCATTTCAAATACAGGTGCTGATAGGCATTTCAGATGTAGTTTCCGATAGGCATTTCAAAAATAGGTGCCGATAGGCATTTCAGATATAGGTGCCTATAGGCATTTCTGATATAGTTGCCGATTGGCATTTTAAAAATAGGTGCCGATAGGCATTTTAGATGTAGTTTCCGATAGGCATTTCAAAAATAGATGCCGATAGGTATTTCATATATAGGTGCCGATAGGCATATCAGATATAGTTGCCGATAGGCATTTAAAATATAGGTGCCGATAGGCATTTCAAATATAGGTGTCGATAGGCATTTCAGATATAAATGCCGAAAGGCATTTCAGATATAGTTGCCGATACGCATTTCAGATATAGAAGCCGATAGTCAATTCAAATATAGGTGCCGATAGGCATTCCAGATATGGTTGCCGATAGGCATTTCAAATATAGGTGCTGATAGGCATTTCAGATGTAGTTTCCGATAGGCATTCCAAAAATAGGTGCCGATAGGCATTTCAGATATAGGTGCCGATAGGCATTTCAGATATAGTTGCCGATTGGCATTTTAAAAATAGGTGCCGATAGGCATTTCAGATATAGAAGCCGATAGGCATTTTAAATATAGGTGCCGATAGGCATTCCAGATATGGTTGCCGATAGGCATTTTAAATATAGGTGTTGATAGGCATTTTAGATGTAGTTTCCGATAGGCATTTCAAAAATTGGTGCCGATAGGCATTTAAGATATAGGTGCCGATAGGCATATCAGATATAGTTGCCGATTGGCATTTTAAAAATAGGTGCCGATAGGCATTTCAGATATAGAAACCGATAGGTATTTCAAATATAGGTGTGGATAGGCATTTCAGATATGTTTGCCGATAGGCATTTCAAATATAGGTGCTGATAGGCATTTCAGATTTAGTTTCCGATAGGCATTTTAAAAATAGGTGCCGATAGGCATTTCAGATACAGGTGCCGATAGGCATTTCAGATATACTTACCGATTGGCATTTTAAAAATAGGTACCGATAGGCATTTTAGATGTAGTTTCCAAAAGGCATTTCAAAAATAGGTGCCGATAGGCATTTCAGATATAGGTGCCGATAGGCATTTCAGATATAGGTGCCGATAAGCATATCAGATAAAGGTGCCGATAGGCATTTCAGATATAGTTGCCGATTGGCATTTTAAAAATAGGTGTCGATAGGCATTTCAGATATAGAAGCCGATAGGCATTTCAATTATAGGTGCCGATAGGCATTCCAGATATGGTTGCCGATAGGCATTTCAAATATAGGTGCTGATAGGCATTCCAGATGTAGTTTCCGATAGGCATTTCAAAAATTGGTCCTGATAGGCATTTCAGATATAGGTGCCGATAGGCATTTCAGATATAGTTACCGATTGGCATTTTAAAAATAGGTGCCGATAGGCATTTCAGATATAGAAACCGATAGGTATTTCAAATATAGGTGTCGATAGGCATTTCAGATATGGTTGCCGATACGTATTTCAAATATAGGTGCTGATAGGCATTTCAGATGTAGTTTCCGATAGGCATTTCAAAAATAGGTGCCGATAGGCATTTCAGATATAGGTGTCGATAGGCATTTCAGATATAGTTGCCGATTGGCATTTTGAAAATAAATGCCGATAGGCATTTCAGATATTGAAGTTGATAGGCATTTCAAATATAGGTGCCGATAGGCATTCCAGATATGGTTGCCGATAGGCATTTCAAATATAGGTGCCGATAGGCATTTCAGATATAGAAGCCGATAGGCATTTCAAAAATAGGTGCCGATAGGCATTTCAGATATAGGTGCCGATAGGCATTTCAGATATAGTTGCCAATTGTCATTTTAAAAATAGGTGCCGATAGGCTTTTCAGATATAGAAGCTGATAGGCATTTCAAATATAGGTGCCGATAGGCAATCCAGATATGGTTGCCAATAGGCATTTCAAATATACGTGCTGATAGGCATTTTAGATGTAGTTTCCGATAGGCATTTCAAAATTGATGCCGATAGGCATTTCAGATATAGGTGCCAATAGGCATTTCAGATATAGTTGCCGATTGGCATTTTAAAAACAGGTGCCGATAGACATTTCAGTTATATAAGCCGATAGGCATTTCAAATATAGGTGCCGATAGGCATTCCAGATATGGTTGCCGAAAGGCATTTCAAATATAAGTGCTGATAGGCATTTCAGATGTAGTTTCCGATAGGCATTTCAAAAATAGATACCGAAAGGCATTTCAGATATAGGTGGCGATAGGCATTTCAGATATAGGAGCAGATAGGCATTTCAGAAGTAGTTACCGAAAGGCATTTCAAAAATAGGTGCCGATAGGCATTTCAGATATAGGTGCCGATAGGCATTTCAGATATAGTTGCCGATTGGCGTTTTAAAAATAGGTGCCGATAGGCATTTCAGTTATAGAAGCCGATAGGCATTTCAAATATGGGTGCCGATAGGCATTCCAGATATGGTTGCCGATAGGCATTTCAAATATAAGTCCTGATAGGCATTTCAGATGTAGTTTCCGATAGGCATTTCAAAAATAGGTACCGAAAGGCATTTCAGATATAGGTGCTGATAGGCAGTTCAGATATAGTTGCCGATTGGCATTTTAAAAATAGGTGCCAATAGGCATTTCAGATATAGAAGCCGATAGGTATTTAAAATATAGGTGTCGATAGGCATTTCAGATATGGTTGCCGATAGGCATTTCAAATATAGGTGCTGATAGGCATTTCAGATGTAGTTTCCGATAGGCATTTAAAAAATAGGTGCCGATAGGCAATTCAGATATAGGTGCCGATAGGCATTTCAGATAGAGTTGCCGATTGGCATTTTAAAATTAGGTGCCGATAGGCATTTAAAATGTAGTTTCCGATAGGCATTTCAAAAATAGGTGCCGATAGGCATTTCAGATGTAAATGCCGATAGGCATTTCAGATGTAAATGCCGAAAGGCATTTCAGATATAGGTGCCGATAGGCATTTCTGATGTGGTTGCCGATAGGCATTTCAAATATAGGTGCTGATAGGCATTTCAGATGTGGTTTTCGATAGGCATTTCAAAAATAGGTGCCGATAGGCATTTCAGATATAGGTGCCGATAGGCACTTCAGATATAGTTGCCGATTGGCATTTTAAAAATAGTTGCCGATAGGCATTTCAGATATAGAAGCCAATAGGCATTTCAAATATAGGTGCCGATAGGCATTCCAGATATGGTTGTCGATAGGCATTTCGAATATAGGTGCTGATAGGCATTTCAGATGTAGTTTTCGATAGGCATTTCAAAAATGGTGCCGATAGGCATTTCAGATATAGGTGCCGATAGGCATTTCAGATATAGTTGCAGATTGGCATTTTAAAAATAGGTGTCGATAGGCATTTCAGATATAGAAGCCGATAGGCATTTCAAATATAGGTGCTGATAGGCATTCCAGATATGGTTGCCGATAGGCATTTCAAATATAGGTGCTGATAGGCATTCCAGATGTAGTTTCCTATAGGCATTTCAAAAATTGGTGCCGATAGGCATTTCAGATATAGGTGTCGATAGGCATTTTAGATATAGTTGCCGATTGGCATTTTAAAAATAGGTGCCGATAGGCATTTCAGATATTGAAGTTGATAGGCATTTCAAAAATAGGTGCCGATAGGCATTTCAGATATAGGTGCCGATAGGCACTTCAGATATAGTTGCCGATTGGCATTTTAAAAATAGTTGCCGATAGGCATTTCAGATATAGAAGCCAATAGGCATTTCAAATATAGGTGCCGATAGGCATTCCAGATATGGTTGCCGATAGGCATTTCAAAAATTGGTGCCGATAGGCATTTCAGATATAGGTGCCGATAGGCATTTCAGATATAGAAGCCGATAGGTATTTCAAATATAGGTGTCGATAGGCATTTCAGATATGGTTGCCGATAGGCATTTCAAATATATGTGCTGATAGGCATTTCAGATGTAGTTTCCGATAGGCATTTCAAAAATAGGTGCCGATAGGCATTTCAGATATAGGTGTCGATAGGCATTTTAGATATAGTTGCCGATTGGCATTTTAAAAATAGGTGCCGATAGGCATTTCAGATATTGAAGTTGATAGGCATTTCAAATATAGGTGCCGATAGGCATTCCAGATATGGTTGCCGATAGGCATTTCAAATATAGGTGCCGATAGGCATTTCAGATATAGAAACCGATAGGCATTTCAAAAATAGGTGCCGATAGGCATTTCAGATATAGGTGCCGATAGGCATTTCAGATATAGTTGCCAATTGTCATTTTAAAAATAGGTGCCGATAGGCATTTCAGATATAGAAGCTGATAGGCATTTCAAATATAGGTGCCGATAGGCATTCCAGATATGGTTGCCAATAGGCTTTTCAAATATACGTGCTGATAGGCATTTTAGATGTAGTTTCCGATAGGCATATCAAAAATTGATGCCGATAGGCATTTTTAGATATAGGTGCCAATAGGCATTTCAGATATAGTTGCCGATTGGCATTTTAAAAACAGGTGCCGATAGACATTTCAGATATAGAAGCCGATAGGTATTTCAAATATAGGAGCAGATAGGCATTTCAGATGTAGTTTCCGAAAGGCATTTCAAAAATAGGTACCGATAGGCATTTCAGATATAGGTGCCGATAGGCATTTCAGATATAGTTGCCGATTGGCATTTTAAAAATAGGTGCCGATAGGCATTTCAGTTATAGAAGCCGATACGCATTTCAAATATAGGTGCCGATAGGCATTCCAGATATGGTTGCCGATAGGCATTTCAAATATAAGTGCTGATAGGCATTTCAGATGTAGTTTCCGATAGGCATTTCAAAAATAGGTACCGAAAGGCATTTTAGATATAGGTGCCGATAGGCATTTCAGATATAGTTGCCAATTGGCATTTTAAAAATAGGTGTCGATAGGCATTTCAGATATAGAAGCCAATAGGCATTTCAAATATAGGTGCCGATAGGCATTTCAGATATGGTTGCTGATAGGCATTTCAAATATAGGTGCTGATAGGCATTTCAGATGTAGTTTCCGATAGGCATTTCAAAAATTGGTGCCGATAGGCATTTCAGACATAGGTGCTGATAGGCATTTCAGATATAGTTGCCGATTGGCATTTTAAAAATAGGTGCCAATAGGCATTTCAGATATAGAAGCCGATAGGTATTTAAAATATAGGTGTCGATAGGCATTTCAGATAAGGTTGCCGATAGGCATTTCAAATATTGGTGCTGATAGGCATTTCAGATGTAGTTTCCGATAGGCATTTAAAAAATAGGTGCCGATAGGCAATTCAGATATAGATGCCGATAGGCATTTCAGATAGAGTTGCCGATTGGCATTTTAAAAATAGGTGCCGATAGGCATTTTAGATGTAGTTTCCGATAGGCATTTCAAAAATAGGTGCCGATAGGCATTTCAGATATAGGTGCCGATAGTCATATCAGATATAGTTGCCGATAGGCATTTAAAATATAGGTGCCGATAAGCATTTCAAATATAGGTGTCGATAGGCATTTCAGATGTAAATGCGGAAAGGCATTTCAGATATAGGTGCCGATAGGCATTTCTGATGTGGTTGCCGATAGGCATTTCAAATATAGGTTCTGATAGGCATTTTAGATTTAGTTTTCGATAGGCATTTCAAAAATAGGTGCCGATAGGCATTTCAGATATAGGTGCCGATAGGCACTTCAGATATAGTTGCCGATTGGCATTTTAAAAATAGGTGCCGATAGGTATTTCAGATATAGAAGCCAATAGGCATTTCAAATATAGGTGCCGATGGGCATTCCAGATATGGTTGCCGATAGGCATTTCAAATATAGGTGCTGATAGGCATTTCAGATGTAGTTTTCGATAGGCATTTCAAAAATTGGTGCCGATAGGCATTTCAGTTATAGGTGCCGATAGGCATTTCAGATATAGTTGCAGATTGGCATTTCAAAAATAGGTGCCGATAGGCATTTCAGATATAGAAGCCGATAGGTATTTCAAATATAGGTGTCGATAGGCATTTCAGATATGGTTGCCGATGGGCATTTCAAATATTGGTGCTGATAGGCATTTCAGATGTAGTTTCCGATAAGCATTTCAAAAATAGGTGCCGGTAGGCATTTCAGATATAGGTGTCGATAGGCATTTCAGATATAGTTGCCGATTGGCATTTTAAAAATAGGTGCCGATAGGCATTTCAGATATAGAAGCCGATAGGCATTTTAAATATAGGTGTCGATAGGCATTTCAGATATGGTTGCCGATGGGCATTTCAAATATTGGTGCTGATAGGCATTTCAGATGTAGTTTCCGATAGGCATTTCAAAAATAGGTGCCGGTAGGCATTTCAGATATAGGTGTCGATAGGCATTTCAGATATAGTTGCCGATTGGCATTTTAAAAATAGGTGCCGATAGGCATTTCAGATATAGAAGCCGATAGGCATTTCAAATATAGGTGTCGATAGGCATTCCAGATATGGTTGCCGATAGGCATTTCAAATATATGTGCCGATAGGCACTCCAAATATGGTTGCCGATAGGCATTTCAAAAATAGGTGCCGATAGGCATTTCAGATATAGGTGCCGATAGGCATTTCAGATATAGTTGCCGATTGGCATTTTAAAAATAGGTGCCGATAGGCAATTCAGATATAGAAGCCGATAGGCATTTTAAATATAGGTGCCGATAGGCATTCCAGATATGGTTGCCGATAGGCATTTCAAATATAGGTGCTGATAGACATTTCAGATGTAGTTTCCGATAGGCATTTCAAAAATTGGTGCTGATAGGCATTTCAGATATAGGTGCCGATAGGCATTTCAGATATAGTTACCAATTGGCATTTTAAAAATAGGTGCCGATAGGCATTTCAGATATAGAAGCCGATAGGCATTTCAGATATAGGTGCCGATCGGCATTTCAGATATAGTTGCCGATTGGCATTTAAAAAATAGGTGCCGATAGGCATTTCAGATATAAGAGCCGATAGGCATTTCAAATATAGGTGCCGACAGGCATTCCAGATATGGTTGCCGATAGGCATTTCAAATATAGGTGCTGATAGACATTTCAGATGTAGTTTCCGATAGGCATTTCAAAAATTGGTGCCGATAGGCATTTCAGATATAGGTGCCGATAGGCATATCAGATATAGTTGCCGATAAGCATTTAAAATATAGGTGCCGATAGGCATTTCAAATATAGGTGTCGATAGGCATTTCAGATATAAATGCCGAAAGGCATTTCAGATATAAATGCCGAAAGGCATTTCAGATATAGGTGCCGATAGGCATTTCTGATGTGGTTGCCGGTAGGCATTTCAAATATAGGTGCTGATAGGCATTTCAGATGTAGTTTTCGATAGGCATTTCAAAAATAGGTGCCGATAGGCATTTCAGATATAGGTGCTGATAGGCACTTCAGATATAGTTGCCGATTGGCATTTTAAAAATAGGTGCCGATAGGCATTTCAGAGATAGAAGCCGATAGTCATTTCAAATATAGATGCCGATAGGCATTCTAGATGTGGTTGCCGATAGGCATTTCAAATATAGGTGTTGATAGGCATTTCAGATGATGTTTCCGATAAGCATTTCAAAAATTGGTGCCGATAGGCATTTCAGAAATAGGTGCCGATAGGCATTTCAGATATAGTTGCCGATTGGCATTTTAAAAATAGGTGCCGATAGGCATTTCAGATATAGAAGCCAATAGGTATTTCAAATATAGGTGTGGATAGGCATTTCAGATATGGTTGCCGATAGGCATTTCAAATATAGGTGCTGATAGGCATTTCAGATTTAGTTTCTGATAGGCATTTCAAAAATAGGTGCCGATAGGCATTTCAGATATAGGTGCCGATAGGCATTTCAGATATACTTACCGATTGGCATTTTGAAAATAGGTGCCGATAGGCATTTTAGATGTAGTTTCCGATAGGCATTTCAAAAATAGGTGCCGATAGGCATTTCAGATATAGGTGCCGATAGGCATTTCAGATATAGTTGCAGATTGGCATTTCAAAAATAGGTGCCGATAGGCATTTCAGATATAGAAGCCGATAGGTATTTCAAATATAGGTGTCGATAGGCATTTCAGATATGGTTGCCGATGGGCATTTCAAATATTGGTGCTGATAGGCATTTCAGATGTAGTTTCCGATAAGCATTTCAAAAATAGGTGCCGGTAGGCATTTCAGATATAGGTGTCGATAGGCATTTCAGATATAGTTGCCGATTGGCATTTTAAAAATAGGTGCCGATAGGCATTTCAGATATAGAAGCCGATAGGCATTTTAAATATAGGTGTCGATAGGCATTTCAGATATGGTTGCCGATGGGCATTTCAAATATTGGTGCTGATAGGCATTTCAGATGTAGTTTCCGATAGGCATTTCAAAAATAGGTGCCGGTAGGCATTTCAGATATAGGTGTCGATAGGCATTTCAGATATAGTTGCCGATTGGCATTTTAAAAATAGGTGCCGATAGGCATTTCAGATATAGAAGCCGATAGGCATTTCAAATATAGGTGTCGATAGGC
The DNA here is from genome assembly GCA_034508555.1 of Venustoraphidia nigricollis. NCBI lineage: Eukaryota > Metazoa > Arthropoda > Insecta > Raphidioptera > Raphidiidae > Venustoraphidia > Venustoraphidia nigricollis. The sequence goes on along the minus strand of JAVRKA010000133.1, from coordinate 612,525 downwards.
ATTCCAGATATGGTTGCCGATAGGCATTTCAAATATATGTGCCGATAGGCACTCCAAATATGGTTGCCGATAGGCATTTCAAAAATAGGTGCCGATAGGCATTTCAGATATAGGTGCCGATAGGCATTTCAGATATAGTTGCCGATTGGCATTTTAAAAATAGGTGCCGATAGGCAATTCAGATATAGAAGCCGATAGGCATTTTAAATATAGGTGCCGATAGGCATTCCAGATATGGTTGCCGATAGGCATTTCAAATATAGGTGCTGATAGACATTTCAGATGTAGTTTCCGATAGGCATTTCAAAAATTGGTGCTGATAGGCATTTCAGATATAGGTGCCGATAGGCATTTCAGATATAGTTACCAATTGGCATTTTAAAAATAGGTTCCGATAGGCATTTCAGATATAGAAGCCGATAGGCATTTCAGATATAGGTGCCGATAGGCATTTCAGATATAGTTGCCGATTGGCATTTAAAAAATAGGTGCCGATAGGCATTTCAGATATAAGAGCCGATAGGCATTTCAAATATAGGTGCCGACAGGCATTCCAGATATGGTTGCCGATAGGCATTTCAAATATAGGTGCTGATAGACATTTCAGATGTAGTTTCCGATAGGCATTTCAAAAATTGGTGCCGATAGGCATTTCAGATATAGGTGCCGATAGGCATATCAGATATAGTTGCCGATAAGCATTTAAAATATAGGTGCCGATAGGCATTTCAAATATAGGTGTCAATAGGCATTTCAGATATAAATGCCGAAAGGCATTTCAGATATAGGTGCCGATAGGCATTTCTGATGTGGTTGCCGGTAGGCATTTCAAATATAGGTGCTGATAGGCATTTCAGATGTAGTTTTCGATAGGCATTTCAAAAATAGGTGCCGATAGGCATTTCAGATATAGGTGCTGATAGGCACTTCAGATATAGTTGCCGATTGGCATTTTAAAAATAGGTGCCGATAGGCATTTCAGATATAGAAGCCGATAGTCATTTCAAATATAGATGCCGATAGGCATTCTAGATGTGGTTGCCGATAGGCATTTCAAATATAGGTGTTGATAGGCATTTCAGATGATGTTTCCGATAAGCATTTCAAAAATTGGTGCCGATAGGCATTTCAGAAATAGGTGCCGATAGGCATTTCAGATATAGTTGCCGATTGGCATTTTAAAAATAGGTGCCGATAGGCATTTCAGATATAGAAGCCAATAGGTATTTCAAATATAGGTGTGGATAGGCATTTCAGATATGGTTGCCGATTGGCATTTCAAATATAGGTGCTAATAGGCATTTCAGATTTAGTTTCCGATAGGCATTTCAAAAATAGGTGCCGATAGGCATTTCAGATATAGGTGCCGATAGGCATTTCAGATATACTTACCGATTGGCATTTTGAAAATAGGTGCCGATAGGCATTTTAGATGTAGTTTCCGATAGGCATTTCAAAAATAGGTGCCGATAGGCATTTCAGATATAGGTGCCGATAGGCATATCAGATATAGTTGCCGATAGGCATTTAAAATATAGGTGCCGATAGGCATTTCAAATATAGGTGTCGATAGGCATTTCAGATATAAATGCCGAAAGGCATTTCAGATATAGGTGCCGATAGGCATTTCTGATGTGGTTGCCGATAGGCATTTCAAATATAGGTGCTGATAGGCCTTTCAGATGTAGTTTTCGATAGGCATTTCAAAAATAGGTGCCGATAGGCATTTCAGATATAGTTGCCGATTGGCATTTTAAAAATAGGTGCCGATAGGCATTTCAGATATAGAAGCCGATAGGTATTTCAAATATAGGTGTCGATAGGCATTTCAGATATTGTTGCCGATAGGCATTTCAAATATAGGTGCTGATAGGCATTTCAGATGTAGTTTCCGATAGACATTTCAAAAATAGGTGCCGATAGGCATTTCAGATATAGGTGCCGATAGGCATTTCAGATATAATTGCCGATTGGCATTTTAAAAATAGGTGCCGATAGGCATTTAAGATATAGAAGCCGATAGGCATTTCAAATATAGGTGCCAATAGGCATTCCAGATATGGTTGCCGATAGGCATTTTAAATATAGGTGTTGATAGGCATTTCAGATGTAGTTTCCGATAGGCATTTCAAAAATAGGTGCCAATAGGCATTCCAGATATGGTTGCCGATAGGCATTTTAAATATAGGTGTTGATAGGCATTTCAGATGTAGTTTCCGATAGGCATTTCAAAAATTGTTGCCGATAGTCATTTCAGATATAGGTGCCGATAGGCATTTCAGATATAGTTGCCGATTGGCATTTTAAAAATAGGTGCCGATAGGCATTTCAGATATAGAAGCCGATAGGTATTTCAAATATAGGTGTGGATAGGCATTTCAGATATGGTTGCCGATAGGCATTTCAAATATAGGTGCTGATAGGCATTTCAGATTTAGTTTCCGATAGGCATTTCAAAAATGGGTGCCGATAGGAATTTCAGATATAGGTGCCGATAGGCATTTCAGATATAGTTGCCGATTGGCATTTTAAAAATAGGTGCCGATAGGCATTTCAGATATAGAAGCCGATAGGTATTTCAAATATAGGTGTGGATAGGCATTTCAGATATGGTTGCCGATAGGCATTTCAAATATAGGTGCTGATAGGCATTTCAGATGTAGGTTCCGATAGGCATTTCAAAAATTGGTGCCGATAGGCATTTCAGATATAGTTGCCGATTGGCATTTTAAAAATAGGTGCCGATAGGCATTTCAGATATAGAAGCCGATAGGTATTTCAAATATAGGTGTCGATAGGCATTTCAGATATGGTTGCCGATAGGCATTTCAAATATAGGTGCTGATAGGCATTTCAGATGTAGTTTCCGATAGGCATTTCAAAAATAGGTGCCGATAGGCATTTCAGATATAGGTGCCGATAGGCATTTCAGATATAGTTGCCGATTGGCATTTTAAAAATAGGTGTCGATAGGCATTTCAGATATAGAAGCCGATAGGCATTTCAAATATAGGTGCCGATAGGCATTCCAGATATGGTTGCCGATAGGCATTTCAAATATAGGTGCTGATAGGCATTCCAGATGTAGTTTCTGATAGGCATTTCAAAAATTTGTGCCGATAGGCATTTCAGATATAGGTGCCAATAGGCATTTCAGATATAGTTACCGATTGGCATTTTAAATATAGGTGCCGATAGGCATTTCAGATATAGAAGCCGATAGGTATTTCAAATATAGGTGCCGATAGGCATTTCAGATATGGTTGCCGATAGGCATTTAAAATATAGGTGCTGATAGGCATTTCAGATGTAGTTTCCGATAGGCATTTCAAAAATAGGTGCCGATAGGCATTTCAGATATAGGTGCCTATAGGCATTTCTGATATAGTTGCCGATTGGCATTTTAAAAATAGGTGCCGATAGGCATTTCAGATATAGAAGCCGATAGGCATTTTAAATATAGGTGCCGATAGGCATTCCAGATATGGTTGCCGATAGGCATTTTAAATATTGGTGTTGATAGGCATTTTAGATGTAGTTTCCGATAGGCATTTCAAAAATTGGTGCCGATAGGCATTTAAGATATAGGTGCCGATAGGCATTTCAGATATAGTTGCCGATTGGCATTTTAAAAATAGGTGCCGATAGGCATTTCAGATATAGAAACCGATAGGTATTTCAAATATAGGTGTGGATAGGCATTTCAGATATGGTTGCCGATAGGCATTTCAAATATAGGTGCTGATAGGCATTTCAGATTTAGTTTCCGATAGGCATTTCAAAAATAGGTGCCGATAGGCATTTCAGATACAGGTGCCGATAGGCATTTCAGATATACTTACCGATTGGCATTTTAAAAATAGGTACCGATAGGCATTTTAGATGTAGTTTCCGATAGGCATTTCAAAAATAGGTGCCGATAGGCATTTCAGATATAGGTGCCGATAGGCATTTCAGATATAGGTGCCGATAAGCATATCAGATAAAGGTGCCGATAGGCATTTCAGATATAGTTGCCGATTGGCATTTTAAAAATAGGTGTCGATAGGCATTTCAGATATAGAAGCCGATAGGCATTTCAAATATAGGTGCCGATAGGCATTCCAGATATGGTTGCCGATAGGCATTTCAAATATAGGTGCTGATAGGCATTCCAGATGTAGTTTCCGATAGGCATTTCAAAAATTGGTCCTGATAGGCATTTCAGATATAGGTGCCGATAGGCATTTCAGATATAGTTACCGATTGGCATTTTAAAAATAGGTGCCGATAGGCATTTCAGATATAGAAACCGATAGGTATTTCAAATATAGGTGTCGATAGGCATTTCAGATATGGTTGCCGATACGTATTTCAAATATAGGTGCCGATAGGCATTTCAGATGTAGTTTCCGATAGGCATATCAAAAATAGGTGCCGATAGGCATTTCAGATATAGGTGCCGATAGGCATTTCAGATATAGTTGCCAATTGTCATTTTAAAAATAGTTGCCGATAGGCATTTCAGATATAGAAGCTGATAGGCATTTCAAATATAGGTGCCGATAGGCATTCCAGATATGGTTGCCAATAGGCATTTCAAATATACGTGCTGATAGGCATTTTAGATGTAGTTTCCGATAGGCATTTCAAAAATTGATGCCGATAGGCATTTCAGATATAGGTGCCAATAGGCATTTCAGATATAGTTGCCGATTGGCATTTTAGAAACAGGTGCCGATAGACATTTCAGTTATAGAAGCCGATAGGCATTTCAAATATAGGTGCCGATAGGCATTCCAGATATGGTTGCCGAAAGACATTTCAAATATAAGTGCTGATAGGCATTTCAGATGTAGTTTCCGATAGGCATTTCAAAAATAGGTACCGAAAGGCATTTCAGATATAGGTGCCGATAGGCATTTCAGATATAGGAGCAGATAGGCATTTCAGATGAAGTTTCCGAAAGGCATTTCAAAAATAGGTGCCGATAGGCATTTCAGATATAGGTGCCGATAGGCATTTCAGATATAGTTGCCGATTGGCGTTTTAAAAATAGGTGCCGATAGGCATTTCAGTTATAGAAGCCGATAGGCATTTCAAATATGGGTGCCGATAGGCATTCCAGATATGGTTGCCGATGGGCATTTCAAATATAAGTGCTGATAGGCATTTCAGATGTAGTTTCCGATAGGCATTTCAAAAATAGGTACCGAAAGGCATTTCAGATATAGGTGCTGATAGGCATTTCAGATATAGTTGGCAATTGGCATTTTAAAAATAGGTGTCGATAGGCATTTCAGATCTAGAAGCCAATAGGCATTTCAAATATAGGTGCCAATAGGCATTCCAGATATGGTTGCCGATAGGCATTTCAAATATAGGTGCTGAAAGGCATTTCAGATGTAGTTTCCGATAGGCATTTCAAAAATAGGTGCCGATAGGCATTTCAGATATAGGTGCTGATAGGCATTTCAGATATAGTTGCCGATTGGCATTTTAAAAATAGGTGCCAATAGGCATTTCAGATATAGAAGCCGATAGGTATTTAAAATATAGGTGTCGATAGGCATTTCAGATATGGTTGCCGATAGGCATTTCAAATATAGGTGCTGATAGGCATTTCAGATGTAGTTTCCGATAGGCATTTAAAAAATAGGTGCCGATAGGCAATTCAGATATAGGTGCCGATAGGCATTTCAGATAGAGTTGCCGATTGGCATTTTAAAATTAGGTGCCGATAGGCATTTTAGATGTAGTTTCCGATAGGCATTTCAAAAATAGGTGCCGATAGGCATTTCAGATATAGGTGCCGATAGTCATATCAGATTTAGTTGCCGATAGGCATTTAAAATATAGGTGCCGATAAGCATTTCAAATATAGGTGTCGATAGGCATTTCAGATGTAAATGCCGATAGGCATTTCAGATGTAAATGCCGAAAGGCATTTCAGATATAGGTGCCGATAGGCATTTCTGATGTGGTTGCCGATAGGCATTTCAAATATAGGTGCTGATAGGCATTTCAGATGTAGTTTTCGATAGGCATTTCAAAAATAGGTGCCGATAGGCATTTCAGATATAGGTGCCGATAGGCACTTCAGATATAGTTGCCGATTGGCATTTTAAAAATAGTTGCCGATAGGCATTTCAGATATAGAAGCCAATAGGCATTTCAAATATAGGTGCCGATAGGCATTCCAGATATGGTTGTCGATAGGCATTTCAAATATAGGTGCTGATAGGCATTTCAGATGTAGTTTTCGATAGGCATTTCAAAAATTGGTGCCGATAGGCATTTCAGATATAGGTGCCGATAGGCATTTCAGATATAGTTGCAGATTGGCATTTTAAAAATAGGTGTCGATAGGCATTTCAGATATAGAAGCCGATAGGCATTTCAAATATAGGTGCTGATAGGCATTCCAGATATGGTTGCCTATAGGCATTTCAAATATAGGTGCTGATAGGCATTCCAGATGTAGTTTCCTATAGGCATTTCAAAAATTGGTGCCGATAGGCATTTCAGATATAGGTGTCGATAGGCATTTTAGATATAGTTGCCGATTGGCATTTTAAAAATAGGTGCCGATAGGCATTTCAGATATTGAAGTTGATAGGCATTTCAAATATAGGTGCCGATAGGCATTCCAGATATGGTTGCCGATAGGCATTTCAAAAATTGGTGCCGATAGGCATTTCAGATATAGGTGCCGATAGGCATTTCAGATATAGAAGCCGATAGGTATTTCAAATATAGGTGTCGATAGGCATTTCAGATATGGTTGCCGATAGGCATTTCAAATATATGTGCTGATAGGCATTTCAGATGTAGTTTCCGATAGGCATTTCAAAAATAGGTGCCGATAGGCATTTCAGATATAGGTGCCGATAGGCATTTCAGATATAGTTGCCAATTGTCATTTTAAAAATAGGTGCCGATAGGCATTTCAGATATAGAAGCTGATAGGCATTTCAAATATAGGTGCCGATAGGCATTCCAGATATGGTTGCCAATAGGCATTTCAAATATACGTGCTGATAGGCATTTTAGATGTAGTTTCCGATAGGCATTTCAAAAATTGATGCCGATAGGCATTTTTAGATATATGTGCCAATAGGCATTTCATATATAGTTGCCGATTGGCATTTTAAAAACAGGTGCCGATAGACATTTCAGATATAGAAGCCGATAGGTATTTCAAATATAGGTGTCGATAGGCATTTCAGATATGGTTGCCGATAGGCATTTCAAATATAGGAGCAGATAGGCATTTCAGATGTAGTTTCCGAAAGGCATTTCAAAAATAGGTGCCGATAGGCATTTCAGATATAGGTGCCGATAGGCATTTCAGATATAGTTGCCGATTGGCATTTTAAAAATAGGTGCCGATAGGCATTTCAGATATAGAAGCCAATAGGCATTTCAAATATAGGTGCCGATAGGCATTCCAGATATGGTTGCCGATAGGCATTTCAAATATAGGTGCTGATAGGCATTTCAGATGTAGTTTCCGATAGGCATTTAAAAAATAGGTGCCGATAGGCAATTCAGATATAGGTGCCGATAGTCATTTCAGATAGAGTTGCCGATTGGCATTTTAAAAATAGGTGCCGATAGGCATTTTAGATGTAGTTTCCGATAGGCATTTCAAAAATAGGTGCCGATAGGCATTTCAGATATAGGTGCCGATAGTCATATCAGATATAGTTGCCGATAGGCATTTAAAATATAGGTGCCGATAAGCATTTCAAATATAGGTGTCGATAGGCATTTCAGATGTAAATGCGGAAAGGCATTTCAGATATAGGTGCCGATAGGCATTTCTGATGTGGTTGCCGATAGGCATTTCAAATATAGGTGCTGATAGGCATTTAAGATTTAGTTTTCGATAGGCATTTCAAAAATAGGTGCCAATAGGCATTTCAGATATAGGTGCCGATAGGCACTTCAGATATAGTTGCCGATTGGCATTTTAAAAATAGGTGCCGATAGGCATTTCAGATATAGGTGCCGATAGGCATTTCAGATATAATTGCCGATTGGCATTTTAAAAATAGGTGCCGATAGGCATTTAAGATATAGAAGCCGATAGGCATTTCAAATATAGGTGCCAATAGGCATTCCAGATATGGTTGCCGATAGGCATTTTAAATATAGGTGTTGATAGGCATTTCAGATGTAGTTTCCGATAGGCATTTCAAAAATAGGTGCCGATAGGCATTTCAGTTATAGGTGCCTATAGGCATTTCAGATATAGTTGCCGATTGGCATTTTAAAAATAGGTGCCGATAGGCATTTCAGATATAGAAGCCGATAGGTATTTCAAATATAGGTGCCGATAGGCATTTTAGATATGGTTGCCGATAGGCATTTCAAATATAGGTGCTGATAGGCATTTCAGATTTAGTTACCGATTGGCATTTTAAAAATAGGTGCCGATAGGCATTTCAGATATAGAAGCCGATAGGTATTTCAAATATAGGTGCCGATAGGCATTTCAGATATGGTTGCCGATAGGCATTTCAAATATAGGTGCTGATAGGCATTTCAGATGTAGTTTCCGATAGGCATTTCAAAAATAGGTCCCGATACGCATTTCAGTTATAGGTGCCTATAGGCATTTCAGATATAGTTGCCGATTGGCATTTTAAAAATAGGTGCCGATAGGCATTTTAGATGTAGTTTCCGATAGGCATTTCAAAAATAGGTGCCGATAGGCATTTCATATATAGGTGCCGATAGGCATATCAGATATAGTTGCCGATAGGCATTTAAAATATAGGTGCCAATAGGCATTTCAAATATAGGTGTCGATAGGCATTTCAGAATAAATGCCGAAAGGCATTTCAGATATAGGTGCCGATAGGCATTTCTGATGTGGTTGCCGATAGGCATTTCAAATATAGGTGCTGATAGGCATTGCAGATGTAGTTTTCGATAGGCATTTCAAAAATAGGTGCCGATAGGCATTTCAAATATAGGTGCCGATAGGCACTTCAGATATAGTAGCCGATTTGCATTTTAAAAATAGGTGCCGATAGGCATTTCAGATATAGAAGCCGATAGTCATTTCAAATATAGGTGCCGATAGGCATTCCAGATATGGTTGCCGATAGGCATTTCAAATATAGGTGCTGATAGGCATTTCAGATGTAGTTTCCGATAGGCATTCCAAAAATAGGTGCCGATAGGCATTTCAGATATAGGTGCCGATAGGCATTTCAGATATAATTGCCGATTGGCATTTTAAAAATAGGTGCCGATAAGCATTTAAGATATAGAAGCCGATAGGCATTTCAAATATAGGTGCCAATAGGCATTCCAGATATGGTTGCCGATAGGCATTTTAAATATAGGTGTTGATAGGCATTTCAGATGTAGTTTCCGATAGGCATTTCAAAAATTGGTGCCGATAGGCATTTCAGATATAGGTGCCGATAGGCATTTCAGATATACTTACCGATTGGCATTTTAAAAATAGGTGCCGATAGGCATTTTAGATGTAGTTTCCGATAGGCATTTCAAAAATAGGTGCCGATAGGCATTTCAGATATAGGTGCCGATAGGCATATCAGATATAGTTGCCGATAGGCCTTTAAAATATAGGTGCCGATAGGCATTTCTAATATAGGTGTCGATAGGCATTTCAGATATAAATGCCGAAAGGCATTTCAGATATAGGTGCCGATAGGCATTTCTGATGTGGTTGCCGATAGGCATTTCAAATATAGGTGCTGATAGGCATTTCAGATGTAGTTTTCGATAGGCATTTCAAAAATAGGTGCCGATAGGCATTTTAGATATAGGTGCCGATAGGCACTTCAGATATAGTTGCCGATTGGCATTTTAAAAATAGGTGCCGATAGGCATTTCAGATATAGAAGCCGATAGGCATTTCAAATATAGGTGCCGATAGGCATTCCAGATATGGTTGCCGATAGGCATTTTAAATATAGGTGTTGATAGGCATTTCAGATGTAGTTTCCGATAGGCATTTCAAAAATTGTTGCCGATAGTCATTTCAGATATAGGTGCCGATAGGCATTTCAGATATAGTTGCCGATTGGCATTTCAAAAATAGGTGCCGATAGGCATTTCAGATATAGAAGCCGATAGGTATTTCAAATATAGGTGTGGATAGGCATTTCAGATATGGTTGCCGATAGGCATTTCAAATATAGGTGCTGATAGGCATTTCAGATTTAGTTTCCAATAGGCATTTCAAAAATGGGTGCCGATAGGAATTTCAGATATAGGTGCCGATAGGCATTTCAGATATAGTTGCCGATTGGCATTTTAAAAATAGGTGCCGATAGGCATTTCAGATATAGAAGCCGATAGGTATTTCAAATATAGGTGTCGATAGGCATTTCAGATATGGTTGCCGATAGGCATTTCAAATATAGGTGCTGATAGGCATTTCAGATGTAGGTTCCGATAGGCATTTCAAAAATTGGTGCCGATAGGCATTTCAGATATAGGTGCCGATAGGCATTTCAGATATAGTTGCCGATTGGCATTTTAAAAATAGGTGCCGATAGGCATTTCAGATATAGAAGCCGATAGGTATTTCAAATATAGGTGTCGATAGGCATTTCAGATATGGTTGCCGATAGGCATTTCAAATATAGGTGCTGATAGGCATTTCAGATGTAGTTTCCGATAGGCATTTCAAAAATAGGTGCCGATAGGCATTTCAGATATAGGTGCCGATAGGCATTTCAGATATAGTTGCCGATTGGCATTTTAAAAATAGGTGTCGATAGGCATTTCAGATATAGAAGCCGATAGGCATTTCAAATATAGGTGCCGATAGGCATTCCAGATATGGTTGCCGATAGGCATTTCAAATATAGGTGCTGATAGGCATTCCAGATGTAGTTTCTGATAGGCATTTCAAAAATTTGTGCCGATAGGCATTTCAGATATAGGTGCCAATAGGCATTTCAGATATAGTAACCGATTGGCATTTTAAATATAGGTGCCGATAGGCATTTCAGATATAGAAGCCGATAGGTATTTCAAATATAGGTGCCGATAGGCATTTCAGATATGGTTGCCGATAGGCATTTAAAATATAGGTGCTGATAGGCATTTCAGATGTAGTTTCCGATAGGCATTTCAAAAATAGGTGCCGATAGGCATTTCAGATATAGGTGCCTATAGGCATTTCTGATATAGTTGCCGATTGGCATTTTAAAAATAGGTGCCGATAGGCATTTCAGATATAGAAGCCGATAGGCATTTTAAATATAGGTGCCGATAGGCATTCCAGATATGGTTGCCGATAGGCATTTTAAATATAGGTGTTGATAGGCATTTTAGATGTAGTTTCCGATAGGCATTTCAAAAATTGGTGCCGATAGGCATTTAAGATATAGGTGCCGATAGGCATTTCAGATATAGTTGCCGATTGGCATTTTAAAAATAGGTGCCGATAGGCATTTCAGATATAGAAACCGATAGGTATTTCAAATATAGGTGTGGATAGGCATTTCAGATATGGTTGCCGATAGGCATTTCAAATATAGGTGCTGATAGGCATTTCAGATTTAGTTTCCGATAGGCATTTCAAAAATAGGTGCCGATAGGCATTTCAGATACAGGTGCCGATAGGCATTTCAGATATACTTACCGATTGGCATTTTAAAAATAGGTACCGATAGGCATTTTAGATGTAGTTTCCGATAGGCATTTCAAAAATAGGTGCCGATAGGCATTTCAGATATAGGTGCCGATAGGCATTTCAGATATAGGTGCCGATAAGCATATCAGATAAAGGTGCCGATAGGCATTTCAGATATAGTTGCCGATTGGCATTTTAAAAATAGGTGTCGATAGGCATTTCAGATATAGAAGCCGATAGGCATTTCAAATATAGGTGCCGATAGGCATTCCAGATATGGTTGCCGATAGGCATTTCAAATATAGGTGCTGATAGGCATTCCAGATGTAGTTTCCGATAGGCATTTCAAAAATTGGTCCTGATAGGCATTTCAGATATAGGTGCCGATAGGCATTTCAGATATAGTTACCGATTGGCATTTTAAAAATAGGTGCCGATAGGCATTTCAGATATAGAAACCGATAGGTATTTCAAATATAGGTGTCGATAGGCATTTCAGATATGGTTGCCGATACGTATTTCAAATATAGGTGCCGATAGGCATTTCAGATGTAGTTTCCGATAGGCATTTCAAAAATAGGTGCCGATAGGCATTTCAGATATAGGTGCCGATAGGCATTTCAGATATAGTTGCCAATTGTCATTTTAAAAATAGGTGCCGATAGGCATTTCAGATATAGAAGCTGATAGGCATTTCAAATATAGGTGCCGATAGGCATTCCAGATATGGTTGCCAATAGGCATTTCAAATATACGTGCTGATAGGCATTTTAGATGTAGTTTCCGATAGGCATTTCAAAAATTGATGCCGATAGGCATTTCAGATATAGGTGCCAATAGGCATTTCAGATATAGTTGCCGATTGGCATTTTAGAAACAGGTGCCGATAGACATTTCAGTTATAGAAGCCGATAGGC